>CM033642.1:23446182-23557481 GCA_019512145.1 Engystomops pustulosus | reverse complement strand
GTATTATTCCTGTCCTGTAGCATAACTATGTGTATTATCCCTGTACTTTGATGTTAATGTGTGTATTACCCCTGTACTGTGACATCACTGTGTGCATTATCCATGTACTATGACATCACTGTGTGTATTATCCATTGGAATGTGACATCACTGTGTGTATTATCCCTGTCTTGTAGAATAAATGTGTGTATTATTCCTGGACTGTGATGTTAATGTGTGTATTATCCCTGTACTGAGACATCAATGTGTGCATTATCCCTGTACTGTGACATCACTGTGTGTCTTATCCCTGTACTGTGACATCACTGTGTGTCTTATCCCTGTACTGTGACATCACTGTGTGTATTATCCCTGTACTGTGACATTACTGTGTGCATTATCCCTGTACTGTGACATAACCGTGTGTATTATCCCTGTACTGTGACATCACTGTGTGTATTATCCCTGTACTGTGACATCACTGTGTGTCTTATCCCTGTACTGTGACATCACTGTGTGTCTTATCCCTTTACCATGACATCACTTTGTGTATTGTATAATTCCACAAAATGCTCCTATATGTGACCGGAGCTTTATCTGCGTATGGTTCAGTCCTAAAGCACAAAGTTTATGTCACATATTTCTGTATTGATTTCTATTTTCAGAGCCTGAATGGAATCACATAATCGATAGCAGCGCACAGACATTAAATATACATTTCTGAAACTATTTTTCTACTTTAGGCTTATTCTGACTTGAAGTATGACATTATACAAACAGGTTTCTCATATTATTCACACTTGGCTGCACATTCTGAGAATATCATTACTTCTATTAGGACACTCAGCTTTGTGGCGCCACCTAGAGGCAAGAATTCTCCATTCCTTGGATAAGTGCTGAAAACCTGGAAATATGCCGCCGATTTATTTGCTCAGTGTTGGTTCAGTGGAGATTAGTTCTAGAGTAGACAGAGGCAATTACACTAAACTTTTTAAGCTGTCATTCATCTCTCTGCTAAGTCTGGTAGATCTGTGCTACCCACCTATGAACACTGCCTTTAACTACTAATTTTTTAAAATTTTTTTGAGTTTTCCGGGCTAAAATACAGATAACATATCCACAGAATAGGTATTTAATCATATTAGATGTCCTTCATCCAGAACCCTCACAGATCAGCTGGTGTCTGCAAATAGAACAGAATATGGAACAGAAAGCAGACAGCTCCATTCTCCGTTTAGTGGTCAGACCAGGTTACTACACCATTGCTTTGAATTGCATTGACTTTCTTCTGGTCAGGGCTGAACATAGCTGAAGCGCAAGGTTTGGGACTTTTATATCCTTAGATAGAGTATGGATAGTCCCATATAGTCATCAGATGATCATCATTGTGGAGAAGTTTTCTCAAAGAGGAACTTTCAATTCCCCCACCATCAATAACTCTATGGGGCCCATGTAAAATTTTAGCGACTTTTGCCGTTTTTGCACTGTTTTTGCGCCATTTTTGGTCCAGGGCAGGTGCAAAGGAAATTTTTTTTTCATGGACCCGATTTTAACATGTAAATTGGAATTATTACACATGCTTCAACTGTTTAACATTTTGCACAGTAACCTATTTTGTCAAAATTGTAAAATTTTTGAATTTCTTTTTTTAAATTTTTTTGTTGGTTACTTCTAAGGGTGAGGACACAAGTAGCGGTGTAATTGCGTTTTTAATGCATTTTGAAACTAGATACAACAGCTGAGGAGAGGTGATTTGCCTTATTTAATTACTGTTAACATTTGCGTTTACAAAACGCAATATAAACGCCACGTTAACACATCAGCTGTTGTAATAGGTTTCAAAATGCATTAAAAATGCAACATGTTAAATCCCAAATTAACAGTAGTGTCCACTCCTGTATATAACCCCCTCACGTGGCTTGTGTCCTCTCCTGTATATAACCCCCTCACGTGGCTTTTGTCCTTGGCAGGGAGAGGGAGAGAGCGGTGCAGAGGCAGGGAGAGAGCGGTGCAGGTGCAGAGAGAGAGCAGTGCAGAGCAATGCACATTTATTCCGTTCATATAACCCTATGGGGCTCAATTATTAAAGGTCCGAATCACGCATTTTCGTCAGGTTTCCCGAATATTTCTGATTTGCGCCGAATTGCCCCGGGATTTTGGCGCACGCGATCGGATTGTGACGCATCGGCGCCGGCTTTCACGTGACAGAAATCGGGGGCGTGGCCGATGGAAAAGCCAACGGATTCGGAAAAAAACGCAGATTTTTTTAAAAAATTTGTGTCGCAAGAATAGCACTCACAGACACCAGGACGAAGAAGGTGAACTCCGGCGGACCTCAGCGCAGCAGCGACACCTAGTGAATTCCGGCAAGCTCCGAATCAATGTCGGAGAACGTGCCTCGGGATCGCGAATGGACGGGGTAAGTAAATGAGCCCCTATATTTTTTACATTGATCTGCGCAGGATAATATTTTACTTGATGTATTTCATATGATCAGTTGTCTACTTGTGTGTAAATGCTTCAAATCTTGGACAATCTTGTATAAAGCATTATGGGGCATATTTACTTACCCGGTCCATTCGCGATCCAGCGGCGCGTTCTCTGCGCTGGATTCGGGTTCGGCCGGGATTCATTAAGGTAGTTCCTCCACCGTCCACCAGGTGGCACTGCTGCGCTGAAAAGCATCAGAACGCACTGGAGTACACTGAGCCAGGCTGATTGAAGGTAAGTGCAAGCTCCGCAACAGATTTTTTTTTTTTAAATGCGGCGGTTTTTCCGAATCCGTCGGGTTTTCGTTCGGCCACGCCCCCCGTTTTCCGTCGCGTGCATGCCAGCACCGATGCGCCACAATCCGAGAGCAGAACAGAGGCAGGGAGAAAGCGGTGCAGAGGCAGGGAGAGCGGTGCAGAGGCAGGGAGAGGGAGAGAGCGGTGCAGAGGCAGGGAGAGGGAGAGAGTGGTGCAGAGACAGGGAGAGAGCGGTGCAGAGGCAGGGAGAGAGCGGTGCAGAGGCAGGGAGAGGGATAGAGTCGTGCAGAGGCAGGGAGAGAGCAGAACAGAGGCAGGGAGAGAGCGGTGCAGAGGCAGGGAGAGGGGGAGAGCGGTGCAGAGGCAGGGAAAGAAAGAGAGTGGTGCAGAGGCAGGGAAAGGGAGAGAGCGGTGAAGAGGCAGGGTGAGGGAGACAGTGGTGCAGAGGCCGGGAAATGGAGAGAGTGGTGCAGAGGCAGGGAGAGAGCGGTGTACAGGCAGGGAGAGGGAAGGAGCGGTGCAGAGGCAGGGGGAGAGAAGAACAGAGGCAGGGAGAAAGCGGTGCAGAGGCAGGGAGAGGGGGAGAGCGGTGCAGAGGCAGGGAGAGGGAGAGAGCAGTGCAAAGGCAGGGAGAGGGAGAGAGTGGTGTAGAGACAGGGAGAGAGCAGTGCAGAGGCAGGGATAGAGCGGTGCAGAGGCAGGGAGAGGGAGAGAGCAGTGCAGAGGCAGGGAGAGGGAGAGAACGGTGCAGAGGCAGGGAGAGAGCGGTGCAGAGCAATGCACATTTATTCCGTTCATATAACACTATGGGGCTCATTTATTAAAGGTCCGAATCACGCATTTTCGTCGGGTTTCCCGAATATTTCTGATTTGCGCCGAATTGCCCCGGGATTTTGGCGCACGCGATCGGATTGTGACGCATCGGCGCCGGCTTTCACGTGACAGAAATCGGGGGCGTGGCCGATGGAAAAGCCAACGGATTCGGAAAAAACGCAGAATTTTTAAAAAAATTTGTGTCGCAAGAATAGCACTCACAGACACCAGGACGAAGAAGGTGCACTCCAGCGGACCTCAGCGCAGCAGCAACACCTAGTGAATTCCGTCAAGCTCCGAATCAATGTCGGAGAACGCGCCTCGGGATCGCGAATGGACGGGGTAAGTAAATGAGCCCCTATATTTTTTACATTGATCTGCGCAGGATAATATTTCACTTGATGTATTTCATATGATCAGTTGCTTACAGTCTACTTGTGTGTAAATGCTTCAAATCTTGGACAATCTTGTATAAAGCATTATGGGGCAGATTTACTTACCCGGTCCATTCGCGATCCAGTGGTGCGTTCTCTGCGCTGGATTCGGGTTCGGCCGGGATTCATTAAGGTAGTTCCTCCACCGTCCACCAGGTGGCACTGCTGCGCTGAAAAGCATCAGAACGCACTGGAGTACACTGAGCCAGGCTGATTGAAGGTAAGTGCAAGCTCCGCAACAGATTTTTTTTTTTTAAATGCGGCGGTTTTTCCGAATCCGTCGGGTTTTCGTTCGGCCACGCCCCCCGTTTTCCGTCGCGTGCATGCCAGCACCGATGCGCCACAATCCGATCGCGTGCGCCAAAATCCTGGGGCAATTCAGAGCAAATCGGAAATATTCGGGTAACACGTCGGGAAAACGCGAATCGGGCCCTTAGTAAATGACCCCCTATGTGTTTCACAGGCAGCAACTGCTCCCAGTATCACAAACCATCAGCCCAGTTGGCACATTAACCTATTGTTCACAGTAGAGAACTGCCTACTAGAAGCATTCTACAAGGAAGGGACCGTATAGTATCAGGAGACTCTTCTTGGGTGGCATGCATTGGAAATTGCGTGTAACATTACAACAACATACAGTCGCAAAAAAATAGAATCAAGGATTTGTCTAAACTTTGGTTTTCTGTGCTATGTTTTGCATACCTCAAATTTAATACAGCTTCTTAAATACTCATGCACCCATCCGTGTCATAGCTGAAAGCAATCCAGCAAAGATCTTCTTATAACAAGACATAACTGCATGTAATAGAAGAATACATGGCATAAGCATGACTGGAACGTAAAGCAGCACTTGTGGGGATGGAGAAGCAGCACTGTCTGCAAGCCTTGCACATGCATGATCACATGTTCCTGGTATGAACAGCAGGATACCAGTCCTCCTCTTCCGATGAAACCGCTCCCAGGCATGATCGCACATGCGTAAGACTTGCAGCAAGCTGGGTGACGTCACTGGATGTCTGCGGATCAGCAGGCAGGACTATGAGAATATTAAGAGAGTGGGGGTGTACATACATTATGAGAAGGCAGTTCATTTGCATAATTTTTATAAAATCTTTTTAATAGGAATACGACCATTCCCAATCTAAATGCAAACAGTGCCACACCCTAGTGACCTAGACGAGAAAGTAAGTGGAAGGGACCGTATAGTATCAGGAGACTCTTCTTGGGTGGCATGCATTGGAAATTGCGTGTAACATTACAACAACATACAGTCGCAAAAAAATAGAATCAAGGATTTGTCTAAACTTTGGTTTTCTGTGCTATGTTTTGCATACCTCAAATTTAATACAGCTTCTTAAATACTCATGCACCCATCCGTGTCATAGCTGAAAGCAATCCAGCAAAGATCTTCTTATAACAAGACATAACTGCATGTAATAGAAGAATACATGGCATAAGCATGACTGGAACGTAAAGCAGCACTTGTGGGGATGGAGAAGCAGCACTGTCTGCAAGCCTTGCACATGCATGATCACATGTTCCTGGTGTGAACAGCAGGATACCAGTCCTCCTCTTCCGATGAAACCGCTCCCAGGCATGATCGCACATGCGTAAGACTTGCAGCAAGCTGGGTGACGTCACTGGATGTCTGCAGATCAGCAGGCAGGACTATGAGAATATTAAGAGAGTGGGGGTGTACATACATTGTGAGAAGCGGCTCATTTGCATAATTTTTATAAAATCTTTTTAATAAGAATACGACCATTCCCGATCTAAATGCAAACAGTGCCACACCCTAGTGACCTAGTCGAGGAAGAAAGTTAGGACAGTCTACCAAAAGTATATTTGATGGCAGTTCTCCTTTAAAGTGAAGTTCTAGGCATCTGAAAAACCCCTAGGGTTGGTGCAAGGGTTAGGAAATAAAGGAAAGTATATTTACTGCTCTGTGGCTCCCATGTTGCTCGGGCACTTGTCCCTGAGAGTAACAGAATCTTCTTCAGCCAATGAGTTGAATACCTGGGAACATCAATGGAATTGACTTCCTATGGTCAAAGCAAGTGAAATCGCATGCTATGAAGAAGCCATTTATTGGGCAAAGCAGGTCCGATGACCTTCCGGAACTTTCAGCCAAGTACAGTGCTCAAAAACCAGAAGTCCTGTAGGAAAGAGGAACAGGGTAAGTATGTTTTTCCTGACCCTTGCATATTTGCCCACCCCTCCCCCCCCATTAAAGATTTTGTGGAAGAATATATTCTGGGGTATTATCTTCTAATATATAAAGCTGAGTGTATATGTATGTATGTCAGCTAAAGGAATCTGCACCATCACATTTGCAATTGCCAAATTTTGCACTGCCGCTCTCTGGGAAAGTAATAGACTAGGTTTTGATCTGAAATTTTCACCTCCCGCTTTCCAGAATCCACTTCCTAAACACAATATACAGGAGCCAATGTCTGCTGATGTTGTGGCAATTGGAAGCTGAGCTGTGATTGGTTGCTATTCTGCCACAGGTCATTAATATGAGCTCTGACCTGTGGTTGGTTGCTGTAAAACTGTTTGCAGTTGCCCATGGAAACCAATCAGAGATCAGCTGTTATTTTATAAACAGCAGTGGGAAAATAAAACTTGAGCAGTTCTGCTCTCAGACACTTCTGATAAATTTGCCCATAGACAAAGTGACAGAGACAGTCACTGAAAGAGAGGGTCAGAGACAGTCACTGAAAGAGAGGGTCAGAGACACAGAGAGAGAGACAGTCGTAGAGAGAGTGATAGATACATATGAAATATTTTTTGTTAACCCATTATATTTTGTTATAACTAAGAGCAGTTATTATTCTGGGCAGCGCCGGGAGGTACAGATAGTATTTAAAGAGGACCTGTCACTAGAGATGAGCGAACATGCTCGTCCGAGCTTGATGCTCGCTACTACACTTGATCTTATACAAAAGGTTCTTAGAAGTGCTGTTTGGGGAGTAGCCTAGAGACAGGGGCTTGGATTGGCGAAAGCTCGCCTGGCTGCGGAGCGCCAGCTCCATCCCAAGATCCAACTAACATAGTTTTAACTGCAGCACCTTTAATCTACTACTAGTTCACTGCCTCCATAATAATAATAATCTTTATTTATATAGCGCCATGATATTCCGTAGCGCTTTACAAATCATAGGAAACAAATACAAATGTAATGTAACAGTTTAGGTTAAAACAGAGCATAACAATTTGTATGGAACAATAGGAGTGAGGGTCCCTGCCGCCAGAGATTACGGTGTTATGAAGATGATGGGGAATGTGGGTTGGTAAACGACCTGGTAAAAAGAATATTAATGGTCAAGCCATTCTCTTTAGGGAATGAACAAAATATAATCAATGGAATGGTGGCGCTGGAAACACTCAGCGTTCCATATTATAACAGGTCCAGGGTTGAAGCAATGGGATGTCAGGAGAAGTCTGGTGCCTGTGGTTGCTGGATAACAGATGGCCACGGAGGACGACACAGGACGGGGTTAGTAGAAGAGTTTTGAATGTCATTGCAGTTAAGGAGGTTATGGCTTGCTTAAGAATGGGTGTTTTAAGAGCACGTTTGAAAACTTTGGAGGTAGGTATGAGTCTGCTAGTCCAGGGCAGAGCATTCTAATGAGCAATTGGTGCAGCTTTAGAGAAGTATTGGTAGAAGCGCAAGGGGAGGTCCGCAATAGGGTTAGAGGGTTAAGCTAAGATCACTGGCGGAATTCTGATCTAACAGCACGGGTGGGCGATAGACTGAGATAAAGAGAGGAGAGGGAGGGGGGCAGGCTAAGCATTATCAGAGTTATGGATGAGGCGTATTATTTAAAAGTGTTCGAAGGAGGAGGAAGCCAGTGTAGCTAGGCCTATGAAACTGTAAGGCATCCATGGTCCCTTAGCAAACGAGCTGTGTCAGGCAGAATTTGGGTTGGTTAGGTCCACAACAACTTGTAACTTTGCGCCACCTGCTTGTGTAATCCACAAAAATATGGCAAACTTTATATTTTACCGATTGATATTCAGCGCTTCTCTGCGCATTGTTTACATTCCCCTCACCCGCCATATCTAAACGCTCTAAGAACGCTACCTACACTTGATCTATACAAAAGGTTCTTGGAAGTGCTGTTTGGGGAGTAGCTAGAGATAGGGGCTGGGATTGGCGAAAGCTCGCCTGGCAGCGGAGCGCCAGTCATGACAAGATCAACTAAATGTTTTAACGCAGCACCGTTTATATAATACTTTCACTGTCTCCTTACATGGTCCTTATCCAACGTGCTGTGTCAAGGAATTTGTGAGGTTGTTTTCATGGCTTCCATGTTTAACTTTGTCGCCATCCTGCTGGTAATCCACAAAATATACTGGCAAACTTTATCATGTACAGGATATGTATGTGAGCTTCTTGCTCACCTCCGTTGGTCCTCTCTGTCAACCCATTGGTTTGAAGCCTGAAGTCAATTTAGGGTAGGTCGCATGACTACTCTCCAGCCTGACGCTGTGCCTCTGAATGCCGTTCACCTATAGTAGTCAGGGTTTATATTGGATGTTTAGATGATATCTGGCTTCATTCTGTCACTCTGTTCATGGCCATGTGTTGCCCATACTTTTGGCATAATGGGTGCGATTAAGCAGCCTCAGAGGATCCATGATGTTGCCCTGCTGTTTCTGTCATTCCGTGGTTTTTCCATCCTTTTCGTGAGGTTCCCAGGTGTTGGGCAAGCTTCATGTGCGAGGGTTGGTCCCTTTGAAAATGATCGAGTTCTCCATTGAATTCAATGGGGTTCGTATTCGAGACGGATGAGCATCGAGCAGCGGGAAAGTTCGTCTCGATAACGAGTACCGAGCATTTAGGCTCGCTTCAATCTCTACCTGTCACCTCTAAAAACTACCCAAAAGAAAGTGCTAGAAACAGATGCAGCAGTTTACATGTAGCATTTTGGAAACTTTTGATAAGGCTCCCAAACACTGCCACGCTGGTAAAATAGAAAACACTTATGGCTGTAAGTGGTAGGGTGCATTCATGAGGGGGACGGTGTGACTGCCATTGAGCTTGCTGTCATCCCACTGGCCTATGGTAGGAAGGTGGGTCCAGGGGAGAGGAAGCGGCCGGCCCGGGCGGTCCGGCGTTTTTCTGTTGTACAGCGCTGATAGCGTTGTTATAGTGTTATCAGAGGTTGTTGTAACCCAGCAGTTGTAACACTGCAGCGTCTGTTCAGACATTAGGAGCTTCTTACTTTAGTTTGGTGTGCGCGGGTGACAGATTCCGGATTTCGGCGCATGTTCTTCATGAATATGGCGCTCCTGCCCACCGACAGAGTGCACTTTTTTTTGAGATGCCCTAGAACATGGGGCGTGACAACAATGTTACTGTCGGACACTCCATGATAAATGTGGAGGCACGGTGTTCTATGCTATAGAACGCCATTAGTGCAGGAATTGTGTTGGGTTATAGTGCAGCACAACACAAAATTTTTATAAATATCTGTGCAGGTTTTTGCCCTGAAAAGAATGTGCAAAGTAGGACAAAAACTGGTGGGCCTTTTTTTGGGGTGGAATTTGTTTCCGGTATGTCACTTTCACTGCTTGGGATAGTCATTTTTATGTGGATATTGTACCATGACTTACATAGAGAATTGAAATAATCTCAAAATGCATAGTGGGTTATTGTGAGCAATTGTGATTATTACCCAAACTGCCCACATCACACCCAGCATTGCTGTCCCCCGCCTGCCCACAATGCCGGCATATGCTAAGTTCCCCAAAATGTTTATGAATTTATGGGGGTCATTTATCTTATCTCTGTTTTGTTTTTGCCAGTTTGTTTCGGCTTTCTTTGGTGAGTTTATGTCACTTTTTCTTGATTAAATGTTTTTTTTTTTGTTTCATTCTCTTTTTTGGAAAACATTTGTTACAAAATGTCTCTAAGGTGTTGCACAAAAGTCTTCTTTCCATTTTTCAAGTTACCTTAAGTATGCTATCGTATGGAGTTTTTTGCGCCAAAATTTTTAGACAATTTGAAAAGATAAATGTAACTTGCGACCTTTAGAGCATTGAATAGAAGATAATGTGTTTTACTGAGGAATAAAAACAACTGTCCCCAAAACTTCAGTCCCGAAAAAAGCACCAAAAATTGCAATGCATCAAAAAGGTCTCACAAAAGGAAGAAAATAAAGATAATTAACCCCTATTATTAATATATACAGTATGTGTTAGGGAAAAAGTGATTGGCCTTCATGCGTTACACTGATAGGTTCTGATTTTTGGGTTTCTACCACAGAACCAAAGTAGTGATGGAGACGACCCGAAACCAACAAGTTTTGGGTTCCACCAAACCACAACTAAGCCAGGACAGAAGTTAGGGTTTGGCATCACCTCTGCCTCACCCCCTATGGTGACGAGCTTTCTGGGGACCTAAACCCAACGTTCACCCCCACTGGTGGGAATCTATCCTGGATACGGTACGACGTTTTCACCAGGAGGGTTCCAGACACCTGGCTGGCTGGAGTGGGATCAGTCGGTGAGCTACTAGATACATACTGACCGAATGGTCGATGAATTTTACGATGACCAGTTATGATAGGGTTGAGGGTTGTTCCACTATGGGACATTCTTCCTTTTCCACAAGACTGTGGATTGGCACCGATCATCTTAGATTTACCTTGCTGGATCCCTGGACTTGGGGGTCCCTTGTGATGACGTGTCAGGGCGTTTGTGGGCTGTGCTCATCATTCTCGGGGGCGATGGGGACCATCATCTGTAAAAGAGTCATCTAAGGACAGACATGCACGTATAAGTCATACTTTTATGTTGTCCCCTCAAGAATCTGCATTAGAATTATTTCCAAAAAACCAGCAGCTAAATGTATGGTGAGACTAGCAAGGAGTTCAGTAGTTTTCAATTTAACATCGATCAATACTGTGTGAATACCCATTAAATACGCACAAATCCCTCTTTTCAAAGAAAACATGAGACCTGTAAGCCTTACGAGGCGGAGGGCCCAGCGCTGTACACATGGGATCGCCGGATTCAGCCACGTAATGCATTTATTAACCCTTAATAATGCCGCTCTGGAATCCGTTATCGGAACATGGTGGACATCATGAAAATTCATGCCCGGGTGACACGTTTATGTATGTCCACACTAAGGTATTCTTGCTAAATCATCTATATGTGTATCTAGATGTTATATATGTGTATAACTACTGCGTAATAGAATCAACTGTTCGATTTTATATTTGTGATTTACATAATAAAAATATACATTCTTTCCATATGTGTCTTGGTTGACTGTGTATCTGCTAGGAAGAAAAAAAATATAGTTACTTAAGACCACCGACTTAAATAACGGACCCCTAGTTACAAACGGGACTCTGGGCTGGTTGGTGAATTAATGTATCTTGCCCTGGGCTACAATAATCAGTTGTAACCGTGATCACAGGGGTCTTGTAATGAAAACTTTATGGTAATCCGGGTTTTATGATAAACCAACAGGTTTTGGCTGGGGTTTACATTGTAAAAAATATAAGTTCCGACTTTCATACAAATTCAACTTAAGAACAAAACCACAGAAACCATTTACGTAACTCGGGGACTGCCTGTATAACATTGTGATTGTTAAATGTAGTAGAACAAAGTTTTTTATGGCCAATGATCTATAACTTTTTTCTACAAATTTATAAATCATTTATTTGGCTGCACAGTCGTGCTTGACCTTGTTCCCTAAAATGACTTGGTGTTATCCACTGTTCAAAAAAGATATGGGGGTAGATTACGTCTCTGCGCTGGGATTGGTTCGGAAGGATTATTAAGGGAGTTCCTCCGACGTTCCCCAGGTTGGCGTGATGAGCTGAAGTTCCTGGAACGCCGGGATACACCAGCCGGGGTTGAGTGAAGGTTAAAGTGCAAGCTCCGAGACACAGTTGTTTTTAAAGACGGCGGTTTGTCCGAACTCTGTGGGTTTGTGTTTGACCACGCCCCCCGATTTCCGTCGCCGTGCATTGCCAGCGCCGATGTGCCACCCAATCCATGGCGTGCGCCAAAATCCGGGGCAATTCAGGGGAAATAGGCGCAAATCGGAAATAGGGGTAACACGTCGGGACAAGAGCGCCTGGCTGCGGAGCGCCAGCTCCATCCCAAGATCCAACTAACATAGTTTTAACTGCAGCACCTTTAATCTACTACTAGTTCACTGCCTCCATAATAATAATAATCTTTATTTATATAGCGTCATCATATTCTGCAGCGCTTTACAAATCATAGGAAACAAATACAAATGTAATGTAACAGAGTTTCCTGTCCATTTCCGTGGTGTTTCCATCCTTTTCTGAGGTTCCCAGGTGTTTGGCCAAGCTTCCCTGTGCAGAGCCTTGGTCCCCTTGAAAAATGCTCGAGTCTCCCATTGACTTCAATGGGGTTCGTTATTCGAGACGAGCACTCGAGCATCGGGAAAAGTTCGTCTCGAATAACGAGTACCCGAGCATTTTAGTGCTGTCACCTCTAAAAACTACCAAAGTAAGTGCTAGAACAGATGCAGCAGTGTTACACTGCTAGCATTATTGGAAACCTCTGATAATGCTCACAAACACTGCCACGCTGTAAAATAGAAAACACTGTACTGCGCTGTAAGTGGTCGGGTGTATTCATGAGGGGACGGTGACTGCCATGTGAAGCTCGCTGTCATCACTGGCCTATGGAGTAGGAAGGTGGTCCAGGGGAGATGCAGCGCCTCAGACCACCCCCTCATGAATATGCTTACAGTGCGGTCCGGCGTTTTCTGTTGTACAGCGCTGAAGTATTTGTTAGTGTTATCAGAGGTTTCTGATAACCCCAGCAGTGTAACACTGCGGCGTCTGTTCTAGCATTAGGAGCTTCTTACTTTAGTTTGGTGTGCAGAGGGCGACAGATTCAGGATTTCTGGCGCATGTTCTTCATGAATCTGGCGCTCCCTGCCCTACCCCGACAGAGTGCAACTTTTTTTTTGGTGCACCTATAACATGGGGCGTGCAACAATATTCTGTCGGACACTCCATGATAAATGTGGCACACGGTCCGTCTATGCTCTAGAATGCCCATTTCAGTGCAGAATTGTGTTGGGTAAAGTGCAGCCACAACACAAATTTTTATAAATACATGTGCAAGTTTTTTGCCCTGAAAAGAATGTGCAAAGTCAGACATAAAACTGTGGGCCTTTTTTGGGGTGGAATTTTTTTTTCCGTTATGTCGTTCACTGCTTGGGATAGTCATTTTTATGTGACTATTGTACATGACTTACATAGAAGCACTGAAATAATCTCAAATGCTAGTTTATTGCTAGCACTTGTGATTATTTACCCCAAACTGCCACCTTCACACCAGCATTGCTGTCCCCACACCTGCCCACAATGCCGGCATATGATAAGTATCCCCCAAAATGTTTATGAATTTTATGGGGGTCATTTATCTTTTCTCTGTTTGTTTTAGCTAGTTTTTGCCAGTTGTCTGCTTCTTTGGTGAGTTATCTCACTTTTTCCTTGTATTAAATGGGTTTTTTTTGTTTCATTTCTCTTTTTTTGGAACATTTGTTACAAATGTCTCAAGGATGTTGCACAAATGTCTTCTTTCCATTTTCTAAGTTTACCTTAAGTATGCTTTCGTCTGGAATTTTTTTGCGCCAAAAAATTTGAAAAGATGAATGTAATTTGCGACATTTAGAGCATCTGGAATAGAAGATAAATGTGTCTTACTGACGTATAAACAAATGTCCCCAAACTTCAGTCCCCAAAAAGTCACAAAAATTGCAATGCACCAAAAAATAAAGATAAATTACCCCCTATTAGATCAATATACCGGTATATGCTTTCTAGGAAAAGTGATGCATCACGCGTTGCCAATGATTAGGTTCTGCTTTTGGGTTTCTACCACAGAACCCAAAGTAGTGATGAGAAGACCCAAACCACAATTTTTTGGGTTCCACAAGCCACAACTTCAGCCCAGCCAGAAGTTAAGGTTTGGCATTCACCTCAGCCTCCCCCCCCATGGTGACAGAGCTTTCAGGGACCCGAACCCAACTGTTCACCCCCACTGGTTTGGATCCTCTCAATCCTATTACGGTAACGAGTTTTCCACCATGATGGGTTCCAGACACATGCCTGGTATGGAGTGGGCTCAGTCTGTGAGCCTACTAGATACATTACTTGACAACTGGTCGATGACCAGTTATATTAGGGTTGAGGAGTTGTTCCACTATGGACATTCTTCCTTTTTCCACAAGACTGTGGATTGGCATCAGATCTTCTTAGATTTTACTGCTGGGACTCCCTAGGACTTGGGAGTCCCCATTGTGAATTAAGTGCCAGGGCGCTTGTGTGACTCGTGCTCCATTCACTTCTATGGGGCGCCTGGGACCATCCTCTGTATAAAAGAGTCATCTAAGGACAGACCATGCACATATAAGTCATATCTTTTATGTTTGTCCCCTACAAGAATCTGCATTAGAATTATTTCCAAAACAGCGGCTAAATGTATGGTGACGACTTAGCAAGGAGTCTCAGTAGTTTTCAATAACATCGATCAATAATGTGTGAATTACCCATAAATACCACAAATCCCTCTTTTCAAAGAAACATGAGACACTGTAAGCCCTAAGAGGCGGCTGCGCCCGGCAGCTGTACACATTGTGATCTCCGGCATTCCAGCCCCGTAATGCATTTATTAACCCTAATAATGCCGCTCTGGAATCCGCTTATCGGAACATGGTGGACATCACTGAAATTCATGCGGTGACACGTTTATTGTACGTCACACTAAGATTTGTCCATATCATATACCTGCTAATTCACCTATACTGTGTATATAGTGCTATATAAATACACAGTAATATTCTGCATTATACTATTTGTTATACACAATAAAATATATCACATTTCTTTCCAATATTTGTATTGTGTTGCTGCTGTCATCTGTTAGGAAGGAAAAAAATAAAGGCAGTCCCCTACTTAAGAACACCCAACTTACATACGACCCCTAGTTACAAACGGACCTCTGGATGTTGGTAATTTATTGTACTTTTGCCCTGGGCTACAATAATCAGCTGTAACAGTTATCACAGGTGTCTGTAATAAAGCTTTATTGTTAATCCTGGTTCTTATGACAACCCAACATTTTTGCTGGGGATACAATTGTAAAATATACAGTTCCGACTTACATACAAATTCAACTTAAGAACAAACCTACAGAACCCATCTTGTACGTAACTCGGGGACTGCCTGTATATAAATTGGTGATGTAAACTGTAGTAGAACAAAGTTTTTATTATGGCAAATGATCTATAACTTTTTTCTAAAATTTATAAATCATTTATTTTGCTGCACAGCCAGTGCTTGACCTTGTTCCCCTAAATGACTTGGTGTCTATCCATCTGTTCAAAAGATATTGGGGCATATTTACGTTCTCTGCGCTGGATTTGGGTCCGTCCGGGATTTATTAAGGTAGTTCCCCCGACGTCCACCAGGTGGCGCTGCTGCACTGAAGTTCCCTGGAACGCACTGGAATACACCGAGCCGGGCTGAGTGAAGGTAAGTGCAGGCTCCGCGACACAGTTTTTTTTAAAATGCGGCGGTTTTTCCGAATCTCTGTTGGGTTTTTGTTTGACAACGCCCCCCGATTTCCATCGCGTGCATGCCAGTGCCGATGCGCCACAATCCGATCGCGTGCGCCAAAATCCCGGGGCAAGTCAGGGGAAATCGGCGCAAATCGTAAATATTCGGGTAACACGTCGGGAAACCGCGAATCGGGCCCTTAGTAAATGACCCCCAGTATATATTATATGTGCATTATTTTCTGTTAGCCAAGTGGGCAGAAACCTCATGGTTTAGTAAAGCACACAGAGAATCACCCCAAGGGAAAATTTTGGCTATTATGAGCTATCTCACATAAGAAGTCAGAGTCAGTAGCCATAATTAGAAACATAAATCTGATGTCTGACTCTGATTACTGAGGACACTGTATCTATATATTTGATCTCTTACTGCTTCCCTTAATGAGGAACTGTCACCATACTTTGCCCCATTAAACAACTAGCCCCTTTAGGTGGGGTATGAAAAATTGTGTGAAAATGAGCAGAGAAGAGTCATATTATTACTTGAGATGAGTCAAGTTTAGATGCTGCAAGGGGAGTGTCATTTCAGATCTTCTTTGGATTTATATGACCTAGAAAGGTACTGCTGGTATCATATTACAGATAAGAATCTCATCTTTCAGATCACACATGAGCTAGAGAACCGGGGATACAGGCATGTAATAAAAAGTGGGACTTGGATTTAATTCTGCAGCATATTTAACTATGTAATTAAAGTGCAACTATAAAGTTTATAAAGTAAGTTTATAAGTTTTTTCTATAGCTGCAATAGCTGAAAACGAAAAACTATACATTCATTAACATGTAGGGTCTTCAGGTAGTATGTTTAGTATTTATAAGGCTTTATTAGATTATATCTGTGTAACAGTGTATATGTGTGTGTGTGTAATAATCTGTGTGCTAGAACTGCTAGTGGTGTAGAGGAGAGCACAGCCTGATGGGAAGTGAGGGAACCAGTTCTAGCATCCCTGCCCTTAAATGATATCATAATCAGGAAGTGCTCGCCCATTGCAGGATAATCTAAAGATGATTTCATAGGAAGGGCTGATAGATATACCAGGAGTGATCTCAACATCCTGATATAGGTATCTTTAGAATTGTTGTCAAAGGATCTATCCTGCTGTGCTACAACCATTTTTGGTTCTGTAGCTCACACCCTATCAACCACAAAATGAGATCCCCATCTTTGATATGACACCAAAAGCATGTTTCTAGGTATCATAGAAGTGAAGACTACCCTGCAGCCTCCAAACTTGACTCATCTCTTCTCTGCTCATTGTCACATGACTTTGGAGGAGATGTTTTCATAAGTAAAAAGGTGAGATTTCATGTACAAGATTTCATACTCTACCTTGAGGCTAGTGGTTTAATAAAGTATGGCGACAAGTTCCCTTATTACACAGACCAAGTGCAATATAATAAGACTTCAATCTCTCCTTCCCTACAGAGCCAAATAGAGTGACGAGAAATGAGTCTGCAATAGGGAAAACAGGTTAATACCAGATGTCCGCGTGACAAACGTGTTGCACGTGACCGTTATGTGGTGCAGCTGCGCTGGCCTCCATGTGACACAAATTAGTGGGCGTTCCGGTGCTCAGTCGGACCGTGCACCTGATTTAACATACAAAGTATGTTGCACGCCCTATGCTAAAGATGCAACTCAAAAAAGTTGGTGAACTGTGTTGGGCCAGAGCAGGGAAGGAACAGATTCATGATTTCTGGCGCACCTTCTTTATGAACCTGTCACACCCAGCATTATACACGGGCAGAGCACTTTTAGTCCAGTTTCCTACATTCTTAGATAATGTGCCCCAATATCTTAACTATTAGAGTTTTTTCTGTATGCTTTTAATAATCCCATGATGCCTCCGCACAGCATCACATAGGTAGCTAGAGCAAATACCATTTGTGCCTGCTGGGGGCAGTGTGATTCACTGGGGGAGTGTGTGTGTGTGTGTGGGGGGTATACCATTAAAGGGCACCTACCACCACGATTCTACCTATAAAGGTAGATCGGGTGGTAGGTGGATGTAAGGGACGTGAGGAGAGCTCTTTTTAGAGCTAATCCTCACGTCCCCGCTAACTTTTAAGAAACTTTATTCCCCTAATATGTAAATTTACTTATGCGGCTACTGGGGCGTGGAGTAGCCGGGCACGCTCCACGCCCCAGTAGCCACGTTACTCCTCCTACCCTGTGTGTTCGGCGCGCAGCTCCTCGTGGCTGTGTGCCCTCGCCTGACATGCTGGCGTTCTGCGCATGCGTAGAACACAGGTCCACGGCTGAGCAGCCACGGCTCCGAGGCCGGAGCTACTGCGCATGTGCAGAACTCTGGCTTGTCGGATGCTGTGCGCCGCACACACAGGGTAACAGGAGTAACGTGGCTACTGGGGCGTGGAGTAGCCGCGCTGTGTAGTCTCTTGAGCGGCTACTCCACGTCCCAGTAGCCGCATAAGTAAATTTATATATTAGGGGAATAAAGTTTATTAAAAGTTAGCGGGGACGTGAGGATTACCTCTAAAAAGGGCTATCCTCACGTCCCTTACATCCACCTACCACCCGATCTACCTTTATAGGTAGATTCGTGGTGGTAGGTTCCCTTTAACCATGATCCCCAAGGGATTGCATTATAATAGCAAAATTGCAGTTAGGTATTACTACACTATTGCGTAGATATGATGAAAACCTGCAATATTCCAAACACTGGAATAGCTTTTGTGAGTAAATTACCTGAGTTATGGAGGCAGATCATCCCCATTTCTTCCTGGGAGGGTCCTGTAACAATGGTCTTTGTTGCTGCATGCCTGAAATACATTTCTTGCAAAGAATTTCCTTTGCTGTGGATTTCTGGAAAAGAAAGAGAAGATTAGCTGGACGGCTTTCCCAGACACTACATCCCAGTTACTAATACATTACTCCAGCAAATGCTCGTACAATACAATTTACATAACTTCTCTTATAACTCTGTTTCATGTATAGATTTAAAAAATAAAAAAACACAGTTTGTTTTCCTGTACCCCTGCACTTCCTGGTGTGGGCACTATGGATTTTTTTTTATTGTTGTGTTTTCATTAAATGAAAAAAATGTAAAAACATCCCTTTGAGTATGACTACTATATGGATCAATAGGTGACTGCTGTACAAGTGCAGCTGTCTGTCCCACCTGAACCTAAACTTTCTTCACTTCCAACATTTTCAGCATATATGAGGGCAACATAAACTTCAAGAGAATTTACTGATTTCTTGCTCCGACAATAGATAATTCAAGGAAGGTGTCTAGCCTTCACAAGGCATTTCCCTCCCCTAAACCCATTGAGAAGCTCCATTTTTTCCCTTTTTATTCATCAACCTGGAATGTTAACTGGATAGCACTGCTGGGATGTGGGCATATCACCCCCATGTGACTGACCATTCATATGCAATAACCCTTGTATCTTGTATTGAGATTATCTACCTTACCAAAACTTTACCAGGTTATGTAAAAGACCCTAAAAGGGTCAACCATATTATACTTAACCTTGTAAAGTTTATCAGCAGCATCCTGGAACCGATGGTCACATGACCCACCAGCAGCAGGACTCATGACTTCCTGTGAGGCCTCATGTCCTGCTGTCTTCTGGCGGATGGAGCAGACTGTGCAGTCATTACAGTATCTATGTCCCCTCCATGATAACCAGTCCCATATCAGTGTTGTAGGCACGTTCCAACCATTCACATGGGAGTGTTAGTCATGGAGGGGGCAAATATACAGTAATGCGTGCGCAGCTCCCTCAATCCGGCAGAGGCCAGCAGGACACAGATGTTACAGAAGTTCTGCTGCTCTTGGCTCACAGCAGCAGCTACTGACAAACTTTACCAGGGTAAGGCCCGTTCCACACTTGCCTTGGTAATGTTTTGAATAAGTGGCCAACCCCTTTAAAGATACAGTAAAAGGGTTTCAGTAAATATTCTTCACTCTCTGGAGTCAACCACACACTATGGACTGTTCTTTCTTACCTGTCTCTTCCCTTTAATTTAGAGGAACCGCTAAAACCTCAAATTATGTTTTTGTTGTAAGAAATGAAGTATAATTATACTAAAGTAACACTTTCCCTCTTAACTACATGGAAAAATATCAAACTTCTAGCACAATATAGCAATGGATGAGCCACTTGCTTAAAAGGAACTTGTCACCAGTGTGCTGTTTTTATCAGGGGACAGGTTGCAAAGTACTGTATATGCCAAATATGTTTTTTTTTTATTTCTTTGTTATATGGTGTTTGACCAGGGCCCAAGGCAGTCTTTATCCACCCCTGCCCTCTAGGTAGAATAAGGTCAGGAAGGCAGAGAATTTAGCACTGAAGTCAAGCTCTCTCTGCCTCAGAAAGCTCCCTTTGCTGTGATTGACATCTTTCACTCCTGATTCTGGTTATGACTCGTTTGACGCGTTGATCACAAGATGAGGGTATTCTTAGGTGGGGATTATTTGATGCCTCTGCTGGGCTCTCCACCTCCTGACTTTATACCATCATGTCACATATCCATTCAAAAAGTTGATTTTCTGGATGACGCCATTTCTTCCAGTTCTGTCATGAGCGACTATTGAGGTTGGTTGTCACTTAACAACTGGGTTCGTGTGTTTTAATTTTTCACTATTATAATATGGGAAAAGAATGCAGACTGCTTCTTCACTCCCCGTGTACTGTACCTATTACTAGGATGAAAATCAAAGGAAGGTCAGGCTGGGGGTCCACTCATAAATCTGTTCTCCTTTCACTTCATCATAACAAAGCACTCACTCCACCGCATCGGGTCTTCACTTTATACAAAGGCTTCTCTGATGTATATCTTATAGGATATTTATCACAGGAGGCAGACATGTGAAATAACATGGGAAAGGTATGGGGTAACTGGATATATCATGCTTGTGTTATGGCTTATTACAAGTACAAGGCCACCTGCTCTTCTGTTTTTACCGTGTATGTATATTTCATGTACAATGTTCACTAAATAAGAACTATATAGGACAGGCCAACAATACTAGGTGGATGGAGCAGAAGTTTTGATCTTGGTACTCCCAAAACTGACTTATAGGGCATATCCCACCAGGGTGAAGGATTGTATGCAAATGAGCCTGAGGGGCTCCAGGCTCCATAGGTGTTAATGGAGCCTTGAGCCCCTCAGGCTCATTTGCATACAGTCTTTCATCCTAGTGGTAGATGTCCTTTAAAGGGCATCAAATGAACCCTTATCATTGGCCGTAAGAAAAAATAACAGAAAGACTTGTCCTCAATTCCTTTATAATAATTCTTTATTTATATAGCGCACACAGGTTATGCAGCAGCATAGAGCTTGCCAAATCAGTCTATGTCACAATCTAGTCAACCTAGCAATATGTTTTGGAGTGTGGGAGGAAACCAGAGGAAACACAAACACGGAGAGAACATACACATTTTTTGCATATGTTGACCCTGGGACTTGAGCCCAGGTCCTCAGCGCTGCAAGGCTGTAATGCTAACCACTAAGCCACCATGCTGCCCTCTAGAGCTGTACATTGCAGAGCTGTAAAGTTGGTTAGCCAAACATACCTCTCGTCCGCCATTTCTAAGATGAGCGCAGGCATTCCTTCCCCAGTACTTTATTCCTTTGATCTGTGGCAGAGGAGTTTCACTACTGAGCATGTACATAAAGTGCAGCCACATTCATCTCAACTAAAAGCCTAGAAGAGGATGCGCAGCTCACGTCTGATGTGGCACATCTCCACACACTGATTTCCGACACTGGTTGCATGCACTAGTGTCAGGACCAAGAGCAGAGCATCCCCCAAGATTGAACTCAGGAGTGGTAAGTACTTGCCAGCTGTGTATATATATATACTTCTCCTGGGTTCTCTCTAATTGTGCCACAAAACAAGTCAGAAAAATAGAAGTACAAGAAAACGTAAGTGTCCGAAAACCACCAAAAATTGTGGCGCCGACACTTCATAAATAGGACAGCAAGGGAAAAAAAATCCACCAGTTTTTGTTTCAAAGTGAATGGTTGGATTACAATGAGCATGACATCTGCAGTGTATGTTGCTTGTGTCTCCTGAAGGGAAAGGACCCGCAGGACTACTGTCTTTTTGAATGTTTTCCTACAATGCAGTAAAGGCAGTAATTCAGTACTGATAGTATTTAGGCAGTAATTTGTAAAGCTAGTGTAAGAACGTAATAATACTATTTAAAAAAAAAAAAGGTTTTTAAAATTATGCAAATAGGTGTTAATGGAGTTTGGAGCTCCTCGGGCTCATTTGAATAATTTTTAAGCCTTTTTTCCTCAAAAACAAAGGCATAGGAAGCTTAAAAGTTGCAGATCCCGCCAGAGGGGGCACACACCAGTATGTCAGTGTGCTTGGTTTATTATCCTTGATTCATGGTGGTAAGTGTCCTTTAATATGTAAGAAATTATAATTATACCACAATTCTCAGTATTCTTTTTATATTTTTATATTTTCCTGGCAATGTTTGGACTTTTCAGAGAAAAAAAACCCTTCATAAACATGAATAAGGCACAGAGGTGTACAAAGCCATTATACAACTGAGGTCTGAGGGACCATACTGTACCTTTATATGTATCATCATTCCTTAGATGATTGGATGTCTTGTTACAGAACCAGCCTTCCCATGAAACTTATACAATATACATTACACCACAGAGCACCATATGGCGGCACACAGATCCGCAGAAAGTCTTTTATGTGAACTTGACCACCAGGATCCCCCGCTCAGTACCAGTTGTCACTGAGAAGATTAAAGCTTCCATACAGCCAGGTCTTGTGTGAGAACAATGTTGTAAAAACTTCCGATAATGTAGAAGAGAGTGTAAAGGTGGTGATTTAGTAATGATAGTGCGCGCTGTACATCAGAGGCCCTGCTCTGTATTTAGGCTGTAATTTTCTAAACAAATGTTAGAACTTGACTCAAGCACAATGATACCTTTTGTAATATCCACATTTCAGCCATAATGTCCATCCATAGTCCCCCGGAAAATGTAGTGGGCAAAGTTGCAAACATTTTGAAAACCGTATTATTCATGACTATTCTTAAAAGTCCTTTAAGGTAAATTTATCACAAAGAAAATTAAATCTGGATGAAGGGTTGTAAACCAAGCACACTGACATACTGGTGTGTGCCCCCTCTGGCAGGGTATGCTCTTCTTTTAGTGTCTTATGTCCTGATTTTTACAGAAATAGGATTTAAAAATCATGCAAATTAAGTTTGAGGGGCTCTAGGCTCCATCTATGGAGCCTGGAGCCCCTCAGACTCATTTGCATGATTTTTAATGCATTTTTTTCCTCAATAACAAGAGCATAGAAAGCTTAAAGAAGAGCAGATCCTGCCAGAGGGGGCACGCACCAGTTTGTCAGTGTGCTTGGTTTACAATCCTTCATCCTGGTGGTAGATGTCCTTTAAGAGGAAAAGATGGAACTAATTATGAACCATGCCATCATATTCAAACACATACCATATCACAGTACAGAGGTAATACACACAGTGATGTCAATGTACGAGTATAATACGATGATTTCACAGTACAGAGATAGTACACACAGTGATGTCACAGTACGGAGATGATACACACCGTGTTGCCACAATACAGGCATTATACACACATTAATGTCAATGTACGGGAATAATATATATGATGATGTCACAGTACAGCGATAGTACACACAGTGATGTCACAGTACAGAGATGATACAAACAGTGATGCCACAGGACAGGCATTATACACACATTAATGTCAATGTACAGGAATAATATATATGATGATGTCACAGCACAGGGATAATACACACAGTAATGTCACAGGACAGGTATGCTACACACATGCCCACATTTATTAAAGTGTTTATGTCAGTTTTCTTTATGGTTTTGCAATGAAAAAAACATGCGTACACACTCCGCAGGCAAACTGCACATAGCACAGACTGCACTAGTTTTGATAAATGTGGCCCCCAGTGTTGTCACAGGAATCAAGGGGGTCCTGATTTGAACCCATTTGGTTCCCACGGCAGTTTCTCTACTTGCTGCCTTAGTACACTGGTAATTCCAGGTTTTTAAATACAATGAGATGTTAATTTACCTTCTCGAAGACAATTATTTCTCTACAACTTACGATTTTTCTGGAATCCTCAAAGAATGGCGCTAATGGTGCCTATGTTTATGTGAGCGACCACCTCATTATTACTATATCTCTTCTGAATGTAGGATGAGTGCTCGGTGCACCTCACATAATGGTCAGTTCCCATGGCAGAAGTGACCACCTACTAGTGTGATGGATTGTTATGGTGGGTAATGTAGCTTCACCTTACCATTACCCACATTTTTAATGATGGCTGTCTTACTAGATGATTGCCAGCTGTGCTGTCAAGTCACCGAGTGCCTCCTAATCCTGTGATTAGTTTTCACTTAGCCAGAGCGCAGGCTAAAGTATTTCTTCCAGTTATGTGTGGTGGTCTTTGATGTTCCATGTATTCTTCTTACAAACATAGCTCTTGCATGACTCTGATGTCTATTATAAACTGATAGCTCTGTACTTGGATCAGCCTGACACTTGGCTTAAGGTGAGGGTTCAGGTCTATCAGGATGATAAATTGGAGAGCCGGGTGGTTGAGGCATCGCTGCATGTGAAACAAAGGTGATTGGGGAAATGTAGAGATGGATACAAGCGCTGTATACTGAGAAAATGGATTCATGTAGGGTCATGTTACAGGGATTTACAGGTAGACAAAAGATGTACATGGACTTTGTCTGGAAAAATAGAAGATAGAATAGAAAATTATTAAGAGTCATAATGTAATGAAGAATAATAACGCAATTCTGACGGATATGCAGTCCAGTGGTCAGTGATGTGCGCCTGGTGTTTTGCATGTAAACACCGGACGGGGGTTACCGATCACATACATTTCTGTTGCCAAGCCCCTCACTGTTCATTACTGAAAAGCAATCCAGACAAAACATGTAAATGCAGCCTTATGTTGGTTGCATACAAGCACAATTGTTCCAACAAATGTACTCTGTCTGCAGGATTTACCATACCGAACCTAGGTGCACTACCTTCATTACCAAACCTGGTAGGCTAGAACGTGTTGTTCCCCCTTGATTACAACCATTGATAAATCTCCCACACGGAGTTCACTTTAACAGTTTGCAATTGGGTATCACATGCTTTTCATTGCATTGTTTCCTATCCAAGGGATTCACTGTAAACTCATGTAGCTCCTCCCTGTGTAACGGCATGGGGGATGGGTTAGGTTACAAAATTTATCCGCTTCCAATGTCCTTAACATGTAGGAGAAGTATGGCCAGCTAATCCTACAATCTGTGTAGTTTCATAGGAAGTTGCCTTTGATGCAGTTGCTCTTTAGCCTCAATGATGGATATATTAATTCCTTTGTAATGTTGAAATCTATTGTCCATATTTGGTATTGCAGCTGCATCACATCTGCCTAGGAAGGAAAGGTTTACATTCTGATCAATAGGATGTCATGTTTTTTACATCTGTAAGAAGGTCTCTGGTTGGATAAGCTCTGAACTCTCCGCCCCAGGTAAAGTTTATATTAACTCCCTGGTGGTTGTAAAGTTCCAAAATTGCGGAGACCTAAGATGAAGAAAGAAGCACATGTGTCTGAGACCTGCTGTCCAGACATCCGGCCTACAGATAAGGCCTGCCTTGGAGCACTGCTATAGAAGCTCATCATCTCTCCAGCCTGAAGCTACCTAATTTCCAGGCTGTGAGCAACTTTTTCCAGATCCAACCAGCGACATTGATACAGTTGGACTGTTATCTTGGCTTGTTGCCTTTGCCGTGTTCTGGAATAAAGGAACCGTCAGTTAATGTTTACATCCATTGTCTGCATACAATCATGGGCCTCCCCTCTACCATTTACCCAGGGATCTTCACATCTACACATAGGGAGTGCCCCAGGGAGAACTATTTCCATTCTTCAGCAACATCTCCCTCTTTTCTTGAAAACCACCGGTCGGACACCTGCCCGACATGGAAGAGGTCTGTTCCACCTGTACCAAGCGACCGTGACTCAGTCGAGCGCTAGGCCACGCTGAAGCCAGCCTCTCAGGTACCAGGGGAATCCAGCTGCCCCCAAGCAAATAGGATAGGATGCAGTGGGGGATGTTGCACCTGCAGCCGTTAAATTGTGTTTGAAAACGTATTACAAATACTGGGGCAGATTTACTTACCCGGTCCGTTCGCGATCCAGCGGCACGTTCTCTGCGGTGGATTTGGGTCCGGCCGGGATTCACTAAGGTAGTTCCTCCGCCGTCCACCAGGTGGCGCTGCTGCGCTGAAGTTCCCCGGAGGCGCGCTGGAATGCCCTGAAATTCACCGGCCTATACCTGGTGAAGGTAAGTGTAATTTTTGGCAACACATTTTTTGTCTTAAATGCGGCGGTTTTTCTGAATCCGTCTGGTTTTCGTTCGGCCACGCCCCCCGATTTCCGTCACGTGCATGCCAGCACCGATCGCGTGCGCCAAAATCCCGGGGCAATTCAGGTACAATCGGCGCAAATCGGAAATATTCGGGTAACACGTCGGGAAAACGCGAATCGGGCCCTTAGTAAATGACCCCCACTGTGTGTGAATGTGGCTTAAAGAACAAAGCGGGTTATCATTATCTGTCACTACTGAACTATGTATTATTTTTGAGCTCCCGGTTGGAAACTTAAAGCCTCTGAGAGTTGATGAAACACTTGAAGGCTGAAAAGTACATAATTCAGTCAATTCAGAAGGTGGACACTGGCCCAATATCTAAGGTGAACATAAATGGTGATGTTGAATAGAAATAATTTTTTTATTTCTTCTTAGGAAAAATGGTAACATGGTGGAATGGTGTGGCCTGAAAAGGTTTTACTTAAAGCAAATCTACAGTCAAAATCCATCATGATAAACCAGGGACATTACTCATTGATCCAGGCACCACAACTGTGGTAATCTTCTTATATTTGTTATCCAAGGCCTCCTCCCTAAAGCCCCACAGGGGTGTTACCAGAGCCCCTCAGTGGTGCAGCTACACAGGCTCTAATACTGTCTCCCCCCTTAGCACTTCTATTTTTCGGGCATGTCGCTGGCAGCAGGGGAGCTCTGTGCATGTGCAGAAGCTCCTATTCCTCTGTCGGCAATGCACCTGCAGAAGGGGAGCTTCCTCTGCGCATGCACAGAGCTAGGCCCAGCTGCTGGCGACCTGTCCTAGGAACTGAAGGCAACAGGTAGACAGGCGGATTTGCAGGGGCTACTGGGGGCGGGGATTAGCCTTCACCCTGGAGTTCACATGGGCCACCTCCTGCCCCCGTAGCCTCTGCAGTTAGTTTGCATATTGATATAATTAACTTTAGGGAATTTAAATAAAAGAATTAGATAAAAGGGGTTTAGGAATAGTGCAGGAAGGGTGAATCTACCTCAGGAACAACATCAGAAAGTAGATTCCCGATAGTAGATTTCCATTAATGTTGGCTTGTCTCTTTACATTGATACATGAACTCATGCTATATATAATGTACTATATGATGGGACCTTGTCATGAAAACGAATTTGCTCTTTTTGCCACATTTTTAATTGCTATTATAGTGTAATATTCAGTAAAATTCGATGCGAGCCGTTGCTGTGTACTCAATGTCAGATAAGTCATCAGCGTACACTATTTACTTACCTCACAGCTGGGTTTTGTCTCGATGCCTCCATGTGAGGCCGGAATTAGAATAACAACAGCTGTGCCTTTTCCAAATCCATTTTTGTCATGTTTTGTGCTGGTTGTAAAGCCCTTTTGGAATGACAAACCTGCCTAGCAATAGTAAGGAGGGATGGCTGATCTGTGAGGAGCCAGGGTCAGGTAGGTCATGTACGATTATAACCTCTGTATCAGGACATAGAGCTGCTATACCCACTTCCCTTACCCTGGGAGCCATAATCCAAAAGATTTTTGTGTGATGAATCCACAGAGACCTTGATATAGATATTACATAATGCAAAGCACAGGGTGCCGTGTATTAAATATTACTTTACTTTGAGGTCTACCAAGAATCTATGATAATAGGCGCTGCGTGTATTTTTATCGCACACAGATGGTGCAATATTCATAAATGCAGCTGCCGTCCATTTTCATCTTTTTGGCAGGTGGGACCATCCGCATGCTTCAGCTTTGTTTGTATTGCTATATATAAAATCATATTACAGACCAGTGGAAATATATGGATATAATTCAATGGGAGGGTTCTCATCGCTATCTATTCCAGGTTCACCGTCATAATCTACAGTAGAATATTTCGCTACAATCCTATAGAAGTATTGTCAGATTGTCATTAAAGTAGTGTCAGATTGCAGTAAATAATACGCGTCAAATATGATCAGCCCTGAAGCACAGAGACATCTCTGGTATTCTAGCTACGCCAGTAGACGAAGTGGTGACAGGAGCCAAGGGGTACTAGAATACCTATTACACCCTCCCCCCTATTTTTACTTTCTCTCGGTTCTTAGAATCACTAAAGAGCCAATGCTACTAAAATCTAATGAGTCGGGAAACTGCTCACCAGCTGGAGACTCTCTGGACACAAAAATCCACCGCAAGTTCTGGACACTGGGGCACATTTACTAAGGACCTTGCGCCAGTTTTCCGTCAGACTTTGCACATTCTTATTTGTACAAACAGGTATTTAAGGAGTGTCTGAGCCACATATGTGTCCCACGCAACCCTTTTGTGTCGCAGCTGCACTTTTTTTCATGAGACACAAATGTCTGCACTGAAAGGGCGTTCCCATTTATAGTCGCACCCCCCCATGTTAAAGGTGCACCAAGAAAAACTTGGTGCACTCTGTTGGATCAGTGCAGGGAGAGCCGGATTCATGAAAGACAAGTGCCACAATTCATGAATCTGGCGCCTACACAGGCAAACTGCACCTAGCACTGTTTGCACTGTTTTTAGTAAATGTGCCCCAGTGTTTTCAATATAGTCAGTCCAGTTCAACCTAAATTGCAGAAGAACAAATAAATGTATATTGACCAGTCAAAGGCCCCAAACACAAATTCTAAAGTACTGCACCTAACATCCCTTTAGACCTTGATCAATGTCTCTTTTTACACAATTCCCATGCTTGACTTGGGTAATATAGCTCAATTTCTGTCACCTAAATATGGAAATTGGTGCAATTTACTGTCCCACCTGTGTTGGTGCATTGGGGTCTACTCCTGGCCACCAAGCATATCACTTTGTTCTGGTCATTGGTTTTATACATAACTTTAGCTAAGAACACTTAGCTTCACCCAGTGCCACAGTGCCCCAAACTTCTTAATGGGCTTTGCCACTTCTCTTCATGTTCTTTGTAATTTGTAAGGCTAAGGATATTAGTTAATTTACCAAAATACATTTATTAAATTTTCTGCAATGCTTTCTTGAAAAGTATAGACAAGGTTCCTGAATTGTCTTTTAACTCATCAGCTTGCTATCCTGTCCACATAATGGCCGGAGAGGGAGGTTCATTATGTGGACAGGATAGTCAGCTGCTCACCCCTCCCCTCTCCATAGCATTCAGCCGTAAACACAGGGAAATATAAAGCATGCTCTATCTTTCCCCCGTGCATGGTACAGTGCCACACATTTACTAAAGGTTCGGAATATTTCCTGAATATTTCCGCTTTGCGTCGAATTGCCCCGTGATTTTGGTGCACGCTATCGGATTTTGGCGCATTGGCGCCGGCTTGCACATAAATCGGGGGCAGGCCGTCGGACAACCGAACGGATTTGGACAAACCGCGGAACCGGGACCAGGTAAGTAAATATGCCCTATTGTATCACAGCCGGGCGCATCTATAGGGACATTTGCAGCTGGATATACATCCCCACAATGCCCATGTGAAAGGCACCTTAATGAATACAAGCTTAATGTCCTGGAGGGGTGATTGGTCATGGACAGTTAGAGATCACATGACCCTTCATCTGAGGCCATTTTATGGACAAAAATGGCAGCTGATGAGGTAAAAGATATTTCTTAACCAGTGAATTTACTTTAAAGCTCAAGAAATGAGTTCAGAACATTTAATAGATGTATACTGATAAATTACCCAAATATCCCGCTCCCTACACTTACATTAGAAAAGCTAAATTGGCAAACCCCTTTAAGAACTCTTCTACCATCTATCATCATTTTAGAATGTTCTTCTGGTCTGCAAAGGTGTGTTTGTGCCTTTTACCCTTGACCGGTATATCTGGCTATGTCCTCTTGTCTGCCTACTGCCCAGGGGCGTAACTACATGGATAGTGGCCATAGCAGCTGCTATGGGGCCCACAGTGTCAGAGGGCCCTGACATCTGGAGTGTTGGATGTAAATATACTGTATGTGTGTATTTGTGATGTGTACACGTTCTAAATGTGTATGCATATGTGATGTGTATATGCTGTTTGTCTGTGTATTTAGTTTAGTTAGTGTATTTTTTTTAATTTTTTAAGGGGGGGGGGGGCGTTCCGAAGTTTGCTATGGGGCCCTGTCTCTCCTAGTTACACCACTGCTACTGCCAACTGCTTACAACTGACCACAATCTGTCTTGCCCTGTGCAGTGTCTGACTACCACTCATTCACTCTACTTTGGTACTGTATCTGGTGTGTACAGTTCTTTCCATGGTTTTATCTGTATTCTAAATATACATCATATTTACACAGAAAAGTCTTCAGTTTAGCAGTTTCTAGCCAGAAGATCTCTGTCTCAAATTGCTCAAAACTTGACATTGTATTGGTCAAAGATGTAGTGGTTCATACCAAAATGAAGTTAAAAGCTGGCGGCTGCTTGTGGTTGGTCTCCAACTATTGGTAGATCTGGAGCTACTTCTGCTTCTGGTCTCAGCTGGGCTTCTACTGATGGAGTCATCTGCCTCATGGTCCATACAACTGGGGAGATTTACTTACCCGGTCCATTCGCGATCCAGCGGCGCGTTCTCTGCGCTGGATTCGGGTCCGGCCGGGATTTATTAAGGCAGTTCCTCTGATGTCCACCAGGTGGCGCTGCTGCGCTGAAGTTCCCCAGAACGTACTGGAATACACCGAGCTGGGTCCGAGTGAAGGTAAGTGCAAGCTCTGCGACACATTTTTTGTTTTAAATGCGGCGGTTTTTCCGAATGCGTCGGGTTTTCGTTCGGCCATGTCCCCCGATTTCCGTTGCGTGCATTCCAGCACCGATGCGCCACAATCCGATCGCAATCGCCAAAATCCCAGGGCAATTCAGGGGAAATCGGCGCAAATCGAAAATATTCGGGTAACACGTCAGGAAAACGCGAATTGGGCCCTTAGTAAATGCCCCCTATATCTATCACATGTCAGAAATGTCTTTCCAAGTATGTCTGCCACTGTTTCAACTTACAAATTCCATCAACTTTTCCATGGACATTTGGCTTTGATCCACATCACTCGCACCCTTTTTGTCACAAAAAGGCGCTGACAGTTTCAAGTAAAGGGTCATATAGCCGGCATTACCACTACAGAACTCAAGAGCTGGACTCTGCACATAGGCGATTAGATATTTAGAACTCTTTTGTAGTTGCTTGTCATTCATCATTTATTCATTAGCATTTTTTGGGCCAAAGTTATGTGACAACATATTTTATTGAATTTCTTTTAGTTTTTTTTTAACACATAATATAATGACATTGTATTTATTACAGGAATATATTACCATCAAGCTGAAAAATAAAGCGGAGTACCTCTTCTTCAGTGCAGCCCAAGCAATGCTACATTTCTTAAAACATACATACATACATTTAACTTTTAAGATGATTGTCCATTCAGAACCTTAAAAGTGATGTGTTCATAAGTAGCTACAGGTAATTATTATCGTATACACTCGTGTATAAGCCAAGTTTTTCAGCACAAAAAATGTGCTGAAAAAACTCACCTCGGCTTATACGCGAGTCAATAAAAATAATAACTTAGATACTCACCCTCCGGCAGCCCCGATGCGCAGCGCGGCTTCCCGATGTCAGCGCGGCTCCTCTTCTGGCTTCCCTGCGGCTCCACTTCTTTCTTCCGTCTTCTGTAACAACCTGCAGGGTGCGGCCATGTTATCTCCCCTCCGGAGCATACTATGACATCAGCAGCAGCTGTGTCATAGTATGCGCCTGCCATCAGATGGCCGCGCCCTGCAGGCTGTTACAGAAGACCGAAGAGGAGCCGCGGGGAAGACAGAAGAGGCTGACATCGGGGAGCCACGCTGTGCATCGGCGCCGCCGAAGGGTGAGTATATAAGTTTATAATTTTTTAAAGTGCTGGCTGGCTGTATACTACTGGGGGCTGGGCTGGCTGTATACTACACGGGGCAGGCTGGGCTGGCTGTATACTACACGGGGCAGGCTAGGTTTGCTGTATACTACAGGGGGAAGGCTGGGCTAGCTGCATACTACTGGGGGCTGGCAGGCTGGCTGTATACTACAGGGGGCTGGCAGGCTGTATACTACTGGGGGCTGGCTGGCTATATACCACAGGGGGCTTGCTGTAAAAAACTGGGAAAACCTGTTGACTCGAGTATAAGCCGAGGGTCGGAAATGCATTGGTCACAGCCCCCCAAGCAACTTATTTTCTCTAGATCTTGTGGTTTAGTTGCTTGTTATCTTATGTTGATTAGAACAGAGATGTGATCTGTAACTACAGTTTGGTTACAGTGCCGGGGTAGTCTGAGATACACCCCTCTCTGATCATTGGTCAGTGTACTGCTTTCTTATTATGCCCTATTAAGAAAGAACATAACACAGTTTAGGGGATAAAGGTGAAAGACAACATGGCAGGGCCAAAATTGACCGGAATGACAGTTGTTCATGGGCGCAAGATAAAAAAATGTATACTCACCTAGATGTAAGTCCGATGAGGCACATTGGACTCACATCTGCAGATCTTGGTGCCGATATCACTTCTTGTGTTGCTTCAATGAAACACCAGTGAAGCTGGGGTGCACAATATCATCTTCAGTTGTCTCAATGCACAGACATCATGAGCTCCAGGACAAGGTAAGTATAAATGTTTGTAATTTAATGGGCCCACAGAGAAAACGCATACAGGGTGTCCTAGGACACTAAACTACCAATCCATAAGGACTTATGGGTGGTTTAGTTTCCCAAATCACCCTTTAAGCACACTGCTTTAGCCCTAGCCAAATTCACGAGCAAGTCACCCCATTAAACTTTTTTTTATAGATGAATTGATATTGTCATAAGCAACTGTGAGAGATATCATATTTCTCTCCAGATGCCATCTTGTTTAGTCAGACGCCATATTGTACTCTGTCATCCATCTAATGATTCAGACCACACCATTTTGTGTAAACTGTTTAGAAATACTTTGTCCTCGCCGTTGTTTTCCTTGTCTTTTTCTGCAGCTCCTCTGCTTGAAGCTTATGTTTTGTTGAGAGCCTTCACAAGTACATTTAGTACTCCCTGTTTCCCCTTAAAGTCTAGTGTTTTTCCAGAAGAAACTATTCATAAAGTTAATTTGGGAAAATAGCTTAAGTGGAGGTTCTGGTATATTCAAGCTAACCTATAGGATTTCAGTATTTGATCACCTTTTAACGCCCTCTGCAAAACATTTTCTGCTTATACATACACAACTGCCCGGTTCGAAAAAGTATGATATGAGTGCAGCTTATAACCTGTCTGTTTCTTTTCTGTGCTAAGTATCTCAGCACTCGGAACAAAGACCTATAAATTTAGTGATCACCTTACAACTTAGTGAGGGTTTTGCTGGAGCCCTAGATAAAAACACAACCTATAGAAAATGGTGGCACGTTTTCTAGTAAAAACAAACCCTAATCTTGAATTTAAAAAACAAAATCTTTAACATTAAATATTTCCATTATAACATTCTACAACTCTACCTGGCATTGTATTGGGATATCAATAGTAAGACACAATGGGGACCTGTGTTTTTCACATAGCTGTCTTTGTATAAATAGGAAACTGAAAACATGATTGTTCTAATTAAAAAACGACCGATTGCCCTTGATATTCAAGAGCTGATGGCTACACCAATTTTAACTAGCGTGCTATGGAGCACCATGGGAAAGTTCCAAACTCACTCAGCTGAAAAGCCTCTCGGATACTCAGAGGAAACTCATCTCAGAGAAATTAGAAGAAGCACCAAAGCCAGAAATAAGCAATTAAAAAATCTTTCTACTGGAAAACAATGCAACATATTGAATGTCAACTGAGACCATTATATGTCGGACTTGACCTTTATGAATTTTCACCTGGATTGTCCTCCACCGACAATAAAAAAAGATCTCATTTCCATTTATGTCAATTTCTTGAACACTGTCAATGCCTTTAAGAAAGCCAAAATTATTGTTCCTTTTCATCTCTTTGTAAGAGACGGCTTGTTCCTTTTGTTTCACACATTGTTGCCTAAGAGACTGCCCAGTTGTATGCTATGGTACCACGTGAGTAAAACATATGTAAATAACCCCTTTTTGGCAAAGTTTTCCCAGGTTGGGTGGGCCTAAATACTGCACGGCAATACAAGACTCTATAATATTTTCTGGAAATGAGGACATAGGAGGTTTAAGGACCTTTCTTATGAATGGTAGAAATGTGGCTTTTGTGACACCACAACAAAAGGAGGAGGAGTTTCAGCAATGGTCTGCATAGCCTATAGCTACATGAGTGCAAACCATTACAAGTCGAGAAAATAATTCACGACATACTCTTACTAGAGATGAGCGAGCACTAAAATGCTCGGGTGCTCGTTACTCGAGACGAACATTTCCCGATGCTCGAGTGTTCGTTTCGAGTAACGAGCCCCATTGAAATCACTGGGAGACCCGAGCATTTTTCAGTAAAATTACAAACTGAACGAGCACTGTTCAGTGCAGATGTTTTCACTGAAAGAACACAGTGAAAGAACACTGCAGAACAGATTGCAGATGTTCGCGAACATTGTTTGGAAACATCTGCAAGCTGTTCTTCACACATATTGTTCTTCAAATACTATTGCGGAGAACACCGTTCTGCACGCGTGTCTACGGGACAGATCGCAGATGTTCGCGAACATCTGCAATCTATTCTGCACTGTGTTCTTTCACTGTGTTCTTCAATTAAATGATTAAATTAAATGTTTTAATTGTATTTTCTTACTGTTCTTCACTTCTTTTTTTTTTAATTAAATGCTCGTTATCGAGCAGGGCAAATACTCGAGCCGGTCCGAGTATGCTATACTCGCATCTATCCCCCCAGAAAACAACACTCCCACAATCAGTGACTGGCCCACCAGAGTACAAGAAGATCCTTTGGTGGGCCCAGGCTCTAACCTAATACTGGACCACAGAGATACAGAAGACAACTTTATTTGGAGGCTGGCAGTGTCTATTTCACGGGGGATGATGAAGGGAGGGATCCCAGAATAATTTGATCTGGTGGGCCCAAGGAACCCAAGTGTGACCCTGACCACAATACTCAATGGGTACCCACCCTAACACCAAACCCACCCCTCATAATGCTCCCTCACAGCCACCACAAACAATACTCAGCAAGTTTGTTCCCTCCCTACAACCATTCTAAATTCCCTCCCACATCCTGGAAAACAACATGTAATATAAGTCATCCATCAGTTCTTCACAAATACTCTCTAAATACACTCCCCCACAGGCAGTACAGTTATGTGCACATCCCTCAGAGGTCACCTCTGCCTATATAGTGTTTAATAAACTACTAGATTACGCTTTCAATATACCCTGGCTTGTGGTATGTTCTCGTAATCTCCAGTATTCAGTGTGGGACGGTATTTCATATCTCAGGTTTATATAAGCAAAAACTGCACACAATAAATTGCAGGATTTCATATTTAAACAAATGCCAAATGTAATAAGCTTTTCCCTAAACTAAAATGTTTTAGAAATTGAAGTAGTAAACTTTACTACACTGGCGGAGCGAGGGCTCACACATGACTGGGTTTTTTGAATTGATGTGCTTATTACCGGGTGCCAGCTCTGGATGATATGCCAAGAAGATGACACACGATTTCTCGTAAATAGTAGGCGGAATCATGATCCTAATCCAGGTCTGGGTAATAGTTACGGGGGTGGACATTGGATATGTGCATCCTGTAGATACAGTGGGCACAATAGATGAGGGGGTTCCATCTCACATTAATATTAGCTGACAATTGTATTCAAGGGACAAAGATAATAATTTTTAAGACTCATAATTAATGATGTGTGTTGTTAATTATATAATGGAGCTACATAATACCTATATATTATTATTACATGTGATCTGTGTCTACCACTGAAGGTCCAAGCTAACTCAGTAATCATCTTGTAAGGGGTTGTTTACAGATGTTTCTACTCTTCTTTGGTTACCGCACCCCAACTGGGGTTGTTGATGTGCAACCCAGGGGTATTAAAGGCTCCCCAGGTTTAACATCTTTATATTTGTGTCAACTCCTGCCTAAAGACCAGATTGGTGGCTGCCAAACAAATGACGACAACAAGTACAGCACTGCAGTATATGAATCAGGGAGGATAAGATCCAATACTTCTTAAAAAAAAAGTTCAGAAATGCCACCAAAGAAAACACGATAAAAAGTGATATCTAAAAAGCAAATGTGCCTTCAAGTGATATCAATAAAACTTACAGCTATCCTCACAGCTATCCTGCTGTTGAGCGTTTAGGCCCGTTGCCTTTTACCTGTTGTTCAATAAAGAACCGTGACTTGATTTGCACAACGTTGCCTCCGTCTGATCCCTGGATCCAGGCTGTTTACCACCACGCGCTCCCCATCCATTACCCAGGGACCTATCTTACAGACATTCAGGGGTTGCCCCAGGGAGAACCAGTACATCAGCCTCTCCCTCCTTATTATTTGCACACACCATCTGCTGGAGACCTGCCAGGCTGTAGGACAGCCCTCAGGTCCCCATACTAACCACGTGAAATCAGCGTGCCCTAGGCCGCAATTGCCAGCCACTCCGGTATTCTGGGCCCTGGCTGCCTCCAGGTCCTAAGAAAAGGCTAGGCCCTGGTGGGGGATGTTACACAAGCTTGCAACATCATACGTCCCCCATACACGGCTATGGCCCATGGGCTCGGTACGGTGAGTGCAAGAAGCACTCACCATTCTGAGCTGTAGCCGCAAAAAGATAGAGCCTGCAATAAAGCCTAGTATTTTCTATGGAGAGGGGCGGGGGTGAGCAGCTCCTCCTCTTCTGCGTGCCAACGTGTGCCCCAGGGGCATATGTTAGTGTGCATGAGCCCTTAATTCAATAGTATGAAAGTGTCAGAAATTGCCGAGCATACCACTCATTTATCTCTGCCACTTCCTTTCATTGGGGCTGCGTGTGCCAGTTTTCTATCAGACTTTGTACGTTCTTTCTAGTGGAAACTCCTTGCATAGGTATTTAAGAAGTGTCTGCACCAAATTTGTGTTTCACGCGACCCTTTTGTATCATGGCTGCACTAGGCATCATGCAACACAAATTTCTGCACTGAATGGGCGTTCCGGTGCTCAGCCGGACCGTGCCCAGATTTATCATGCGGTGTCCGACAAAATTGTGTTGCACTCCCCATGTTAAAGGTGCACCAAAAAAAGTTGCTGTAGTTGGGGCAGTGCAGGGGCCAGAAATCCAAAATCTGACCCTCTACACACTACACAGGACTAGAGATGAGCGAGCACTAAAATGCTCGGGTGCTCGTTAACTGCATCAGGAACCCTGAAATTTCCTAGTGGTGCGCCCCGCGTAATTAATATCAAGATCTAGCGTATCACAACTGATAAGCTACTTCTTGCAGCCTAACCAATGTCGATTATGGACAGAGATTGAAGCTGGAAATCTGCTCCATTACTCTTTGTCAGTCAGGCCTGCCAAGGGAACTTTTTTAGAAATTTTTTACGACTCAGATGAACCAAAAAAGGGTGGGTCAAAGTAGTCAAACATTATGCCAAATGCTTAAATTTTTTCCCTACAAACTAAGACAACTAATAGGAGGCCACAGTACGGAAAAGACTAAGCCCAAAATATTATCATTTCAGCATCAGATGCAGCATAAGTCTCTTCCGTCTATTGAAAATTGCAATAACTTTTGAGACACTTTTTAAAAATACTGCCCTACACATACAATATATATATATAATATTTTTTTATTCACCGCGTATTTATTTTTGTATAATATGGGCCCACCAGATTTTAATTACCCGGTACATTCCTGATCCCGCGGCGTGTTCTGTGTGGACGATTCGGCCGTCTCGACGGACCGATTCACTGATGGTAGTTCCCCCGATGTCACCAGGTCGACGACTGCCGCTGAATCCATTCCCCCCCGAGTGCATGAAGTTCACCAGCCAGCAGGTGAGAGTAAGCGCCTTGTCAAGCAGACAAATTTTTTAAATGCGACGTTTTTCGCAATCCGTCGCGCGTGTTTCGTTACTCACGCCACGCCCCCCAATTTCCTCGCCCGTGCACGCCGCGCGCCGATGTACCACAATCCGTAATCACGCGGCAATCAAGCGAAAATTGACGCCAAAGCCTGAAAAATTGGGTAACCCCGCCGCAGTCGAAAACGTGATTCGAGGCATAGTAAATGACCCCTATGTGTTTCTTAAAAATCTACTGATGAACTGAAATTCACAGTGAACTCTATAGTTAGGATTCACGGAGAATGGTCTCCCTCCCCAGTTTGAATTACTATGAGGACGCATTTATGAATACAAAAAAGCTGGGTTTTGCCATAAGTAAATCTCCCCATAAGTCTGCTATTAATATGCATGTATTTTATGTAACGTCAATACAGCCGTGTATTAGAAGATAGTAACAGCAGTGCTCTAAACAGCTGAGCCACAAGACCCCAAAATGTTTATTCCATGCTGATACCTTACTGGTGGCACATCCGTCATGTTCTCTGAATTCATGTTTCTCCTTTACTCTAGTCTCTAGGCCTATTACAAGAACATTGTTTGGCCTCAGTCAGATGATTATCAACATCATAAAATATTACTAAAGAAGTCGTAAATTTTGTGAGGAGAAGCTAGGTCAAATAATAAAGCACTGATGGAACATGGAAGAGTTAAGTAGTATAACATTATGTTTTCATATGAAATCCAAGTCACAGAGACAGAATCCTTGCTATGGACCTCGTATTGATGAGCCTTCAACTGCTTTAATAAAGAGTTCTTGGCAAGCTATACTGTAGCGTAAAACACAGAACTGAGCAATGAGTCACTTAGACCTCAACCATGATGAAAGTTGAGAGCGCATTTCATGAGTAGGGTGGTGATCACAAAATATTGGAGTTATGTCCTCATTACTGATAGTCGTTTTATTACAGCCACTAAAAGCTCCACAATCCTCCTATCTGCTATGAGTAAAAGCCAATGTGCAGCTCTGATGGAATCTTATACAGCCAGGACTGTCTACCACGAAGCTAGGGTTTGACCTTGAGCTGACAGTGGGTCCCTATGAGATGCGATTTGTATACTGGCTTTAACACTGTGAAATTTCATAATGATGAATCCTCAATTCAAATGTGTCTCCTACATATAGAATCCTATTTCATTCTAATAAACATTAATGGGGCGATGTTTATTATACCTCGGGGTCATGTACCCAAAACGAGCCCCTAGGGGCAGCCAGACATACCTCATGACATCGGCCTAATGATGGATGAGTAGCCCGCCCTTCCTTCTTTCCCCTCTTTTTTTTCTTATGCTTATTCTTACCCTGTAAACGTCCTACCTGCCCGCAGCCAGGCCACCCGTTGACCCGATACATTACGAATACTATCAAATACTATAGGACAACCTTTCTCAATGATTGCTCAGTGGATGGGAGTTGTTAAACTTTTCATCACCTTGCCCAGATTTGCGCGGTGGTAATGCCGGCCTGATACAGCAGTCATGCACAGCAGCAGGGGAGCGGTGTGAGAGCAGTTTTACTATGCTACATTTTTTTTATATGAATGGCCAAATGCCTGTAGTACAAATATTCCTCAGCCTGTATCGTAGACAGATGATGTGGACAGTTTAGCCATTGGGAGAGTAAGGCAATAAATTTGCCGAATCCTTAAGCCAGCCAGTGGGTTCCTAAGCTGAATACAGTAGTCTATAGACACAGACATTAATGGGAGCAGATAATCAGAAGTAGTCTGAGTTATTTAAACTGTCATAGCTTCCTGCGAATGGCAACCAATCAGAGCTCAGCTTTCATTTTATACTAGGACCGCGTGAGAAATCAAAGCCCTGAGCCACTGATGGTATGCCACCATGACGGCAACAGTTAGCATCTCAGACACTTCTGATAAAAAATCCCCCCATCATCAGCTACTGCTCATAGCCTGCCAAGGTAGGAGCCCAATACATGCAACTCCATGCTAGCAGAAGATTGAGAGGTGTCCATCATGATGCCACTAGCAAGTCAAGCGACCCAACGCACCCCAACTTTCTCACACTGCGAGGCCACATTTTATAACCAGCTCCTGATCGTGATCCCTGAATCCGCGACTGTCCGACGAGCGATGAGTCCGAGCAGCGATTCACCAAGATCGTGCGCCGATATCCTGCAGTGTCGACGTCCCCCGCCTGCAGGTCCGCGGAGTTCACTTACATTCTCCCGCGTTTATGTAGAGTGCATGTCTTGCCGACAAAAATTTGAATTTTTAATTCCATATGCGATAGCCGCATCAATAGAAGGTTGCTCCGACGACACGCCCCCCCAATTCTATGTACCATGAACTCGACGCGATTGCTGACCAAAATCCGATCAAGTGCGCCAAAAACCCCATGCTTAAAATGTGGCGCAATCGACATAAATAGTCAGGAAATCGACGGAAATGAGTCTACGACTGTGATAATGGTACATGCTGCTTCTTCTGAACTGAAGATTTGGTAACTTTTAAAAATCCAATGATAAGAAGATTCAATGCTAGCTGATCATATTTCCATTCATTTGTTCGGAAGCACGCGGATATAAATAAACACTGCAGTACCTGATTCAATATTCTAATCTGCCCATCTTGACGCGATCCGGCAGTGATATTTACATGAGTGCGTCTGACAGCTTGACAGCCTCGGTATTAGTACTTCAGTCATCTTAATGCTTGACATCTATATGCACCTAAATGGATATTGTCCCGATGTATTCTACCTTAATAGACAGAATACACAGGCTGCGGCTATGTCTAATAACTAATATGTAAATGTGTCATCAGTCGATTGTATCATTTCAATAATTATATCAGGATGATAGATCTATAAAGAGAATGAGCGTGTATGGACAGCGCTACTGATACTAACTACTTCTATAGAGTAAGGAATGAATGACCCAAATTTATAGGAAAAAATATAAAAACAAATGTCTGATACATTAAAAAATGAATACATGCCCCAAAAGTCTCTCAACTATAAATGGCATATTATCCTAGATACAAGTACATAAATATAATACGATGTATAAAAAAAAAGCGACACCCCTGAGGATGCATTTTTTTTTTTTTTTCCCCCCCCCCCAAAAGGGGTCTTAAAGAAGAATTTTGATCACAGAATGTTATCCATACACGGTCAGACCTGTGGTTAAAGGGTTTAAAGCATCCTCATATCACCCAAAATGCCTCGCCCATGAGGTGCTGTACTTTAATTATAGTGTTTTCCTGATATGCAACAAAGAGTACTAGAAGAGTCACTTCTAGAAGAGAAGAGTCATGTGTCTCCGGAGCTGCCCAGGGCACCATGCTTCCTCTTTTGATTGAGGGTCAAGCCTGAGCGAAGTTAGTCCTCTTCCTGCCCTACACTTCTTGTCATATCAGAATGCTGTCACTCTCACATTCTCAGTTGAAATATTAGGCAATATTTCATGCCTTCAGGATGGCGCATGGGAGCGCCAGCGCCATGTTCAGGTGAGGTGGAGCCACCATACAAAAAGGGAGAAAAATTCGCAAAACGATATAACTGCGATTAGTCGAGAGGCAGATCTACCACTCAGGTGGATATGAAATGTAAGTCCTACCATCACCCCGTTTATGTCAAAATAAGAAATATAATAATATAAATAATCACATTTCAAGCTATTTGCAAATAGAGCCAGAGAAGCCGTCATACATACTGCCCAGATAAGTGATCGCTTTTATTGAGTCTGGAGTGGCGGAGGTGCACTCTATAATATCTAGGAGCCACTTTGCAAGTCATATTAGATATAAGAATCTCCTCAGTTCAGATCAATCAGGCTTGTAGGCTTCTGCGATAATACAGGCCGGTTAAAGAAGAAGACAGAAATAGGCATCTTTATCTACAGCTCACATTTCCAATGCGGTCTGTTCGTTTGTATCCCTGACTCTACCGCTTCGGTTTATAGTAATAGAACCACAATCTGAACCTAAATATGAGATAATATCGCTGATATGGACAACAAAAACTGATTTCTATGAACTATAGAATCAAAGATAATGGGGCACATTCTTACCAGGTCCGTTCCGATCCAGAAATACAAAAAGAAAAAAAAAAAAAGACCGAGCGTTCTCTGCCAGTGGAGCGAGGTCTTCCGGCAACGATCACTAAGGCATGTTCTCCAACGTCCTCACAGACGACACTTTTAGTTTTTTCTAAATGCAGAACGTTTATTTTTAATCGTGGTTTTCGTATGGCACGCCCCCCTGATTTACGTCGCGTGCATGCGGCGCTGATGCGCCACAATCCAATCGCGTGCCGCCAAACCCGGGCAATCAGGGAAAAATCGCCGCCCAAATCGACGCAATATATCAGCGCGTAACACGTCGCGGAAACGCAATCAGCACCTTAGTAAATGACCCCTTATGAGTTTGAATTATGTTTCGTTCCGAGTCTCTAAAGTGACTCATCTCCAGGCGATTCATGACTCTTCACTTTTGGAGAAGAATTAAAAAATAAGACTAAATTTTATCTCCCATCTTAGAGAGGCTAGACAGTGTATAAAGAGAAAACTATCGTTGCATAGAGTACCTATTAGAAGAGAATCTTTCACCGCCCTCCAACTATTTGCATCCTACAAAAGCTATTACTTACACATATAGAACGAGATTTGTAGGAAACAATGTCATATTCAGAATTGACAGAAAAATCTGAACTGGAATGATTTGGTAGCAATGGTTGTAAGATCTCTTGAAGGATCCACCATCGAAATCACGACACCATGACTGTGCGTAATCATCCCTGTCCTCGCCCGCGAAGTACGGTTTCCCTCTCCGACTCTACTCTCACTTCTCACTCCTCTTTCCCTATCTTTTTTTCCTCCCCAACGTTCACTATTAACTAACCCCTTTCTTTCCCCCCCTTTCCATTTTACCCTCTCCCTCCGCTTTCTGCTCTCCTCCCCCTGCCGCACTTTCTCTTTCGCTCCGACGCTCGTTCTTCTTCTTTTCTCCCTCTTTCTTCCCTTTGCCCCCCTCTTTCTTGGTACTTGTCGATATTTACCCATCCCCTTTCCACCCCCCCCACGTTACCCAACTCGAGTGATTATTCCCTTCCTTTTTACCTTCTCCTTGCCCTCCACACCTAATGTCTAGCAATCTCCTTGTTTCTCCCCCGTCTCCTCTTTCTTCTTTCCATTATATGTCTTCCACGCTCGCCTCCAGTTTCTCTGGCCCCCTTCCATTCCCTTGCCCTTGGCTCTCTTCCTCTTGTCATTTCAGTTCCGCTAAATTCTCTTACATCATTCCTCTCTGCGTGTTCCATTAATCTCAGCCTGCCTCCTTTCTTTCCCTTTCTCTTCCTGTTCCCTTATTTATCTCTCCATTTTCACCTCTTATGCCCTTGTCAAAACTCTTCTCCTTCTACCTTATTTTCCAATCCTCCTGCTTGCTCCTTAATTGTTATCCTGTCCTCCTTCTGAAAATAACCTTTTAAAATTATGCTAATTAGCGCAAGGACCTTGAGGGTGTTACCAGAGTCCATCCTTGCTGCGATTCCACATGCTTATTTATTATCTCCCCTGCCACTCTGATCCTTGGCATTTCCCCATTTCCTCTGTTTGCTGTAATCTTACACAGTGGGAGGGAAAGTGCTCCTTCGCAGTGTAACAACCTGTGAATTGAAAAAACAGAGGGGCTTGATTAAACCTCCAGGCTCTTAGCATATTTAGCATTTGCATAAAGTTGATGTTTGCAGAAAGGAGGCGGGGGACCAGATTAACAGGCATGAGAAGATTACCACAGTCCTGGGGCCTGGATCTATGATTAGTGTCCCTAGGTTTATCATGATGGATTTTGATGGTAGATTTAAGGGGTTGCCATTTCAGACAAATAAATGTTATTGCTTGAACAAGGAAAAAGTTATACAATTTCCCATATAATTTCTGATCAATTCTTCACCGTTTTCTAGATCTTGCTTGCTGTCATTTATAGAAAGCTCCACTGAAAAAACTTCCAATGAACTGAAATCTGACCAATGGTCACACAGGTTCGCACGGCTCGTTATTCAACACACAGCTCTGATTACTCTCTATTGATATAACGGCTGTGCACCTGTGTGACCATGGTCAGATTTCTATCCAGTGGAAGTAAATAGAGAAGCTTCTATAGAATGACAGCAAGCAGAGATCCAGAAAACGGCACAAGGGATAATACAGAAAGTATATTGCAAAAAATAATGAGTTTTATCATACAAACAATACCAATAATTGCCAAAATGGAATTACCCCTTGAACTTTATGTGAAGGCAGCACCGCCCTCCTTCAACTCTTGGTCCCTGGGCAAGTGGTAAATACAGCCAGAAACTTGTGGGCGGGTCTGGTACAGTGAAGAGCTCAGACTGTTCAAAGTCCAGCCAGAATGTTAATGCATTTTGCAGTCCTGCTTGGGCGACTACCATAAAACACACAAAGTATTGATTACACAGATATCATGTCTGGAGCTTTCTATGGTCCAGATTCCCTTAAGGATGCAAACTCAGTAATGAGCTATGGCACCTTCCTTAGGTTTGATTATAGTAACCACGTGCAATGACACAGGTTACACCTCTACAGGCTGCATGTTGTAACCCAATACCGGGGTCGCAGGTGCCCTCATGCCCCGCCGGCATCACTCAACTCTGCAGATACTGCTCACGTCACGGCTCTTCCCAGCACGCGCGCCCTAGGAGACGGGGAGCGCTCGTAAGTTAAAGGGATTTAGTTAAAAGCCGGCTTTTCCAGCATTCCCCACCAGATCTTGTGCTATATACATAAGAGAAGGCTTGTACCCTTGTATTTTCCCGTGTATGACTCCCCGGTCCCACACCAGGTCCCCCGAGGCTTGAATGGAAAGATGAATTGATATGTTAGCATGCATCAAAAAGTTTCTGATTCCCTACTACAGCAGAAAATGCTGAAATTGGTATAATATGACTCATCAGGAACCTTGCATGGCTGCTTCCAGCTTACCTGACTATGAGATGTATATCTCCTATAAGGGGTAGCTACTAAACACATGTTTAACATACCCACATTACTTACCCACGGCTTGTATGCGTGATCTGGGAGAAGAAGAAAAGGATTGCAGGAATCATGTACTTCTGCATTAGCTTATTTTCTATTTCTTTAATGTAGATTTATGATATTTACTTACATGCGATAACTATGGGCCCTGAGCGGATGGCCACGGCCCCACTCAAAGGGATGCAGGATAATGGCTTTTGCCAAATCAGGACACCCTTACTCATCGCGAAAGACAGGATTTAGTCTGACAACGACAAGCAGACAGATGGTATCATAATTCGTAGTAAACACCGTGTGTTTGTATTAAACAATATTTGTTCGGAACTTGAAAAGGGCCAGACAGCCACACAGAATTTTACAACACTGCCAAGTTTTTATGGAAAGCGGCGGTATTTTTATTGAAATTTTAGGTTTTTTTAATGTGGTAAGACTCTTTATTTTTGATTTAGCAAATTATTTGTTGAGGGGTTTTTAGGGCACTTCAATTCAAGTTAGAAGTTTAATCTGTAGGAGTGTGCGGGCGTAACTGAGGGGGGGTGAGAGGGTGCGGCCGCATACGGGGCCATTGAGGCCCTAGAGGGCCACCTATATGAGAAGGACTAGTAACTAGACAATGACATTATTAATTGGGGGCCTGGCAGGTATTTTGGCCCTGGGGCCGGCAGCTCAAGTTATGCCAACTGGGAGGGGTGTACCCAGAATTTAATGGAGAGCTGGGTGTTAGTTCCACTGACTATACTAAAGAGGGAGCTCTCTGCTTCCTGCTAGTGCCCTAGTGTAGTGCACTCTAACACTGACTGGATTCTTATCAGATTAGAGGGACACCCTCCCGCTCTGCCGCTAATTGACCTATTCGACTATCCTGGTGGGTTCACAGACATCACATTACAGTCACAAACAACCTTTCTACGATTAAAATTAAGTTGTAAATGTCATTTGGACAATTTTTAATATGTAGTGGGAGGGTTCGATTACATAATAATAAATTGCTATTTAGAAAAGGTGAATGATCACTTCCGTCAATATAACTTGTTGTGGTATGAGTATAACAATACAGTTTTACAATTGTCATATTCATTTGCATAATTGTCAATCTAAACCATTGATAGCAAAGTAGCATTCACGTTAAGAGATAAATCTCTTTATCGGTAGCATGGTAAGCATCTATTAGGGAAACTTGCCGTCCTAGGCAACTTCTAGCAGACCGTATGGTTAACAGCACTCCACTATTACCGTGTATAGTTATCCGCTATAAGGCGCACTAAACAGGACTTGTGATTTACCGCTTGGATAACAGTGCATTCATGTCTGCGCCTGATTAAGCGCGGAATCCTACTTAAAGTCCCCTTACCGGAGAGCAGAAGTTAGACTCACGGTAAGCGTGTCAAGAAGCAGTGGCACGACCTCCGTGTCGCGTCTAGATTGATGTCTCCCGGTAGGATACCATGTAAGTAGTCGATCTCCTCACTCCACCTTCCCACTATCCAGCGCGGAGAATTCTGGTGTCCAGGGTCTCCGCTCCCCTACGGACACTCGCAAGCCGCAGACGCATCTTTTTTCGTCCTGATAGTTAACATATATATAGGGATGATGTTGATTATATTTGCGAAATGCTCGAAAACGGTTTAATATTAAAATGATCTCGAATGAAGGTACATTCAATGACTATAACTTTTGTTATTTGGTTTCTTACTAGTCATGTTATTGTCAGGATATAAATGGGCCAGTCCTTTGGCCTTTCGGGTGGTTCTCTATCACTGCGATGGTAGCCTGATTGTTGATAATTGTCTTTTTGTTGCTGGGTTTATGCATACCTGATGCTATTTTATGTGTCAGCTGTGTCATTGTTTAATCCTATCAGGGTAGACAGGGCTGATGGTGTTGTCATTCAGTATTTGCTAGGTTGGTGGATTGAAGATTATCATGCTTCTGCTCTGTAGGAACATCTATATAATTTAGTAGCTTGTTTCTTGACTGTGGTGGAGAGATTCTGTGAAGTTTGTGCTCTTACTACTGTGTCATTACTCACACATGTCTGTACTTTCCCAGGTGGCTGTGTTTATTTAATAGTGAGTGGCCTTGTGGACCTGCTCTGGTTTGTACCAGTATTCTGTCCTCACTATTCCCAATTTCTGTGTCTTGTGGTTGGTGTTGTGTGTGTGATACTGGATGCTAGTTTTGCCAAGTATTACATCGTTGAAATCGCTCTTTAGGGGGCTTAGTCGACCCTGACCTTTGTCCTCCCTATTTTTCTGCGAATGGTCTTGGTTAGGGAGAGAGAGAAGTTGTCTGCCCCAGAGCTAGCCCGGGGAAGATGACAATCCACCGCAGGCAGGGGGGACTAGCGTAGCTTAGCTGAGCTTTTTTGAGCAGTATCCTAAAAGTTTTGCCAATTATTGTAGCGTGTGGTGGTAGAGTTTAGTGAAAACATGACCTACTACATAGTATCTTTCTGTAATCTACCTTTTCCATCAGGAACATCCCCACTTAACAAGTCATTAACCAGTGAGGACCAGAACCTGACACATTCCTGTGGTATTCAGTCACCGGAGGCACATGATATTCTACCAATATTGACCAACACAACGTTGCCGTGGTCAATTTACATATTTCAAAGTCTCTCATTAAATATACCCCCAAAATGGACAGAGCCGACAGAGGGTGTTTTTATTTTTCCGGCTGCAGGGCTACGACAAAATTGTATTACAGACCGCCCCCAGCTTGTTATGCCAAGTCAATGTAAGGAAACAACTTTAGTCATTAGGCTGTACATAGTTCTTAAATGAAATAGAATTTTTAATGACCGTAAATTTGGAAGTGATTAGAATATCAAACAATGTCCTTTCCTCAAATACATGTGACTGAATGGAAAATGATAGCTGTTATATTACTTGTATAAGGTCAGAATTTTAAGACTAGACAGCGGCCTTCATTTACTAAGAGCAGTACACTCTGCTACTATGTGCCAGTGTCCTGGGTAGGTCATTAAATTCTATTTTCATTTAAGAAATATTACAGCTAATGACTAAGTTTCCTTACATGAACTTGGCATAACAAGCTGGGGCTGGTCTGTAATACAATATGTGTCATGCACTGCAAGCCGGAAAAATAAAGAAAAACCCTCTGTCAGGCGTCTGTCATTTTGGGGGTATACTTAATGAGAGACATTTGAAATATGTAAATTGACCACGGCAAAGTTGTGTTGGTCAATATTGATAGAATAATCATGGCCTCTGGTGACTGAATACCACAGGAATGTGTCAGGGTTCTGGTCCTCACTAGGTAATGACTTGTTAAGTGTGGATGTTCCTGATGGAAAAGGTAGATTAACAGAAAGAGTCTTTGAGAAATATGTAGTAGGTCATGTTTCACTAAACTCTAACACCACACGCTACAATAATGTGCAAAACTTTTAGGATACTGCTCAAAAAAGACTGCAGGCTAAGCTAAGCTAGTCCCTGCCTGTGGGGGATGGTCAGCTTCCCCGGGCTAGCTCTGGGCGGACAACTTCTCTCTCTCTGAACACAGAGACCATTCCAGAAAATAGGGAAAAGGACTAAAGGATACTAGGGTCTGGTGTACTAAATGTGGGCCCCCCTAAAGAAGCGATTGCAACGAGTAATACTTGGCAAAACTAGCAATCCCAGTATGCACACAAACACAAAATCAAGACAGAATACAGAATGGAGGGCAATAGGGAGGACAGGAATAATGGGTAACAACCCTGAACACAGAGACCATTCCAGAAAATAGGGAAAAGGACTAAAGGATACTAGGGTCTGGTGTACTAAATGTGGGCCCCCCTAAAGAAGCGATTGCAACGAGTAATACTTGGCAAAACTAGCAATCCCAGTATGCACACAAACACAAAACCAAGACAGACTACAGAATGGAGGGCAATAGGGAGGACAGGAATAATGGGTAACAACCGACACTGCACATAGTACAGAGTGTACTGCTCTTAGTAAATGAAGGCCGCTGTCTATTCTTAAAATTCCGAATTTACAGAGTAATAAACAGCTATCATTTTCCATTTCACATGTATTTGAGGAAAGGACATATGTTGATATTCTATCACGTTCCAATTATACTGTCATTAAATTCTATTTTCATTTAAGAAATATTACAGCTAATGACTAAGTTTCCTTACATGAACTTGGCATAACAAGCTGGGGCTGGTCTGTAATACAATATGTGTCATGCACTGCAAGCCGGAAAAATAAAGAAAAACCCTCTGTCAGGCGTCTGTCATTTTGGGGTATACTTAATGAGAGACATATGAAATATGTAAATTGACCACGGCAACGTTGTGTTGGTCAATATTGATAGAATAATCATGGCCTCCGGTGACTGAATACCACAGGAATGTGTCAGGGTTCTGGTCCTCACTAGGTAATGACTTGTTAAGTGGGGATGTTCCTGATGGAAAAGGTAGATTAACAGAAAGAGTCTATGAGAAATATGTAGTAGGTCATGTTTCACTAAACTCTAACACCACACGCTACAATAATGTGCAAAACTTTTAGGATACTGCTCAAAAAAGACTGCAGGCTAAGCTAAGTTATTCCCTGCCTGCGGGGGATGGTCAGCTTCCCCGGGCTAGCTCTGGGCGGACAACTTCTCTCTCCCTGAACACAGAGACCATTCCAGAAAATAGGGAAAAGGACTAAAGGATACTAGGGTCTGGTGTACTAAATGTGGGCCCCCCTAAAGAAGCGATTGCAACGAGTAATACTTGGCAAAACTAGCAATCCCAGTATGCACACAAACACAAAATCAAGACAGAATACAGAATGGAGGGCAATAGGGAGGACAGGAATAATGGGTAACAACCAGAGCAGGTCCACAAGGCACTCACTATTAAATAAACACAGACAAATGGGAAGAGACAGGAAAGTGGTGAGTGAATACAAGAGAAGAGACAAACTTCACAGAATCTCTCACCACAGTCAAAGAAACAAGCTACTAGAAAGTATAGATGTTCCTACAGAGCAGAGCAATGGATAATCTGCAGATACAACCATACTTAGCAAATACTGAATGACAAAACCATCAGCCCGGCTACTCCTGATAGGATAATACAAATGAACACAGCTGAGAACATAAAACAGCAGCAGGTAATGCAGAAACACCAGCAACAAAAAGACAATTATAAAACAATCAGGCTACATAGCACAGTGATAGAGAACCACCCAGAAAGGCCAAAGGACGGCCATTTATTTCCTGACAATAACATGACTAGTAATGAAACCAAATAACAAAAAGTTAGTCATTGAATGTAACTTTCATTCGAGATCATTTTTAATATTGTGTGTGAGATGTTGTAAACATTTTTCTAATATACTTCAAGAAGAAATTCTGCTTAGTGTGTTAAGAAACAGGCTACAAAGTTCCCCTTATTATTAGATTTACTTCTCCATTGTCTAAATACCAGATTCTCTCCACTCTGCTTTCTTTACACAGCTCTGAGCAGTGAGTGTTAACCCTTTCTGCTCTCTCCCCTCCTGTAGTATGATATGAGCATTATTCAAACATGAAATCACTGCACACAGCTGTGTAAACAAACACTGGGTGATTATGCTCATAGACATACACTATACAGAGTAGAATATGGATATGTACAGGTGGGAGCATTGCAGCCTATTTTCTAACAAACTAAGCAGAATTTATTAATAAAATATATTAGTAAAATGTTTACAACCCTCCCGCCCACAGTATTAAAAATGGTCTCAAATGACAGTTACACTTTAATTTTATCGTAAGAAAGGTTGTTGTGACTGTAATTGATGTCTTTGACCCCCCAGGATAGGTCGAATAGGTAATTAGCGGCAGATCGGGAGGGTAGTCCCTCTAATCATAAAAATACAGCAGTGTTAGAGTGGCACTACACTAGGCACTGAGCAGGAAGCAGAGAGCTCCCTCTTTAGTATACTAGTGGAACTACAGGCACAGCTCTCATTAAATTCTGGGTGACACACTCCCAGTGGCATAACTTGAAGCTGCCGGGCCCCAGGGCAAAATACCTGCCAGGCCCCCCAATTATAATGTATTGTTCTAGTACTAGTCTTCTCATATAGGGGCCCTCTAGGCCTCATGGCCCCGGTTGCGGCCGCACCCTCTGCACCCCCTCAAGTTACGCCCCTGCACACTCCTACGGATTAACTTCTAACTTGAAGTTGAAGTGCCCTAAAAACCCCTCAAAAATAATTTGCTAAAATCAAAAATAAAAGTCTTACCACATTAAAAAAAAACCTAAAAATGTATCAATAAAAATACCAGGTTTCAGTAAATGAATTGGCAGTGTCGTAAAAGTTCTGTGTGCGCTGTCTGGCCCCTTTTCAAGTCCGAACAAATATTGTTAATACAAACACAAGGTGTTATAACTATCGAATTATCTGATAACATCTGTCTGCTTGTCGTGTCAGACTAAATCCTGTCTTCGCGATGAGGTAAGGGTGTCTGAATGGCAAAAGCCATTATCCGCATACCTGTGAGTGGTGGCGTGCCATCCGCTCAGGGCCCATGTTATCCACGTAAAGTAAATATACATAAATCTACATTAAAGAAAAATAGAAAAATGAAGCATGAATGCAGAAGTAATGATTCCTGCTAATCCTTTTCTTCTTCTCCCAGATCACTCAGTACAAGCCGTGGGGTAAGAATGTGTGGTATGTTAAACATGGTGTTAGTGAGCTACCCCTTATAGGAGATATACATCCTTCATAGCAGGAAGCTGGAAGCAGCCATAGGTTCCTGATGGAGTCATATTATACAATATTCAGCATTTTCTGTAGTAGGGATCAGAACATTTTTGATCATGTGCTACTATATCATTACATCTTTCCATACAAGCACTCGGGGGAACCTGGATGCGGGAACCGGGAGTCAATACACGGGAATATAGCAAGGGTACAAGCCTTCTCTTAGGTATATAGCACGAAGATCTGGTGGGGAATGCTGGGAAAAGCCGGCTTTTAACTAAATCCGGGAAATCAGTGCCAATCAGTGGTGCGCTGGCCCTTTAAATTTACTCTTAGGGCGCGCATGCTGGGAAGCCGTGACGGGAGCAGGATCGTGCAGAGTTGAATGATGCCGGCGGGCACGAGGGCACCTGCGACCCGGGATGTGGGTTACACATGCCAGCCTTTAGAGGTGTAACCTGTGTCATTACACGTGGTGTACTATGACCCAAACCTAAGTAAGGTGCCAGTAGCTTACTGAGACCATAGAAAGCTCCAGACAGGATATCTGTGTAATCATACTTTGTGTGTTCATCGTTAGTAGCAGCAGGACAGTGCAAAATGCATTTACATTCTAGGCTGGACTTGAAACAGTCTGAGCTCTTCACTGTACACAGACCCTCCTCACAAGTTTCTGCTGTATTTACCACTGCAGCAGGGACTAAGAGTTGAAGGAGGGGCTGCATTCACATAAAGTTAAAGGGGTATTTCCATTTTGGCAAATTATTGGTATTGTTTGTCTGATGAAAAATTATAAATTTTTCCAATATACTTTCTGTATTAATCCCTTGCCGTTTTCTGGATCTCTGCTTGCTGTCATTCTATAGAAAGCTTCTATATTTACTTCCACTGGATAGAAATCTGACCATGGTCACACAGGTGCACAGCCCGTTATATCATAGAGAGTAATCAGAGCTGTGTGTTATAACGAGCCGTGCACCTGTGTGACCATGGTCAGATTTCAGTCCATTGGAAGTTTTTCAGTGGAAGCTTTCTATAGAATGACAGCAAGCAGAGATCTAGAAAATGGTGAAGAATTGATACAGAAAGCATATTGGAAAATTGTATAACTTTTCATTATTCAAGCAATAACATTTATTTGCTGAAATGGGAAAACCCCTTAAATCTACCATCAAAATCCATGATAAACCAGGGACACTAATCATAGATCCAGGCACAGTGACTGTGGTAATCTTCTCATGCTTGTTAATCATGGCCTCCTTTCTTCAGACATCAACTTATGCAAATGCTAAATAATGCTAATGAGCCTGGAAGGTTTATCAGAGCCCCTCTGTGTTTCAGATTCACAGGTTGTTACACTGCGCAAGGAGAACTTTCCCCTCCCACTGTGTAAGATTACAGCAAACAGAGGAAATGGGGAAATGCAGAGGGATCAGAGTGGCAGGGGAGATAATATAACAGCATGTGAAGCTGCAGCAAGGATGGTAACACCCTCAAGAGTCCTTGTCGCTAATTAGCATAATTTTAAAGGTTATTTTGGAAGAAAGGAGGACATGGATAACAAATATAAGATGATTACCACAGTCATGTGTCTGATTTCGATGGTGGATTCCCTTCAAGAAATCTTACAACCATCGCACCAGAATCATCCAAGTTCAGTTGCAATCCTGGAATACGACAGTTTTCCTACAAATTCGGCTATAATGTGTAGAGTAATAGCTTTTGTAGGATGCAAATAGTTGGAGGCGGTGAAAGATTCTCTTTAATAGGACTCTATCAACATATTTTCTCTTATTACACTACTAGCTCTCTAAGACAGGGAATAAAATTTAGTTTATTTTAAATCTTCTCCAAAGTTATATGCAGAAGTGAAGAGTCATGAACTGCCTGAGATGAGTCACTTTTAGAGACTGGAAAGAAACATAATTCAAAACTCATAGGGGGTCATTTACTAAGGGACCGATTCGTGTTTTCCCGATATGTTACCCGAATATTGCCGATTTGCAGCGATTTTCCCTGAATTGCCCCGGGATTTTGGCGCAAGCGATCGGATTGTGGCGCATCGGCGCCGGCATGCACCCTACGGAAATCGGGGGGCGTGGCCGAACGAAAACCCGACGAATTAAAAAAAAACTGCTGCATTAGAAAAAACAAAAAGTGTCGTCGGAGGACGTTGGAGGAACTGCCTTAGACCCGAATCCACTGCAGAGAACGCGCCGCTGGATCGCGAATGGACCGGGTAAGTAAATCTGCCCCATTATCTTTGATTCTATAGTTCATAGAAATCAGTTTTTGGTGTCATATAAAGATAAGAATCTCATATTTAGATTAGATTGTGGTTCTATGACCTATAAAACCAGGGATAAAAAAAAGAAACAGACCCAGTTGGAAATGTGAGCTGTAGATAAAGATCCAGTTTCTGTCTTCTTCTTTAACTGCCTGTATTATCCAGAACCACAAGCCTGATTGATCTGAAAGAGGAGATTCTTATATCTAATATGACTTCAAAAGTGGGCTCCGAGATATTATAGAAACAAAGATAGAGGCACCTCCCAAACTCCAGACTCTAAAAGCGACACTTATCTGGCAGTATGTGATGACTCTTCTCTGCTCATTTGCAAATAGCTTTGAAAGTGATTATTTATATTATTATATTATATTATTTTGACATAAAAGGGGTGAATGGTAGAAATTACATTTCATATTCAACCTAGTGGAGATCTGCCTCCTACAACCAGTTATATCGTTTTCAAATTTATTCTCCCTTTTTGTATGGTGGCTCCACCCACTTGAACATGGCTCTGCCCCCAGCCATCCTGCAGGGCATGAAATAGTGCCAAGATTTGCACTGAGAATGTGGAGAGGGACAGCATTCTGATTAGGACAAGAAGTGTACAGGGAGAGGACTAACTTTCTGCTCAGGCTGACACTCAATCAAAAGAGGGAAGCATGGTTCACTGGCAGCCTGGAGAAACATGACTCTTCTCTTCAGAAGTTGACTCTTCTATACTCATTTGCATATCAGGAAAACAGCTATAATTAAAGTACAGCACCTCAGTGGCAGGTAATTTTGGGTGATATGTGGAGGACTTTAAACACCTTTACCAGCAGGTATTACTGGTGTAATGGGTAACATTCTGGTGACAAGTCTTCTTTAAGACCTGGATGCATCCTCAGGGGTGTCCTTTTTTTATAAATAGTATTATATTATGTACTTGTATCTGTGATATAGGCAATTTATAGGTTTGAGAGGACTTTTTGGGCATGTATTCATTTATTTAATGTATCAGACATTTGTTTTTATATTTTTTCCTATAAATTTAGGTCATTCTTCCTTTACTCTATAGAAGTAGTTAGTATACAGTAGCGCTGTCATACACCTTATTCTCTTATATAAATCTATCAGTCCTGATATAATTAGTGAAATGAGACAATCTGACTGATGACTTTACATAGTGTTATTAGACAAGCCGCAGCCTGTGTCATTCTGCTTATTAAGGAGAATACATCGGGACAATATCCATTGTAGAGTCATAATAGATGTCACATTAAGATGACTGAAGTACTAATACCGAGCTGTCAAGCTGTCAGACTGCACTCATGTAAATACACTGCCGGATCCGTCAAGATGCCAGATTAGAAATTGATCAGGAATGCAGTGTTTATTTATATCCGCGTCTTCCGAACAATGAGATGGAAATATTATCACTACATGGAAAATTCTTATCATTGGATTTTTAAAAGTTACCAAAAATCTTCAGTTCAGAAGAAGCAGCATGTAAAGTATCACAGTCCGCAGACCGCATTTCTGTCGGGTTTCCTGACTATTTCCGATTTGCGCCACATTTAACAGGGGTTTTTGGCGCTCGTGATCGGATTTTGGCACAATCGCGACGACTTTCATGTGACATAAATTGGGGGGCGTGTCGTCGGACAACCCGACTGATTTGGACTAAGCATAGGATTTAAAATTCAAATTTTGTCGCAAGACATGCCCTCACATAAACCGGGGAGAAGAAGGTGAACTCCGGCGGACCTCAGCGGGGAAGCGACACATGCAGGATATCGGGCGCACGATCTTGGGGAATCGCGCCGGACTTCATCCTCGTCGGACAGTCCGGATCGGGGATCACGACAGGACTGGGTAAGTAAATGTGCCCCACTGTGAGAAAGTTGGGTGCTTGGTCCTTGACCTTGCAGTGGCATCATGATGGCACCTCAATCTCTCTTGCTATCATGGAGTTGCATGTATGGCTCCTACTCTTGCAGCTGATGACAGAGCTGATGATGGGGGAGATTTATCAGAAGTGTCTGAGAGCAGAACTGTTGCCCATGGCAACCAATCAGAGCTCAGCTTTGATTTTCTCACCGGTCTTTATAAAATGAAAGCTGAGCTCTGATTGGTTGCCATGGGCAACTAGAACAGTTTTAATCTTGGTGAATCACGCCGGACTTCATCCTCGTCGGACAGTCCGGATTGGGGATCACGACAGGACTGGGTAAGTAAATGTGCCCCAGTGTGAGAAAGTTGGGTGCTTGGTCCTTGACCTTGCAGTGGCATCATGATGGCACCTCAATCTCTCTTGCTAACATGGAGTTGCATGTATGGCTCCTACTCTTGCAGCTGATGACAGAGCTGATGATGGGGGAGATTTATCAGAAGTGTCTGAGAGAAGAACTGTTGCCCATGGCAACCAATCAGAGCTCAGCTTTGATTTTCTCACCGGTCTTTATAAAATGAAAGCTGAGCTCTGATTGGTTGCCATCGGCAACTAGAACAGTTTTAACTCAGACACTTCTGATAAATCTCCCCCATTAATGTCTGTGTCTATAGACTAACTGATCAGCTTAGGACCCACTGGCTCATTAAGGCAGTCCAAATTTAATTCATTACTCCTCCCAATGGCTAGAACTGTCCACATATCTGTCTACGAGACAGCTGAGAATGATTTGTACCTTACAGGCATATTGCCAATTCATATAAAAAATGTACATAGTAAAACTGCTCCACAGCCCCTCCCCTCTGCTGTGCATGACTGCTGTAGTCAGGGCCGGTATTACCATCCCGCAAATCTGGGCAAGTGTGAGGGTACACTCATACACTGAGCAATCATTGAGAAAGGTTGTCTATAGTATTTGATAGTATTTGTAATGTATCGCGTGCCTGGCTGCGCAGGTAGGACCAGGGGAAGAAATAAGCACAGCGGGCTACCCAATACATCACGAGGCCGATGTCTTGATGTATCTGGCTGCCCCTGAGGGCCGGTGGGGTACATACCCCGAGGTATAATAAACACCCCCATTATGTTTATTAGAATGAGAAGGATTTCTATATGTAGGAGACACAATTTGAATTGAGGGATTCATCATATGAAATTTCCACAGTGTTAAAGCCAGTATACAAATCGCATCTCATAGGGACCCACTGAGGCTCTGTCACTCAAGGGTCAAACCTACTTCTGGAGACAGTCCTGACTGTAGAATTCCATCAGAGACCTGCTACTGCTTTTACTCAGAGCAGATAGGAGGGATTGTGGAGCTGTTTAGTGCTGTAATAAAAACACATCAGTATGAGGACATAACTCCATATTTTGTGATCACCACCCTACTCATGAAAGCGCCCACTTTCACATGGTTGAGGTCAAGTGACTCATTGCTCAGTTCAGTGCTTTACCTACAGTATACTTGCCAAGAACTCTTTTAAAGCAGGTGAAGCTCAGCAATACGAGGTCATAGCAAGGATCTGTCTCTGTGACTGTATTTCATATGAAAACATAATGTTATACTACTTTAACTCTTTCCAGTTCCATCAGTGCTTTATTATATTTGACCTACTTCTTTCACAAAATTTACTACTTCTTTGTAATATTTATGATGTTGATAACATCTGACTGAGCAGAATGTTCTTGTAAAAGGCCAGAGACAGAGTAAAGGAGAAACATTCTGAACAGAGAACATACCTGTGGCCACCAGAAGGTATCAGCATGGAATAAACATTTTGGGGTCTTGTGGCAGCTGTTTATAGAGCACTGCTGGTTACTATCTGCTAATACACGTCTGTATTGACTTTACAGTATAATGCATATTAAACAGACTTATGTGGAATTACTTATGCAGAACCCAGCTTTTTTGTATTTCATAAATGAAGTCCTCATAGAAATCAAACTGGAGGAGGGAGACAGTTCTCCGGTGAATCCAACTATAGAGTTCACTGTGAATTTCACATCAGTAGATTTTTTAAGAAACACATAGGGGGTCATTTACTAAGGGCCCGAATCACGTTTTCCCGGCGGGTTACCCAAATTTTTCAGTTTTGCGGCAATTTTCACTGAATTGCCCCGTGATCGGATTGTGGTACATCGGCGCCGGCGTGCACGCGATGGAAATTGGGGGGCGTGGCCGTACGAAAACCCGACGGATTCGGAAAAACCGTCGCATTTAAAAAAAATGTGTCGCTTGACAAGCGCTTACCTGCACCTGGCCTGGCATGGTGAACTTCAGTGCACTCCGATGGAATTCAGCGCAGCGACACCTGGTGGACATCGGGGGAACTACCTCAGTGAATCGCCGGAAGACCCGAATCGTCCACACAGAACGCGCCGCGGAATCGCGAATGTACCGGGTAAGTAAATCTGCCCCATATTATACAAAAAAATAAATACCGTGAATAAAAAAAAATATATATATATATATTGTATGTTAGGGCAGATTTTAAAAAAGTGTCTCAAAGTTATTGCAATGTTCAAATAGACAGACGTATGCTGCATCTGATGCTGAAAAATTTTGGAGCATTTGCATAATTTTTGACTACTTTGACCACACCCTTTTTGTCATACTAGTCGTAAAACTTTCTAAAAAAGTTCCCTTGGCAGGCCACTACAAAGAGTAATGGAGCAGTATTTCCAGCTTCAATCTCTGTCTATAATCCGACATTGGAGGCTGCAAGAAGCAGCTGATCAGTTGTGATCCTAAGATCTTATATTAATTACCAGTTAATTACCACTAGGAATTTCAGGGCTCCTGACAGGTACATTTTCTGACCTCCTCTTTGCCCACACACACATTTGTTTCACATCTTATGTTTGCAATGTGGTGTAGTAGTACACGTTTATGAGTATGATGGCCCCAATGGTCTAGAGCTTTTAAATGATCTGACGTTTAGTGCATAACAACAGTAATATGACAATACCAGTTACACAGAAACTATAACATAAATAAATGTATTACATGGGGACATTACCAAAGCCAATCTACAGCACCGGGACCGAGTTTACTACATAAATAAGTTACCAGAAACAATCTTATTACATAAATACAGTACCAGATTACTACATAGCTGTGCAGAACTAAAGCTGCATAATCTGTGTGCGCTATAAGAATAAAGGAGTTATTAAAACCTACAACACCTTAGCACAACTAAGCCTACTACATAGAAACAGCATTAGAAACAAGGTTACTATATCGATACAGAACCAGAACCAAGCTTACTACATGGATACATTACCAAACCAAGTTTACTTATTAGGTATATTATCAGGATTAGGCCTACTATATAGAAACAGCACTGGAACCAAGGTTACTAAATTCATGCTGGGGTTGCTGGGTGGTTGGCAATGACGCAGACTCCAAGGTTATCAGTTCAAATGTTGAGTTTTATTCGCTCCAACAGCAGTAATCAAATGCAGCACAGAAACAAAACATATAATAAACACCGGCCGGTCTGGGCGCTAACTAAAAAGAAATTGGTTTACTCACCTATATTACAAGAACCAAAGTTACTATCTAGATACAGGACCAGCACAAAGCTTACTACATAGATATAGGATTGTAAACAAAGTTAGACAGACAGATGTATACTACACCACATTTATCACAGTGTTTGCCAAGTCACATGTCCCCCCATAGTAGCCAAGTCACATGTCCCCCCTTAGTGGCTAAGTCACATGTCCCCCCCCATAGTAGCCAAGTAACATTTCCCCCCACAATAGCCAAGTTTAAGGAACAAAAGTAAAAAAAAAAATACTTACCTTCCTCTCAGCATCTTTTTCCCTCTGGAACTGCAGGACATGTGGCAACGCGTGATGACATCATGGGGGTCATTTACTAAGGTCCCGATTCGCGTTTTCCCGACGTGTTACCCGAATATTTCCGATTTGCGCAGATTTTTACTGAATTGCCCGGGATTTTGGCGCAGGCGATCGGATTGTGTCGCATCGGCACCGGCATGCACGCACGCAACGGAAATCGGGGGCGTGGCCAAACGAAAACCGGACAGATTCGGAAAAACCGTCGCCTTTTAAATAAAAGTGTCACTGGACACGCGCTTACCTTCACCAAGTATAGGATCGCGAACTCCGGCGGGCCTCGGTGGACTTCAGCGCAACAGCGACACCTGGTGGACATCGGAGGAACTGCCTTAGTGAATCACCGGAAGACCCGAATCCACAGCAGAGAGCGCGCCGCTGTATCGCGAATGGACCGGGTAAGTAAATCTGCCCCCATGTGTCTATCAGGTCAGGCAAGTCCTCGTCTCGCCACATAGGGACAGGTCATCACATGCCACCTATGTCTCATTTCCTACATCTCACAGGATGCATGCTGCTGCTTGTGAGAAGGAGAGAAGAGGTGAAAGCAATTGATTAGGGGGCACACTGTTACTCATTTCCTCCTCTTCTGGTTGTAACTGGAGTCAATGTATTATCCTATGGATTGGTCACCAAAATCATTGGTGGAGATTCCTGTGTTGGGTACCCTGCTTCTAAGATGATTCCGATGTCACAGCTGGATCCATGTTAAGGGCTGCATGGTGGCTAGCGGTTAACACTACACTTGCAGCACTGGGGTTCTGTGTTCGAGACCCATCCAGGTCAACATCTGCAAAGAGTTTGTATGTTCTCTTCGTGTTTGCGTGGGTTTCCTCTGGTTTCCTCCCACACTCCAAAACATACTGGTAGGGTGATTAGATTGTGATCCCCATAGGGGACAGGGACTGATTTGGTAAGCTCTGTGCAGCGCTGCGTAATCTGTGTGCGCTTTATAAATAAAGGAATCATTATTATTATTATAGCTGTATATGGTCCAGGAACTGAATTTTAAAATGACTTTACAAAAATAGTGAAATAAAAGGGCTTTGCAACTATTCTTGAGGATATTTAGCAGCTGCTTTGTGCATTGCAGAAGTTTTTACTGTGTTTTGAGAAGAAAAGTCAATATTTCATTAGACTTTCATGAACTTTCATGAGTAAACAGCATAATCTTTATATTCCAGAAAAATTCTTTAACAGTCTCTAAGAGCTTGGACTGATTCACTTCTGTGAAGGATTTGATGTATCTGGTACATTATTAAGAGTTACATCTGCTGTAATGAGGGGTTGTAACATGTGATTTAGCTTCTCTCCAGATCATCCAGATAAAAATTCTTTATGATCTTCAACAGGAACATAAACATTACATATCATAGGAGACCTGGGTTCAAGGTTTCTTCTGCTCCATGCATCCCCCACTCTCATCTAGACGCTTCCATATTATATACAGGCTTTCCATGTACAGTACATCCAATAAATATGTACAATACATACAAAAAGCTACAAAAAAATGATATACTGTATTTATTTCAAAATTTTATTTCCCAAGCCCAACCCGTGCCTGCCCCTAACCCCGCCTCCTAGTGTGCCCCGAAGTAACCGCCCTGTACTTGCACCCACACTATGTATTGTTGTCCCTAATTTCCACTTTTATCCACCCCATCCTTAAAATGCCACCATTCCCATAGCACCCCCATTTTTGTAGACCCCATGTTTATAATGCTTTTACCTGTGCCCAGATCTTCTGTCATCACTGCCACTGCTGTCTGTATCTCTGGAGCTTGAGGTCATCACATTGTGGCTACCAACCACTGCCGCACTTAGCAATGCGATAGGCTGAATAGTGGAGCTGAAAGCTAACATTTTGAGTATTTCCTACCCTAGGGCTTATACTCCAGTTAATAACTTTTCCCAGTTATTTTTTGTGGAAAAATTAGGAGCATCAGCTTGCGTGGGTTTCCTACCACACTCCAAAACATACTGGTAGGTTGATTAGATTGTGAGCCCCATGGGGACAGGGAATTGGCAAGCTCTGTGCAGCGCTGCGTAATCTGTGTGCGCTATATAAATTAAGAATTATTATTATAACAGATCTGTATTTCTTCATTAATAAATACTGATGCAGACATCATATAGGATCTGATGAAGCAGGTTGTGGGTAGCTTTGTGTCTACGGTATCAGAGGTAAGGTTGCGCACCAAAAGGCTAATTTTATGTATTTTGATGAAAATAGAGGCAATTTGTTTAAGTAATCAGAGGGCAATACAGCAAGTTTTATAAGGTTATGATATAGATGGATACAGAACAATGTAAAATGCTAAGATGTTTAAGTTAAATTTACCCATTTAATAGTAAAAAAATAGGATAGTAATAAAATAGTATATGTTTATAATGAGAATCTATATGTAATTCCAAAACAACTATTCTTGAGGATATTTAGCAGCTGCTTTGTGCATTGCAGAAGTTTTTACTGTGTTTTGAGAAGAAAAGTCAATATTTCATTAGACTTTCATGAACTTTCATGAGTAAACAGCATAATCTTTATATTCCAGAAAAATTCTTTAACAGTCTCTAAGAGCTTGGACTGATTCACTTCTGTGAAGGATTTGATGTATCTGGTACATTATTAAGAGTTACATCTGCTGTAATGAGGGGTTGTAACATGTGATTTAGCTTCTCTCCAGATCATCCAGATAAAAATTCTTTATGATCTTCAACAGGAGCATAAACATTACATATCATAGGAGACCTGGGTTCAAGGTTTCTTCTGCTCCATGCATCCCCCACTCTCATCTAGACACTTCTATATTATATACAGGCTTTCCATGTACAGTACATCGAATAAATATGTACAACACATACAAAAAGCTACAAAGTTTGTACAAATATTTATATATTTATTTCAAAATTTTAATTTCCCAAGCCCAACCTGTGCCTGCCCCTAACCCCACCTCCTAGTGTGCCCCGAAGTAACCGCCCCTGTACTTGCACCCACACTATATATTGGGGGTCATTTATTAAGGGCCCGATTCACGTTTTACCGACGTGTTACCCGAATATTTCCGATTTGCGCCGATTTTCCCTGTATTGCCCCGGGATTTTGGTGCACGCGATTGGATTTTGGAGCATCGGCGCTGGCATGCACGCGACGGAAATCGGGAGGGCGTGGCCGAACCAAAACCCGACGGATTCGGAAAACCCGGCGCATTTAAAAAAAAAAAAGTGTTGCAGAGCTTGCACTTACCTTCACTAGGAATAGGCTGGTGTACTTGAGTGCATTTCAGCGGACTTCAGCGCAGCAGCGACACCTGGTGGACGTAGGAGGAACTACCTTAGTGAATCCCGGCCGGGCCCGAATCCACCGCAGAGAACGCGCCGCTGGATCGCGAATGGACCGCGTAAGTAAATCTGCTCCATTGTTGTCCTTAATTTCCACTTTTATCTACCCCATCCTTAAAATGCCCCCATTCTCATAGCACCCCTATTTTTATAGACCCCATGTTTATAATGCTTTTACCTGTGCCCAGATCTTCTGCCATCACTGATACTGCTGTCTGTATCTCCGGAGCTTGAGGTCATCACATTGTGGCTACCAACCACTGCCGCACTTAGCAATGCGATAGGCTGAATAGTGGAGCTGAAAGCTAACATTTTGGGTATTTCCTACCCTAGGGCTTATACTCCAGTCAATAACTTTTCCCAGTTATTTTTTGTGGAAAAATTAGGAGCATCAGCTTATAGGCGAGTATTTCCAGTATGAGGGGAGTTCAGCTGTAGAGCACAGGGGGCAGTATCCACACCTCCTACACTGCCTGGAAGATCTGGTCTGGAGGGTGGAGGGTTTCATGCAGTTATGGAATGTGATCGGCTTCCCTAAATAGATGGGTTATAAGAGCAGGTAGGAAGTTTATCATTAAATTACTTTTATGAACAGTACAAGATTAAGGATATAGAGTATATAAAGTATATACCTATAGACGATATAGAGTAGTTCTTAAGTCCTAACACATGGATTCCCGTCGGGCCCAAACAAGGGAATCCGTTGGGTTGGATGCCGGGGGCCCTAGTCATGTAAACAGCCCAGGGCCCATGGGACCCTTATACCACCACCGCACACACATAAACAGCATGTATACATCGCATATATGTTATGTACATATTATGCAGTACAATGCACAGCATAATATTTATATAATGGTGCACATCCTCCATTCTTTAGTGTCAGGTCAGATGACGGGGACCCCTGACATCACTGGCCCCATAGAGGCTGCTACCACTGTAGTCATGCCCCCGACCTATACGGTAAAATGATTTACACTTGCAGCACTGGGGTCCTGGGTTCAAGCCCCACCCAGGTCAACATCTGCAAAGAGTTTGTATGTTCTCTCCATGTTTGCGGGGGTTCACTCCAAAACACACTGGTAGGTTGATTCGATTGTGAGCCCCATGGGGACAGGGACTGATTTGGCAAGCTCTGTGCAGCGCTGCGTAATCTGTGTGCTCTATATAAATTAAGAATTATTATTATAACAGATCTGTATTTCTTCAATAATAAATAGTGATGCAGACATCATATGGGATCTGAAGGTTGTGGGTATCTTGGTGTCTGCAGTATCAGAGGTAAGGTTGCGCACCAAAAGGCTAATTTTATATATTTTGATGAAAATAGAGGCAATTTGTTTAAGTAATCAGAGGGCAATACAGCAAGTTTTATAAGGTTGTGATATAGATGGATACAGAACAATGTAACATGCTAAAATGTTTAAGTTAAATTTACCCATTTAATAGTAAAAAAATAGGATAGTTATAAAATAGTATATGTTTATAATGAGAATCTATATGTAATTCCAAAACGCTCAAAAAACTCATGTGCAGTGTTAGAGACACACAGGATTAGTGCAGGACTAGGGGCAGATTTATCAAGCAGTCTGAAAGTCAGAATATTTCTAGTTGCCCATGGCAACGTATCACAGGTCAGCTTTCATTTCACCAGTGCTCATGAATATTTTAAAGGGGAGCTGTGATTGGTTGCCATGGGCAATTGGAAATATTCTGACTTTCAGACTGCTTGATAAATCTGCCCCTATGTGTCCCATAGCCTGGTTGTATTTTACAGAGCAGTGGGATGCTGCCCCCTGCAGGTGATCTTGTGTAATTCAACTAAGAGGTTAGAAAGGTAAACAGATAGAAAGAGAGTAGACAAGTAGCTGAGCAGAACGTATCCCATAGACACATCTGTACCAGCATTCCAAAGGTAAGGGGATGGTGCTAGCTGTGCAGAATGGTATACAATCAATCAACACCATTGGTATACCATCAATGCCAACACAATGGGGGTCATTTACTAAGGGCCCGAATTGCTATTTGTCGGCGTGTTTCCCGAAAATTACGTTTTGCGCCGAATTGCCCCGGGTTTGTGGCGCATCGGCGCCAACATGCACGCAACAAGCGCTTACCTGCAGTGTCGCTCGACAAGCGCTTACCTGCACCCAGCAAACTCCGGCGGACTTCAGCGCAGCAGTAACACCTGGTGGACATCGGGCGCACTATCTTAGTGAATCGCCGGAAGACCCGAATCCTTGATGGAGAACGCGCCGCAATCTCTTTTTTTTGCATAAATCCATTTTTCACAGTCCTGCTGCTATTAACAACACAATGGGGCACATTTACTAAGGGTCTGAACGCCGCATTTTCATCAGGTTTTGCGATTTTTTTCCGTCTTGCCCTGAATTGCCCCCGGGTTTTTGGCGCACGTGATTGGATTGTGTTGCATTGGCGCCAGCTTTCATGCGACACAAATCGGTGGGCGTGGACGGCGGACAACCCGACTGATTCGGACAAACTGCGTAATTTAAGAAGCAAATTGTGTCGCAAGATCAGCACTCACATGCACCGGGAAGAAGAAGGTGAACTCCTGCGGACCTCAGCGGGGAAGCGACACATGCAGGAAATTGGACGCACCATCTTAGTGAATCGCGGCAGCTCCGAATCCTCGTCGGACAACGCACGGCAGGGATCACGACGGGACGGGTAAGTAAATGTGCCCCAATGTATGGTTACACAGATCTCCAGGGCTGCTACCTAATATAAATATGGACATCACAATTTATGAAGCATTGTATACAGAGTTGTATTCATACACTATAATGTATGATCTGTATATATCTATGTATTTACATGCACAATGCATAGTCACAGAACTGTACGTCTCTTACTTAGTATGTGGTATGTTTTCTATAATAGTAATATACACATTGCAGGTATGAGCCCTCTTATTTCTCTTCTGATTCCACAATCTCAGATTAGGGGGAGGGCGGCCTGCAAACCGTTCTGCTGATATAAATGAAGTTATGTCATACATTACACTAGGGCTTAGACAAGTAATTAGATTATCCCTTAACATTCCCAACCTCATGAACATCAGAACTTCTTCCTACGCATCTCTTTAGCTTTTGATTTAATACCTAGGTGTAACATATGCTACAACCAAATAGGTTTGTTTTTTTGTGGTATAACCAGAAACGTGTACTCCCACACCAGAATACAGACTGTACCCTCTATCAGAGGAATTTAGAGGGGTTAGTGTACTTCGTGGGACATTATATATTATGGGGGTCAGTTATACACTTTGTGGGACCACTACGGAATATGGTAAGGGATAGGTCAAGGACTGAAAACTTTCTGCGTTGCGCCATCTTTGTCCAGCTTTCGGAAGGTTGAGCAGTATGCACACAGGGTGTACACACAGAGGGATCAATCGCGGCTGAGTTGCTGATAACGGATCTAACCTACTGCCTAGTGCAGTGCCAGCATAGAAAAAATTGGATCAAAAACCGCAGCTGACCCAAAGCATCAGCTTTTGAAGCAGTGATTACAGGCAAAAGCTAGATTATAAAAGTTATTGCTAGGGGTTTAGTTTACACAGTGTTTTAATAATCTGGTCATTTTCAGCATAATTTAGGTTATTAGGAGAAGAAAATTGGATTGTATTCACTCCCACTGCAGAATTTGGTTACTTGTGCATAAATGGGCCAAAAGTCATTTTCTTCAGTTTTTTCGTGACCAATTTACTTTAGGCTGCATTTTCATGAACATATGTCCACCAGGCCGTAGCCGGGCGGACATGCTTCTGGTGCCATGGAGAGGAGGAGGGTTGACCCCTCCCCTCACCATAGAGATACACGGCGCACCACGCCGTAACACGGGGAAAGATATGATATGTCCTATCTTTTCCCCGTGTACAGAGCGGTATGGTGCCGCACATGTGCCGGCCTATGGGGAATGTATATACGGGCGCAAGCTTGCCTCCAACGGTCGTGTGAATGGAGCCTTAGTCTGTCATCTATGAGTGATCCGTGAAAAAATGGCCCTGACTAGTACTTGTTCTACTTTGGTTGCATGGTCTATTATAAGAGCAGTAGGCACTGACTGATAAATAGTAAGCTGGGCTTGATATTCCTTGTGCCGCCTTATTTAGGATGAGGTCCTAATTTGGGTTCATGGCTCCAAACGGTTCTTGTCAGGGCTGTGGAGTCGGAGTCATGGAGTCGGAGACAGATCCCATTTTAACCCCTTAACGACTTGGCCATTTTGCACCTTCCTGACATGGCCCTTTTTTTGAAATCTGACATGTGTCAGTTTATCTGGTAATAACTTTGGAACATTTTAATATATCTGGGTGATTTTGAGATTGTTTTTTCGTGACACATTGTACTTCATGTAAGTGGATAAATTAAGGCAATATGTTTAGTATTTATTTATTAAAAAAATGGAAATTTGGTCAAAATTTTGAAAAAAATTTACACTTTTTGGAAAGTTGGTCATATCACCAAAATAACTTGATAACTAACATTTTCCATATATCTGTTATAACTTGGAATCATTTTTCAAACATTATTTCCTTTTTTTTGGATGTGAGGAGGCTTATAACGTTAGGTGCTATTTTTCAGATTTTCACAAAAATCGTCAAAACCTATTTTTGCAGTGACCAAGTTAGTTAGAAGTCACTTTTTAAGGACTTTATGATAGTACTCCCCCCACAAGTGATACCAGTTTAGAAACTGCACCCCTCAAAATATTCAAAACAACCTTTGGAAAGTTAGTTAACCCTTTGAGCATTTCACGAGCGTGAAAAATAAATGAACGTGAAATTACGGAAATCTAATTTTTTTTAACAATATATTCATTGAACACTAAATTTTGCGCTTCACAAGGGGTTAAAAAGGAAAATGCATCTCAAAATGTTTGGTGCAATTCCTCCTGAGTATTCCAATACCCACTGTGTCAATATACACTGCTGTACGGGCACAGGGTGGCACTTGGTAGGGAAACAGCGCTGTTCAGTTTTAAGAGAACAAATTTTATTGAAATACTTTCCATGTGTCAGGATACAATTGGAGAGCCCTAGTAGTACAAAACAGAGGGGAACCCCAACAAGTGACACCATTTTGGAAAGTACACCCCTTGGAGAATTTAGCAAGGTGTAATATGTGTATGTACCCCTAAAGGTGTATGATCCAATCAGACCCCAAAAAGGAAAAAGGTGAAAATTTTCCCCAAAAAGCATATATACAGGATAGGAGTAGTAGTACTGTGCTGTGCCCATATATACAGGATAGGAGTAGTAGTACTGTGCTGTGCCCATATATACAGGATAGGAGTAGTAGTACTGTGCTGTGTCCATATATACAGGATTGGAGTAGTAGCACTGTGCTGTGCCCATGTATACAAGATAGGAGTAGTAGTACTGTGCGGTGCCCATATATACAGGATAGGAGTAGTAGTAATCTGCTGTGCCCATGTATACAAAATAGGAGTAGTAGTACTGTGATGTGCCCATATATATAAGGATGGGAGTAGTAGTACTGTGCTGTGCCCATATATACAGGATAGGAGTAATAGTACTGTGCTGTGCCCATATATACAGGATAGGAGTAGTAGTAGTTAGCTGTGCCCAAATATATATATATATATAAACATAGCATAAAAATTTGCAACATCTCTGGCGGTTGCGGCCTAGGCACGCTGATGTCACGGTGCTTGGTATGGGGACCAGAGGGCTGTCCTACAGCCTGGCAGGTCTCCAGCAGGTGGCGTGTGCAAGAAATATGGAGGGCGAGGCTGATGTACTGGTTCACCCTGTGGAAACCTCTGAGTATCTGTAAGATAAGTCCCTGGCTAATGGATGGGGAAGCCTGTGGTGGTAACAGCCGTATCCAGGGATCAGACAGAGGCAACGTTGTGCAAAATAACTCACGGTTCTTTATTGAACACGTAGCAGGCAACAAGCCAGAATGGTCAACAGCAGATTTGGATTCTGGTACCAGAGTGGTCATGGAGAGGGGTCCTTAGGAATAATGCACCAGCCTGGTAGTAGATGCAGGCTGGGATAATGAAGATGGAGCTGTGTCCAAACTGTGGAAGCTTCAGCTCTGGATTTGAGTCTCCTAACTCTGGTCCTGGGATTGGGTTCTGTGTCAGTACTGAAGGTGCACTAAACACTGTCTGTCTCTTCGTTCACTCTGTCCATGTGCTAAGACCATGAGGTCTCGAGTAAGAGGTCTGGATCAAAAGCAGACATGGTGGTAAAGAGGCCTGTGCTCCCCCTGCACAGGGATTTTATACTCCAGGTGGTAGCACCTCTCCAATCACACTCCAGTTTACAATACAGCCACATCATTTGATAGCATCTTACACCCACATAACTATTGCCTTTCCATTCACTAGTTTCTGACACAGAAAGAGAGATGAGACAGATGAGAGATGATGAGATCCATGAGATGGATATTACACACAATGACATTCTCAGCTCTGCTATAATACGCACAGGCTCCTCTGCTACATGCCTCCTTCCCCTGCTATAAACCTTATCTGTCTGTAGCTTGTACTTTTAGTCTCTGCATGATGCTGCTTGTCGGCAGAAAGTGTCTGCGTGTGAGCTCGTCTTGGAGGGGAACGGGCAGATCTCACAGTGCATGGAGCGGACAGGAGAAGATATTCATGAGAAGAATCTGTCATGCCCAACCATAAAAATCAGGAGATGTATGGACAGACCACGGGGCAACCAAATTTGTATACACTAGGACTGATGGAGACAGGTTGGAATATGTTGGGTCCCTTGTGAAAATGGGTCACATTTACAAAGGGCTTTTCGTCAGTTTTTTTGTTGGACTTCTTTTAGGGGCAAATTATTAATTCTTTATGTATATAGCGCACACAGATTACGCAGCGAGTTTGCCAAATTGGTCCCCATCCCCAATGGGGCTCACAATCTAATCATCCTACCAGTATGTTTTGGAGTGTGGGAGGAAACCGGAGGACCCGGAGGAAACCCTTGTAAACACGGAGAGAACATGCAAACTCTTTGCAGATGTTGATCCTGGGACATGGACCAAGGTCCCCAGCACTGCAAGGCTGTAGTGCTAACCACTGAGCCACCATGCTGCAAGGCTGTAGTGCTAACCACTGAGACACCATGCTGCAAGGCTGTAGTGCTAACCACTGAGCCGCCGTGCTACCTGCACATGTGTTTAAGAAGTGTCAGCACCACATATCTGTCACACGGGACCCCTTTGTGGCACAACACAAATTTCTGCACTGAAGGAGGCGCTCCGATGCGCAGTTGGACAGTGCACCACATTTATCATGCAATGTCTGACAGAAATGTGTTGCACGCCCCATGTTAAAGGCGCACCACAAAAAAAAGTGGTGCTCTCTGCTGTGCAGAGGATGCCTGATTCATGGAGACCAGGTGCCTGTTCTGATGAATCTGGCGCCACCTGTACTATACACAGGCAAACTGCACATATTGGGGCAGATTTACTTACCCGGTCCATTCGCGATCCAGCGGCGCGTTCTCTGCGCTGGATTCGGGACCGGCCGGGATTCATCAAGGTAGTTTCTCTGCCGTCCACCAGGTGGAGCTGCTGCGCTGAAAAGCATCTGAACGCACTGGAGTTCACCGGGCTGGATCAAGTGAAGGTAAGCGCGTCCCAAGCGACACATTTCTTTTTCTAAATGCGGCGGTTTTTCCGAATCCGTCGGGTTTGCGCTCAGCCACGCCCCCCGATTTCCGTTGCGTGCATGCCGGCGCCGATGCTACACAATCCGATAGCGTCCAAATTTGTATTTCCCTAATATGCTAATTTTCTAAAGAGGCTACTGGGGCGTGTAGTAGGCGGAGCTTAGGCTACACTGTGCGGCTACTCCACGCCCCAGTAGGGTCCTCCTACCACCATACCTTCGGCGTGCAGAGAAAAATTAGCATATTAGGGAAATAAAAGTTCTAAAGAGCTATCCTCACGTCCATTAGAGGCACCTACCATCCGATCTATCTTAAAAGGTAGATACGTGGTGGTAGGTTTCCTTTACTGTTCTCTTAAAGCAGTAGGAAGGTTCCTCATACTCTGTGACCTCCTTCCACCCGTCCGTCTTGTCACAATCTCTTAGAATCAGCAAAGATGTGGAAGAAAAAGTTTTGAGCAGAGAAAAAACTTCCCAGTACTTGCCCCCGGCGGCCGCTTCCCTAATATGTGACACCACACGGAGCCCCCAATGTAACTGATTAATTTGGCAGTAATTGTGTGTGTTCTCCTCCTGGAATGGACGACAAATAAAAGTCCTGGAAAAGAAACAATGTTTCACTATTTTTTCCTGCACATCATATATTTTAATTAACCTTGAAACAGCTGAAACATCCGACCCCTCCCCCCCCAATACCGCAAGTAATTACCACCGCCCTGACAAGCTAATTAACTCTGTTATCCACCTATCTGCTGGAGGTAAGTGCACACAACCCACCACATGCTGATTACTAAATAATTACTGCCCAGACCCAGCAAAGAGTTTATTAAAATAATAAAGTGCAACATTAATAAAAATCTTACGATGGAGAAACTGTAATCACAATAAGATCTCCCAAAGACAAACTGATATAACACCGTCCCCTATGTACAAGAATATAACTACTATAATACTGCCCCCTATGTACAAGAATATAACTACTATAATCCCGCCGCGCCGTACTAGTACGGCGCGCGTCGTGAAGGGGTTAATGGAGTCATAGTTAGAATTAAATGGACTAACTCACAATTGTTTGCAGTATGTACTGATTTTTTTCCATCAGAATTTGGGGACATTATGGAATGTCCTATATATGTCTGTTCTATTCCTCATCTAAGGATGTAGGCTTTAGGTAGAGATAAATGTGGAAGTTCATACTCAGTAGTGAAGATTCACCCCTACAGTTAACAGTAAACAGGCATTGGGAATACTTGCACTCATCTCAGCTGTGCCAGAGTGACCAGAAAATCAGGATTACGTTAAATACTTAGCAAAGCTAAAGTTTCAATAAACTGTGCATAAATCACATGTTAGTTTGATTTTTCTCTGAGCTCATGTTTGTATGATCTAGAGATAAAAAAAAAGTATAACGTTATTGTAGCCCTAAGAAGGGCTGTTGGGTTCTTGGAGAATCACTCCTGCCTAACACTATTCTAATAGAACACCCTAATGCTTTCCCTGACCAGCAGCAGCTCTCTCCCTAGCGGCATCCAGACACAGAATGATCCGAGCAGCGCGGGCAGCGGCTAGTCTATCCCAGGGTCACCTGATCTGGCCAGCCAACCACTGCTATCGACGTGTAAGGGTACCACGTCATGCTGGGTGGAGTGCAGAGTCTCCTGGCTTGTGATTGGCTCTGTTTCTGGCCGCCAAAAAGCAAAACGGCGGGAGCTGCCATTTTCTTGAGCGGGCGAAGTATTCGTCCGAGCAACGAGCAATTTCGAGTACGCTAATGCTCGAACGAGCATCAAGCTCGGACGAGTATGTTCGCTCATCTCTAATCGTGTCCCATGTGACATTTAAGTCCATGCACTTCAATTACTGTACAAAAACAGGTTTCTAATACAGTGGGTTTAGTGGCACTTATTGATCTCTGTCACACCGACTTGGGTGCAACCACAAAGGGTCTTAACACCAAAAAGAGCCCCAATAAGAAAATTCGAAAATTCGAAAATTCGAAAATTCGAAAAACTGTACAAAAACAGTTCACACGTTGACTGTTAATGATTTTCCGAGTCACATCTTTGTATCGAGGATCTCAAGAGACCGTTGACATTTTATATGAGATGATTGCCGTATCTTTTAACTTCTTGTACACTTCCATAGACATATTTGCTATAAGGTCTCATGCAGAAAGCCATATTAGGTGTTATTCTATAATAGAATAATACATCATCATTTACTATACAAAGATATTCTTTCTTAGAAAAATTAATTTTTGGGGAAATATCTTTATGATAATGTATATCATAGAGATATAATAGGGGTATAATCTATAGGGGCATACTCTGGCCATCAATAGTCACTATTACACTACTAATCCTGAGTTCACTGCTAAGGGGCCCAATGTGGCACTGTCGCCCAGGGGCCTACTGAAACCTGGAGCCGACCCTGCTACTAATGGTCACACATTGTGCCTTTGTCTTTCAGTAGTAGCTTCCCTCGCCTTTGCCATCCTGGGTTGGGGAGCTTGTCAGTAACCTGCTGACTGTTTTAGCTCTTACAACAGCAGAACTCAGCAGCAGCAACATATTACAATATAATTGGGGACCCACATTGTGATTGAGAAGGAATGTTACTATCTGTCTAGACTTTGCACTAGATGTGATTTATGTTATCCACAGTGAACAAATAAAATGGTGAGTTTGTGAGATAATCTGCCCACATTATACTATGAATACATAGGATGCTTGAGATGCTGTATGCTGAATATCTTTCAAGAACAACTCATGATGGGACCTGAGGCCCACCTAGCTCAGGGGTAAAGGGATATCTCACAGAGCTTAGATGGTATAGATAACCATTTGAAAATACAAAGGAATTCACTGGGCAAACGGACAACACAGATAAAACTTAACTTTTATTAAGACATCTAGATAAAAAATTGGGAGAACGGCCCAAGTTAAGAACAATGAGCCCTCATAATGTGATTTATATGATGGCTTAGCCACTGCCCCTTGTGTATTTTAACAATTCAGTTCAGTTGCTTTCATTTTATTCAATAACCAATAAAAGTTATATTTTATTCCCTACCCGGGTGGCATAAGGGATATTTTTGGCCGCTGGCCGAGCGGCTTTGAGAGTTTTTTCTAATACACATGTTTGACACACAGATCAGCTTCACAAGTACTTGACATGCTCTGCTATAACATGGCTGCCTGGAGCTGTTGTATCTCTCCTAAACACACACACACACACACAGGCTGCAGGGGGCGTGGCCACCAGCACCAGGAAGCACATCATTATACAGCCTCACATCATTATACAGGCTGTCAGTCAAGCACTGGGGGTGTGGCTGTACCTCCCACTCATGAATAAGCCGGGCAGCTCTAATATGCTAATGACTCATTGGACATTTCGGGGTCATTTGCATACAGCTTTAGGGCCTCATTGCTTAAGTTTACAGGCATGTAGAGGGACAATGAAGGGATAGAGGCAATGCTCTCTAATGGCAGTTTATGAAAATATATTTAGATTAGGGGGGTTATTTTGCCTGATGGGTTCTCTTTAACTCTACTACTAATTTACCCCGGTAAACTATAGTAGTTTATAGTAGTTTATTTAACCCTGGTTTGGACCGCTTCGATCCTATGATTTGGTGAAGCTTTAGTGAATGATTTCCTCTTCTTTACTCAGGTGGATTTACATGGTGGATTTACCTGTGGATTAGTGTGAGCCAGCCCATCTTCAGCAGTCAGAAACGGCAGATCTAACGTCTTATCGGGCACATTTACATACCCGGTCGCTGGAGTTCTCTGAAAGTGCATTGTCTGTCTGCAATACACTGTGCCGCAATTCACTACGATTGTGCGGCTGATATCCTGCATGTGTTGCTTCCCCACTCAGGTTCCAGGAGTTCATCTTCTTCCTGGTGCATGTAAATTGTGTTGCATGGAAGCCAGCGCAGCTGCGCCAAAAAGCCATTTTCCCATTAAAGATAGGGCACAGTCTGAAAAAAGTGCGTATCCATGTCTGGGGTTACAATCATAAAATATACAGTTCCGACTTACATACAAATTTAACTTAAGAACAAACCTATAGAACCTATCTTGTACGTAACCTGGGAACTTCCTGTACCTGTAATTCCAGCAATCTAATTGAATTATGTCCTATAATAATATAATCTTGGGGTTTGTATGATACCATTTGCCAGTTCTTTATGCATTCTCACGGAGCACAATACAGAACATTACAGTGTAATCTCCTTTGGAGAAGTGTGGATTGATCACATACATTAAGACTGTGACTTTTCATAATTTCTATTGTGATCAATACAAAGCCTTTATGAGGCGGACGGCTGGAGCGCTTCTGTGTGCGGGCCGCCGCTTTATCTTGGAGGATTAATTTAAATTAGCTGCCAACAGACTGCACCATTGACAAAGGAATTCATTTTTCGGATTTCTCCTCTTCGCGGTAAGACTTGAATCTGTAGTTCTATTAATTCACTTTAATCTCTCTGTTTCTTTCTCTTCTGTGGTCTTATGAAGATAGTATCTGTCAGCTCTCTCCGGCGAGTATCCCTAGTGTGCCTGAGCCCCGGGCCATACAATGGAGTAATGCACATGTAGGATATTCCCCGGATCTATCCCTGCAGCTCTCAGGGATGGGGCTCACTTCATGCATGTGTGGTTTTAGAGAACTAGTGGGATTACAACATCTTTTAATTCCGTCGAGGTATTTTTGCTTGATGTAACATTAATGGAAAAATTTACAAAACGAACGCTATCACCAACCACTCAGTCTCCACATCATTCTGCTCCGGGAGATTGGACGTGAAAGACAATGGGATGGGGGCTGCTATGACAGGCTGGCCCAAGTCTCTTCAGAATAATGTGATATTTTTTCCTCTGGCAGTGAAAGGAGATATTTTTATATATTAAAAAATGCTGAAAAAAAAAATTCCAAAAAAAAAGTCAAAATGGGAAAGAAAAATAGTTTTCTCCCTATACACAGTAATGGAACATTTACACAAATGTAGCCTAACCTGTGCAGCTAATCCTCACGTCCCCGCTAACTTTTAATAAACTTTATTCCCTTAATATGTAAATTTACTTATGCGGCTACTGGGGGCGTGGAGTAGCCGGGCACGAGGCTACACGGCGGGGCTACTCCACGCCCAAGTAGCCACGTTACATCTCCTACCCTGTGTGTTCAGCGCACAGCTCCTCGTAGCTGTGCGCCCTCGCCCGACATGCTGGTGTTCTGCGCATCCACCTACCACCCGATCTACCTTTATAGGTAGAATCGTGGTGGTAGGTTCCCTTTAAGCAAATTTTCAAAAGTAGTGAAGTTCAAAGGGCCATAGCTTCATTTATTTTGTGTGCTACCTTAAAACATTTTGGGGGTCATTTACTAAGGGCCCGATTCGTGGTTTCCCGAAGTGTTACCCGAATTTTTCCAATTTGCGCCGATTTTCCGTGAATTGCCCCGGATTTTTGGCGATCGGATCGGGGGCCGTGGCCAAATGAAAACCCGACGGATTCGGAGAAACCGCCACATCTTAAAAAAAAAGTGACGCTGGACACGCGCTTACCTGCACCCAGCAACGGATTGTAAACTCTGGCGGACCATGGTGGACTTCAGCGCAGCAGCGACAACTGGTGGACGTCGGAGGAACTGCCTTAGTGAATCGCCGGAAGACCTGAATCCACCGCAGAGAACGCGCCGCTGGATCGCGAATGGATCAGGTAAGTAAATCTGGGAAAAATAAAAAAGTTATAGATTTTTGAAGGTGGGGAGTGAAAAATAAAAACGCAAAAACGAAAAAGGGCCTGGTCCTTAAGGGGTTAAAGGAATAAAGTTTAGTAAAAGTTAGCGGGGAAGTGAGGATTAGCTCTAAAAAGAGCTCTCCTCACGTCCCTTACATCCACCTACCACCCGATCTACCTTTATAGGTAGAATCGTGGTGGTAGGTTCCCTTTAAGCAAATTTTCAAAAGTAGTGAAGTTCAAAGGGCCATAGCTTCATTTATTTTGTGTGCTACCTTAAAACATTTTGGGGGTCATTTACTAAGGGCCCGATTCATGGTTTCCCGAAGTGTTACCCGAATTTTTCCAATTTGCGCCAATTTTCCGTGAATTGCCCCGGGTTTCTGGCGATCGGATCGGGGGCCGTGGCCGAATGAAAACCCGACGGATTCGGAGAAACCGCCACATCTTAAAAAAAAATTGACGCTGGACACGCGCTTACCTGCACCCAGCAACGGATGGTAAACTCTGGCGGACCATGGTGGACTTCAGCGCAGCAGCGACAACTGGTGGACGTCGGAGGAACTGCCTTAGTGAATCGCCGGAAGACCCGAATCCACCGCAGAGAACGCGCCGCTGGATCGCAAATGGATCGGGTAAGTAAATCTGCCCCTTTGTGTTTGCTGTCGTTTTTTTTTCCTGACACGAAGGACTAGTTAAAAATTCTCAAAATATATATATATTTTTTTGTTTTGTTTGGGGCTCAAGTTAGAAAAACTACATTTTTTTTTTAAAAAGTAGTTTACAGGCATGTAGAGGGACAATCGAGGAGGCATAGAAGGCAATGCTCTCAATGGCCGTTGTTTGAAAAACGTTATATTTGATTAGGGGGGTTATTTTGCCTACGGTTCTCGTTAATCAACTACTAATTAGTTAACCCCGGTAAAGTATAGTAGTTAATAGTAGTTTATTTAAAAACCCTGGTTTGTGGACCGCTTCGTGCTCTGATTTGGTGAAGCCTTAGTCGGACTTGATTCCTCTTCTTTTATTCAGTGGATTTACCTGTGGATTTAGTGTGAGGCCAGCCCATCTTACAGCAGTCAGAAAGCAGGGCATGATCTAACGTCTTAATCGGCACATTTACATACAACGGCCGGCTCTGGATTTCGGATGAAAGCTGCCATGTCGGTCTGCAATACACTGTGCACGACAATCAACTACGATTGTGCGGCTGATATCCTGCCAGGTGTTGCTCCCCACTCAGTTACCAGGAGTTCATTCTTTCTTCGTTCTTGGGCATGTAAAATTGTGTTGCATGTCCCATTAAAGATAGGGCACAGTCTGCGAAAAAAGATGCATTCAGTACTGGGGTACAAATCATAAAATATACAGGTTCCGACTTACATACAAATTAACTAGTAAACAACTATAGAACCTATCTTGAACGTAACCGGGGACTGCCGTGTACACTGTAACTTCGTAGCATCTAATTGAATTATGTCCTATAATAATAATCTTGGGGTTGTATGATACCATTGCCAGTTCTTTATATATTCTCACGGAGCACAATACAGAACTTACAGTGTAATCCTTTGGAGAAGTGTGGATTGCATCACATACCTTAAGACTTGTGACTTTTCATAATTTTCTATTGCGATCAATACAACGCCCTTTATGAGGCGGACGTGGAGCGCTTCTGTGTGCGGGCCGCCACCGTCTTTATCTGGAGGATAATTTAAATTAGCTGCCAAACAGACTGCACCATTGACAAAGAATTCATTTTCGGATTTCTCCTTTCGCGGTAAGACTTGAATCTGTAGTTCTATTAATTCACTTTAATCTCTCTGTTTCTTTCTCTTCTGTGGTCTTATGAAGATAGTATCTGTCAGCCTCTTCCGGCGGATCCTAGTGTGCCTGAAGCCCCGGGCCATACAATGGAGTAATGCACATGTAGGATTTCCCCGGATCATCATGCAGCTCCTCAGGATGGGTCACTGTCATGCATGTGTGGTTTAGAGAACTCAGTGGAGTCAACTCTTTATTAGATTTCCGCATAGCCCTCAGGGGTATTTTTGCTGATGTAACATTAATGGAAAAATTTACAAAACGAACGCTATCACAACCACTCAGTCTCACTTCATTCTGCCTCCGGGAGTGGACGTGAAAGACATGGGATGGGGCTGCTATGACAGGCTGGCCCAAGTCTCCTTCAGAATAATGATTTGATATTTTTTCCTGCCCGTGAAAGAGGATATTTTTATATTATTAAAAAATGCTGAAAAAAAAATTCCAAAAAAAAGTCAAATGGGAAAGAAAAATAGTTTTCTCCCTATACACAGTAATGGAACATTTACACAAAACTGTAGCCTAACCTGTGCAGCTAATCCTCACGTCCCCGATAACTTTTAATAAACTTTTTCCCTCAATATGTAAATTTACTTATGCGGCTAACCTGGGGGCGTGGAGTAGCCCGGTCCGAGGCTACACGCGCGCGGCTACTCGCGCCCAAGTAGCCACGTACAGAACTCCTACCCTGTGTGTTCGGACGCCGCACAGCCTCTCGTAGCTGTGCGACCCTCGCACGACAGCCTGAGGGTTCTGCGCATCCCTACCACCATCACCTTGTATAGTGTAGTAGTAGAATCGTGGTGGTAGGTTCCCTTTAGCAAATTTTCAAAAAGTAGTGAAGTTCAAAGGCCATAGCTTCATTTATTTGTGTGCTACCTTAAAACATTTTGGGGGTCATTTACTAAAGGGCCCGATTCGTGGTTTCCCGAAGTGTTACCCGAATTTTTTCCAATTGCGCCGATTTTCCGTGAATTGCCCCGGATTTTGGCGATCGGATCGGGGGCCGTGCGAATGAAAACCGACATCGACAAAACGAAGGAATCGAGAGCAGAAACGCCACCATTCTAATAAAAAAAGTGACGCTGGACACGCGCTTACCTGCACCCAGCAACGGTTGTAAACTCTGCGGACCATGGTGGACTCCAGCCGCAGCAGCGACAACTGGTGGAAGTCGGAGGAACGCCTTAGTGAAATCGCCGGAAGACCTGAAATCACCGCCAGAGAACGCGCCGCGGATCGCCGAATGGACCAGGTAAGAAATGCCCCTTTGTGTTGTCTGTTGTTTTTTCCTGACACGAAGGGACTATTAAAAATTCTCAAATATTTTTTTTTTTTTTTGTTTTGTTTGGGGCTCAAGTTAGAAAAACTACATTTTAAAAAAAAAAAAAAAAAAAAAAAAGCTTTTTATAAAGTAAGGTGTATGTATATAATTTTTAGTTTTCAAATGAACTCAAAATTAATTCCCTATTGTGCGTAGGTCATTTTGAAACATGTGTAGGGCAAAAGGGTTGATTGCAGCTATGTTTTTCCAATTTTGGCAGGGGATTTTAAAAAATTTTGTTGAGAAATATTAATTTGGATTACTACATATTTTTTATATATATTTTTATATATGTATATCTTCATTATATTAAAGGAAACCTTGGGTCGGCTCTTAGATCAAATATGATCTACATTTATGGCCTTGTAGGTGAAGTGTCCTGCACAATATATATTTCCATTACAACCTGTGATCTGAATATCGAGAAATTTTCATTTTTATTGATATGCAAATTAGTATTTGATTTGATGTTCTGAGTTTTACAGGGTGAGCAGGGCAAGAGAAGGTGAAACCCAGACAAGAACAGTAACCTCTTGGTGACACCCATGATGCACTAAAATGCTAATTTGCATATGAAAGAATTAAGATTTAAGCTTTCAGCAAACATTTTTTTCCAATCCTTTATCTACAGGGTCATATGCTAGGTGTTTATATGACCTGGGAGAAAAAAAAATTCTTCTATTTATTATTGCGATTTTTAAAAGGCTGATATCTGGACGGCCACATTTCCATATAAGACAGTGCAGTGTTAGTACATGTCACCCTTCATTTGCTGATATTGTCATTGTGAGCAGCGCCTGCTTATCTCTGCTTGTGTTAATTAGTTACACTAGCGGGGACTGACCCCTGACTCTGCATAGATTGTGAGCTGCGATCATTTGTGTGTTTAAGTTATCCGTTGCAGCAATTTCCAACAATTACTATATGCTGATGATGTTTGGTTTGATTTACATTGTGTATTCACAGGGGGATTGCTCTCCGTGCCGGGATATCTTAGGCTGTGTCACATGCATGACTGATGTTTTACAATGAATTATTCATTTTCATAGTTTTCCTACACAATGGTGTCATATTTGATCACAGTTGCCATGACGATGCTTATTTGGACAATTTCATGAAATATCACATAGAATGTGGTGTGTAGTCAAACAGTTTGACCTTCCACATTTCAGTAGCCGTATTCATCACCGTGCAGGTAGGTGGGCGTCTAGAAAACACAAATGTCTCTTGAGTCCCTTAAATCAATTTAAAATGAAGGTACATGACAAATAAATATAACTCTCTGGATAAATATTTGGGGTCACATTTTTCTGTAGTTTGAGACTGTACTGTATACAAAACAAAGCTCTGGCTATACACCGTATGTAGCGTAAGATAAGCGGGAGTGGCTTAAAGGAGATATACCATGGGAAATTTCTGCCCATGGTAGATTCCCCATGTGGGCAGCAGCTGCACCCTAGTTGTCTATGTTGGTGGGGTCCCTTGTGATCGGTGGTGGTCCTAGCTGTTGGACCCTTAGATTGTTATGCTTTCATGTGGATAGGAAATAATAATACTTGATACAACCTTTTTAAAGGAAATCTACCATTGGGATTTTCCATGGTAGATTCCCCGTTTACCATCCCGTTTCAGAGATGCAGCTGACGCAGAAATAAAGTATAATGCTTAAATATACAAATTAATTTCTAAGGCTACTGGGTGCGTGGAGTGGCCGCAGACAGCTCCAGGGGATGAAGGCTACTCTACGCCCCCCTGCTGACCCACCTCAACCCGCTCTGGCCCGTTTGTCTGAAGCAACTCCGGCTCTGTGCAAGCCCAGTAGCTCTTCCGCTGCCTGGAGCTGGACAGTAGCTCCCATTTGTCTGCCAGCGATGCGTCTGGAGCTTGCGCAGAGCTCAAATGCCGGTGGAGACAGAACAGAAGAATGGGACTGAGCGGGTAGAGGCGTGTCTGTAGTGGCTACTGGGGGTGTGGAGAAGCCTGCACCCACGGAGTTGTCTGAGGCTACTCTATGCCCCCAGTAGTCTTAGAAAATAATGTTCATATTTAAGCATTAAACTTTATTTCTGTCCAAACGGGGAATCTACCATGGGGAATCTCTTAGAAAGTAGATTCCCAATGGTAGATTTCCTTTAAAAAGGTTTGATTATTTAAAAGTATTATTATTTCCTATCCACATGAAAGTATAACAATCTGAGGGTCCAAAAGCTGGGGCCACCAGCCATAATAAGGGACCACCACCAACATAGGCAACTGGGGTGGTTCTTACTAACTGAAAGAAACAGTAGGTTGGGCATGTCTCCTCCTATTCTACTCCATTCAGTATTATGGGAATTGCTGAGAACAGCGCTCAGTTGTCTCCAGCACTCCTATTTACTGTCTATAGGGAGGGAGGGAGTAACAATAATATTCAATACGACACCAGGGCCATATTTGTCATATCACTACAGAAGAAGAAAAGTCCTTATGAATGCTCCCTGTAAATGTCAGTGCATGTGTGGTCAGCAATAGAACATCTTCTTCAATGGTGATGCAAGATTGTGAATGCAAGACTAATGCTGTGTTTTTACTTGTAGGGATTGCTGGGATCATGATCACACATGGGCACAGTTCCCTTTATTAAAAGGCAGGATTTTGGATCAGATTTACTGTTCATCTGATTCTAAGGGTTACTGCACATGCAGCCTAAGACTGTAGGATTTATACATTACACAGTTTTTTTGTTTTTACAAGATTACTTTTTCGTTCCACATTCTTATTGCTGGTATAATACACTGTAATACTTCTTTATTGCACTGAATTATACATGAACAATCAGCATATTAGAAACTTTATCTGAATAGGTGGATTGATTTCTGACAAATAGAAAGGCATCTGGTTACTATCTAAAACTATTGCCCCCTGCAATTTTGTTTGGATGAGAGTTTCAGCACCCACAAATATGCCATAATGAGTTAAAAAGAAATGCAGCAGAACTCGCAGATTGTAGTGTCAGACTTTATTTCAAATGTGCAGAATTGATAATTCAAAAATTAAGCATATAAGTTAACACAACGGCGCTAACTTTTGTTTCACTATACATCACTCTGTAACTGACTGCTGTGTATTGCTATACTAAATTGCCAAATTCAATAAAAATTGTGTTAAAAAAAAAATAAAAAAGTGCAGCATTATGGGTAAGACATAGGAAACGGGTCATTTGTGCTAGGTGGTGTCTTTTCATAGCCTCTTGAAACATCCCCCTCCGGGGCCTAGCCTTTTCTCGGGGCCTGGAGGCAGCCAGGGCCCAGAATACCTGAGTGGCTGGCAGTTGCGGCCTAGGCACACTAGTGTCATGGTGCTTGGTATGGGGACCAGAGGGCTGTCCTGCAGCCTAGCAGGTCTCCAGCAGGGGGTATGTGCAAGAAATTAGATGAGGGAGAGGCTGATGTACGGGTTCTCCCTGGGGGAACCCCTGAGGTGTGTGTAGGAGGAATCCCTGGGTGATGGATGGGGAAACCTGTGGTGGTGAGCAACCCTATCCAGGGATTAGAGGGAGGCAACGTTGTGCAAATCAACTTAAAGTTCTTTATTAAACAGCAGGCAATGGCCAAATGATAACAGCAGGTTTAGCAAGCTGGAAGAGTCATGGAGAGATGGTCCACAGGAAAGTTACACACAGCCTGGTATTAGCTTTATGCTGGGCTGGTAGAAAAGGAGCCGAGTCCAGGTGGTGGATCTCAGCTCTGGGGCTTAAGTCTCCTGACTTGCCCTGGGTGCTAGGCAGGGGTCCGAGGCACCTGTGGTTCCTGGTATTAGGACACTGGCAGTTGAAGCACTGACATGTGCTGCTCGCTAGAGCTGATATGTGCTCCAAGATGGAGTCTCTCACTCTGACTAGACTCAGACCTTGGACAGGTGGTAGCACTTTCCAATCAGGTTCCAGCTTGCTCTACAAGAACATCTATTGGACAATAACAGGCAGTAACTACAGCTACAATTTCTGAGTTCTCCAGTATTTAGAGACCTCTTAGAGAGGTGATCAGTCTCCCTAACAGCTCCTGACATGGAGAGGGCGCTATTTTCAACAACCACCTTGCCTTGCCAGGGGTGTTGCAATCTGATTCTGGTTCTGTTTTTAAATTCTGAATTGGACTATTCATCCACCATAAGTCAAGTGAATCCCAACAAGCCTGCTCCCCGTCTCCATATCTGACCAAGCACAAAAGGATTACTGAGATCAGAAGTGCCAGTGTTTCATCACCCACAACTATAATGTATTATTTATAGGAATGGTCTCTTCATAGACACATTACTGGTCCCGCTAATGTTCCTGGACACCCCCTGTACCCCTTAAGTTACGACTATTTGAAAATGTATACATCTGGTAAATGAAGAACATTTCAGTAAGGTTAAAACATTAAAAAAAGTTACCTTATGTTGGTCCTTCACTGTCAAAACCAACACAAGAGGTACCACTAGAAGGGAGCAAACTTACACGGAGGCACATCAGTTTGATTTACCGCGGATGTCATAAATGACAAAACTGATCTCTTGTTTCCATTTTGCCCTGATCCTTCATGATTATAGGTTCAACACATTAAATGTAAATCTCCAGTCAGGAAAATTGAAGAGGAAATAAAAGAAAGATTCCTGCAATACCAGAAATGAAGATTTCTGAGCATCCTAGGGCCAACATCTGCAAAGAGTTTGTATGTTCTCTCCATGTTGGCGTGGATTCCCTCCGGGTCCTCCGATTTCCTCCTACACTCCACATTCCATGCAGCGCTGCATAATCTGTGTGCGCTATATAAATAAAGAATTATTATTATTACAGTATCATCCAAAAAGATGAATAATACAGTGCAACAGTTAGATGCTGACTCCTATAACTACATTCATTACCATCAGATCCTTCAGTTTGGGCAGTAGCCCAGGGCCCATACCTTCTAGGGGGCCATGGCCACCCAAACTACCCACTTAAGTATTTACTAAGAAGGACCTTCACCCATGAAATCCTCATACATCTGTTCCTGCTCTCAATACACATGTAACATAACTTGGCAACAACCTCTATGTTCCCATATTATCCTGCATTCCCTCCGATCTTGCGGATCAAGGTCTTGTATGTCTGCTTTGGGACATATAGGTTAAGGTCCTCTTTATGCTCAAACTAATTCTTGTTTCATTTATTCCAATTTGGAAATATCTAAACTGGTAACATAGCAACAGAAAGAGGAAATCAAGATAAACACAGACACTGTAACATTTTACTCTTATTAAAATATTCATATTGTAATAAATAATGCATTTATGTGAAATGGTCCCGTGTACGCTCATCGCTGCATGTAGACCTGCATCTGACAGTGTCAAGATATCTGCTGGGAATACAATGTCCTGCTGTACTGTGGGTATGAGACACGCACTGAAGATTTCGGTAAGTTCTGTATATCTGTGAATGACACTGTGACATAGGATTCACTCATGGATGATAAATTGACTTAACTGCAACTATTGGAAAACTGGAAAATGGACGGAAACTGGAAAAACTGAACATTTTCATGTTCCACATTATGTCTTTTAATAATAATAATAATAATAATAATAATAATAATAATAATAATTCCTTTATTTATATAGTGCACATAGATTACACAGCGCTTCCCAAATTGGTCCCTGTCCCCATGGGGCTCACAATCTAAACAACCTAACAGTATGTTTTGGAGTGTGGGAGGAAACTGGAGGACCTGGAGGAAACCCACACAATCACAGAGAGAACATACAAACTCTTTGCAGATGTTGACCCCCCGGACTTGAACTCAGGTCCCCAGCGCTGCAAGGCTGTAATGCTAACCACTAAGCCACTGTGCCATCCTTTGACTACACCCTAGAGTGCCCGCTCAGTATGAAGCCACCACAACATATGGCCCAATATTTTATAATGTCCCTATTGCTGGCCCTCACATAGTATAATGCCTTATAACACTATATAATCATCCTGTCCTTTGACCCACCCCCAAACTCGTATTCTATCCTTTTAACCCAACAAATAACCCCCCTAAAGTGTCCCGGCAACTAATAATACCACCCATCCAGTAGCCCCCACTCAAAATACCTCCTATTAAGTATGCCCCCATTTATGTAGACGCCTCATTACAATGCCCTCTTTTCTGTGATGCTCCTCGCTTATTATGTCCCACTTCTAATGGACCCCTGTTTATAATGCTCCCTACTAATGCCGTTCCTTTCCATAGCGCCCACATTGAAATACCACCCCCTAATATTGTGTCCCCCCTTTCATCTAACTGTTTAAATGACAGTATAAATGACATTATAAACAATATACTGCAATACAATTGTGTTATTTACCATCTACCATCAAAATCAAGCCTGATAAACAAGGGACACTTCCTCATTGTTATCCATGGCCTCCTTTCTTCTAAAATCAACTTTTACAATTATGCAAATGAGCTAGAAGGACCAGAAACCCTCAATGCTCTGACTTCACAGGCTGCTGCCTCCCCCCTGCTCCCATGTTGTGAACATCATAATGGAAAAACTGCTCAACTGGACCATACATTGAAAGCCGTAGAAACAGAACATGTAAGATAACGGTGCACATGTGTTTGGGTTTTTTGTTCGGAAATGTTACTACATTTGAATTTTTTTTCTTGTTCATAGTACATTTTATGGAATAATGAATGGCGCCACTTTTAGGTACAAGTTGTTACACAGAAATCCCTCTTTGTAAATGGAAAGTAAAAAAAGTTCTAGCTTCTTGCGAAAAACAGAAACGCAAAAACAGAAAACAGTCATTAGTGGCAAATTAGTGGCATTAGTGGCAAAGATAAACTGTGTTGTTTTTCTCAAAGCAAACAGTAGTACAAGGGGTGATAAAAAAAATCTTTAGAGACAACCACAGAACCCTTGCCTCCTCTATTTTATGCCAGTGCTGGATTCATTGCAACGCTGCTCAGTACTGCTGAGTAATGTCCTCCATACTGCTGCTTCTGAGTACTGGAGTAAATGAAAGAATCGTGAGCTGGATGACTTTGTCATGTATGTCTTGTTGATGGAAGATACATAGGAGAGGGTGATCTGTTCTGTGATGTGTATGGAAGGTATCACAGATAGTCTGCACACCCTCCGGAGCCAAGCACAGAGACAGTGGAGTATAAGAGCTAAAACTATTTATAAAATGGTCAGAAGCAGTGTAGTGTTAGTACAGGTATCAGGGAACCTTTCCAACTAAAAATAGTTGTCTGGATGAAAACAAGTAAAAGGGGAATATAATCAAACACTAAACTTTAACAAAATGTGAATGTTTGTGGTTAGTTTCAGATCTGGGGATTGGTGGGAGCCCAGAAGGACTGCACACAAGTGATAGATGAAGCGGCTCGTGTGTCTGTGAAGCCGGGGAGCCTGTAACCAATCCTTTATTCTCTGGCTGTGGCCGTAAGCAAATAACTTCATAAAGAGTTCTGAAGAGAAAAACAATAATTCTGGCTGTAGCGGCTCATCGGGATGTGGTCTCTAATGCATTAACCATGATTGCCCTTTCAGAACATTATATTTCCTCACGGTTCCCTGAACTTAGAGCCCCCCACCCTTCAGCACAGTTCCCGTTGCTTTTATATCCATGTTGTACTTTGCTGTACAATTGTAGTGTGTACGGGAGGGGTCATTTAAATGCGATCACACTGCACCCAGCAGATATTATAACTGCAGGCCAAAGATTTTCAAGTCCAGAAGGGTCTATTTCTTCATTTCCTGCAACCATACTAGCAAAATTGCATCAAAATGATACTGGTTCTGCAAATTCATGCCCACAATGCATCAAAAACACTAATAAATGTAGACTCTGAGGTCCAATTTCATGGACTCTTTCTCCATCTGATGTAATGGACTGAACACGATTGAGCTGAACTGAACTCAGAATGTCAATTATGTTCAACTTATTGGGGTTCTAGCCAACAGATCCAGGTTTGGGCCAGTCCAGTAGATCCGTCCATTATACAAAGCAAGTGTTCTGGCTGGATCTACTGGTGTAGGATGGATCTAGGAGAATAACCGCACCATTGAAATTATATGGGTGCCAGAGTCTGGTTGCCAATTTCCCAATGCCGTTAGTGCTCAGCGTAAGTTGCGTTTTGTCTCCGTTGTGTCTCTGTTTTTCTTCCGTTTTGTCCCCGCGTTCACAAAAAAAAAATGATGGTTTAACATTGCTTTGAAAACATCACACCTGGTTTTACAGTCACATCAGTGAAAAATATAGGACATTCTTCATAATTTTTTTCCACGGACAACGGATCAGTGAAAATACAAGCCAATTTGAAAACACCCATCGACATTAATGGCTTTGGGAGGGATCTGTGGAAATCACTGAATCACGGACATGAAAAACAAAGCCCATGTGAATGAGCCCTTACTTTTTGGGGGAAGTGGATACTCCACGCCATTGGCTACTTTAGGTCTGAAAGGCCCGGCCATTTTCCATTGCACAGGGCACTTAAAGCGGTCACACAATGTTTGAAGGGGGAGGGGAATGGGAATGAAGGGGGGTGGAGGGGAATTGGAGAGGAGGAATGGAGGCAAATGGAGGGGAAGTGTAGGGAAGGAAATGAAGGAAAAGGGAGTGGAATGGAGGGACATGAGCAGACAGGTAACTCCGCAATGTTGGATGGGGTGAGGGAGGGGAGAAATCTAGTGTGGAGCTGGAACCCTGAAGTCAAAAACTTCAGCATAATTTGCATATTGAAGTTTTAGCATGGAAGGAGCAGCTGAACAATAGAAACAAAAGCATGGGTGGCACGTGTGGGCATTGCCCTATGTAACGTTGCAGTTAGTTTGGATAGATAAATTGTTGTGACAGATTCTCTTTAAGACCTGTAGCCTTGGAGAAAGTCCTCTGCAGCACAGACCGGTGCTCCAGGTCCCCCTACCGCACAACTATAACCTATGAAAAAAAAAAATGTCATCCAACTACCTTTCTTGGTGGTCCCTAAAACAAAAAGTCATTTTTTAAATGACTGGAAACTGTAGACTGTGAAATAATGGGTTAATGCTTCATACAATTGCCTAATACCTATGGGTATTTGCATTCATGTTTGGTTAAATCCCCACTTAAAATCAATTAGTGGCATTTATTGTATCTGGCAACTTGTGATTTGAGGGCTGACAAGCCCCAAGCCGGGTGTAGATCAATTTATTACAGAGAATCACTGGTGGCAGCTGTCAGATTTCTAGTAGCCAGTAATGTGGGATAACATTTACATAGGGAAATCCCATCAGTATGGATAGGAATATACAGAAATGTTTCTGTTAGGTCAGATGTTTAGGGTCTGTTTTGGGTTAACACAAGGTTATTCACACACAGAAATGGGTAACATTTATTAAAGCGTTACATTTTGCAGATTTTTTTTAAATTTTGTACCAGTTGCACCAAACATATTTTTTTTCTGGTGTTTTAAATGTGGAATATAGTAGAAACACCAAAAAAAACCCCGAAATTTCCCTAAAGGAAAACAGGAAAAAAGACTTAGAGAGGTTGTACTAACTACTCAAGTTATCCTATAGGATAGGTCGGAGATCTCAGGCTAATCGGTTATGGTCCTACTGCTGAGAACTGTACTGATCACGAGAACGGAACTCCAATAGAGACACATAGTGAAGTTTGCATTACTACTAATAAATGTGCCCCATAATCTATACCATGTGTACCTGCAAGAATCTCTAATCTCTACCTCCTGCACCTGTGTTTACCCATAATCTGTAATTCATGGATCTATATAATCTCTGTCTCTTTTATCTGCACTAACCTTTAAAATCCCAATTTCAAATACGTGTACAGGCAGTCCTCGATTTAAAGAGAACCCATCACCAGTCACCCTTTTTGTGCCTCCTCTGTGTCCCCATAGACAATAAATAGTTTATCCCCACACTGTTTTTATAAAACTTCTAACATTTGTGATTAAAACAATAACTTATATTAAAGTTTACCAGGCTCCCTGCCAGCTTGTGTCCTGTGTCCCTGGGGAGTGTTCAGCATGGTGTAGAGTCCGCCCCCAACCCCATTCTCCTCCAGAAAATGCTCATCTATCAGTTTGAAACTGTTCAATCACCTCTTGACAGCACATATCCACTGTATCTGCCAGAAGAGGAAGCAGGGGTGGGGGCAAAGATTGACTGGGAGGAGGAGGGTTTTCTTTCAAACTGACAAATGAGCATTTTGCATAGGAGGGAGGGGGGGATCTTCTCCATGTCAAACACTCCCCAGGGACACAGGACACAAGCTGGTAGGGAGCTTGGTAAACTTTAATATAAGTTATTGTTTTAACCACTAATGCCAGAAATTTAAGAAAAACCTGTTTGGGGATAAGCTATTAATTGCCTGTAGGACATGGAGGAGGCTCAAAAAAGGACACCCGACTAACAGACAACCTCAATTTACAGACAGATATCTCTGCCCATTGAATTATGACCTCTGGTGAAGCTCTCTGGTTGCTTTACCTAAGTCTCAGGCTCCAATGATCAGCTGTAAGGTGTCGGGAACAAGGATTATCAATAAAACTTTATTACAACAACAGCACAAAATTTTGAAAATTTTTGTAACTGGGACAAAAAAAATGTTGTGTGAAGTTACAATTTTAAAATATAGCAGTTCTGACTTGCATACAAATTCAACTTAAGAACAAAGAACAAATCTAAAGAACCTGCCTGTACTGATCTCTAATCTCTACCTCTTGTGCCTGCACCAATCTCTGTAAATATATAAGACTATTTTATTATAACTTATAGACATCTTTCCACCTACATTCCACACACATCCTTTCCACATTTCTAATAATACAATCATTCATAATCCTTGTCCTTTATCTTATATTTCAGGCTTCAGATTTTATCAGTAAAAATGTTGTTGAATGATAATCTATAGAGCGTGTCGAGAAATGAATCTCTGATCCCATAGAGGGCGCTAGAGATCTTTAAAGGATTTAGTTTTGCTCCATGTAGTTTCTGCCAATTTTGCGTGATGGGAAAGGAACACCTCAGAACATCATAAATAATAGGTCCTTAGTTGCCAGAAAAAACGGATAAATGGCTTTTCTAATTATTATAGTCAAAATGTTTTGCAGCCCACACAGCTGTGTAATGTCACAGCGCCGCGCATGAAGGAAACTCTCTAAAGCAGCGTGAAAGTGATGGGGGCAGGAGATGGCGTATTGTGCTCATAGAATGTATTGATCAAAAATATACAGCAAAAAGTTACCATGCAGGGAAATAATTATTTGGAAAAAAGTAGAAGCACATTTTCTGTTTACTGTTATTCATGTGTTTTATTACTGATTCATCCTCATAATAGAGATAATAACACCCATCAATTATTTATTATATATATTGGGGCAGATTTACTTACCCGGTCCATTCGTGATCCAGCGGCGCGTTCTCTGCGGAGGATTCGGGTTCTGCCGGGATTCACTAAGGTAGTTCCTCCGACGTCCACTAGGTGTCGCTGCTGCGCTGAAGTTCACCGCACTGAACTTCACCAAGCCAGGCCGGGTGCAGGTAAGCACGTGTCAGGCGACACTTTTTTATTTTTAAATGCAGCAGTTTTTCCGAATCCGTCGGGTTTTGGTACGGCCACGGCCCCACGTTTTCCGTCGCGTGCATGCCGGCACCGATGCGCCAGAATCTGATCGCGTGTGCCAAAATCCCGGGGCAATTCAGGGAAAATCGGAGCAAATCGGAAATTTTCGGATAACCCGTCGGAAAAACGCGATTCGGGCCCTTAGTAAATGACCCCCATTATATATATAGGCTGCTGTGCTTTACAAATCATAGGCTATGAAGGATGGCCTTATATACAAGAGCTCACAATCTATATGTGACATAGGTGGGATATAGGTCACAATTGAGGTCATGCTCTGTAACATTTGCAATTTCTTGGCATTTTATAAAGTAACATTTTTTACCAGGTGTTGATGATGATGGTAATGATTTCCAAATAGTCTCAAATTGTAAAAACTATTTAGTTCCTTGCGGATTCATCTGTTGATCACTTATCTATTTGTTATATACTATGGAATTACATTGTAGAAGTAGTATGGATATGAGGGAAGCTGGGGTACAATTTACATCTAGACCTTAGAGCCCAAATGGGTCCAAATATTCATCTGCCACATGGAGTCCAAGAGAATAAAGTTATACCTCTTAAAGGGAGCCTACCCACAGTTTTGACTATACAAAGCTGCAGACAGAGTTGGGTAATGGCCCTGGAGAGAGGAAGCAGGGGTGGGGGCAAAGATTGACTGGGAGGAGGAGGGTTTTCTTTCAAACTGACAAATGAGCATTTTGCATAGGAGGGAGGGGGGGATCTTCTCCATGTCAAACACTCCCCAGGGACACAGGACACAAGCTGGTAGGGAGCTTGGTAAACTTTAATATAAGTTATTGTTTTAACCACTAATGCCAGAAATTTAAGAAAAACCTGTTTGGGGATAAGCTATTAATTGCCTGTAGGACATGGAGGAGGCTCAAAAAAGGACACCCGACTAACAGACAACCTCAATTTACAGACAGATATCTCTGCCCATTGAATTATGACCTCTGGTGAAGCTCTCTGGTTGCTTTACCTAAGTCTCAGGCTCCAATGATCAGCTGTAAGGTGTCGGGAACAAGGATTATCAATAAAACTTTATTACAACAACAGCACAAAATTTTGAAAATTTTTGTAACTGGGACAAAAAAAATGTTGTGTGAAGTTACAATTTTAAAATATAGCAGTTCTGACTTGCATACAAATTCAACTTAAGAACAAAGAACAAATCTAAAGAACCTGCCTGTACTGATCTCTAATCTCTACCTCTTGTGCCTGCACCAATCTCTGTAAATATATAAGACTATTTTATTATAACTTATAGACATCTTTCCACCTACATTCCACACACATCCTTTCCACATTTCTAATAATACAATCATTCATAATCCTTGTCCTTTATCTTATATTTCAGGCTTCAGATTTTATCAGTAAAAATGTTGTTGAATGATAATCTATAGAGCGTGTCGAGAAATGAATCTCTGATCCCATAGAGGGTGCTAGAGATCTTTAAAGGATTTAGTTTTGCTCCATGTAGTTTCTGCCTATTTTGCGTGATGGGAAAGGAACACCTCAGAACATCATAAATAATAGGTCCTTAGTTGCCAGAAAAAACGGATAAATGGCTTTTCTAATTATTATAGTCAAAATGTTTTGCAGCCCACACAGCTGTGTAATGTCACAGCGCCGCGCATGAAGGAAACTCTCTAAAGCAGCGTGAAAGTGATGGGGGCAGGAGATGGCGTATTGTGCTCATAGAATGTATTGATCAAAAATATACAGCAAAAAGTTACCATGCAGGGAAATAATTATTTGGAAAAAAGTAGAAGCACATTTTCTGTTTACTGTTATTCATGTGTTTTATTACTGATTCATCCTCATAATAGAGATAATAACACCCATCAATTATTTATTATATATATTGGGGCAGATTTACTTACCCGGTCCATTCGTGATCCAGCGGCGCGTTCTCTGCGGAGGATTCGGGTTCTGCCGGGATTCACTAAGGTAGTTCCTCCGACGTCCACTAGGTGTCGCTGCTGCGCTGAAGTTCACCGCACTGAACTTCACCAAGCCAGGCCGGGTGCAGGTAAGCACGTGTCAGGCGACACTTTTTTATTTTTAAATGCAGCAGTTTTTCCGAATCCGTCGGGTTTTGGTACGGCCACGGCCCCACGTTTTCCGTCGCGTGCATGCCGGCACCGATGCGCCAGAATCTGATCGCGTGTGCCAAAATCCCGGGGCAATTCAGGGAAAATCGGAGCAAATCGGAAATTTTCGGATAACCCGTCGGAAAAACGCGATTCGGGCCCTTAGTAAATGACCCCCATTATATATATAGGCTGCTGTGCTTTACAAATCATAGGCTATGAAGGATGGCCTTATATACAAGAGCTCACAATCTATATGTGACATAGGTGGGATATAGGTCACAATTGAGGTCATGCTCTGTAACATTTGCAATTTCTTGGCATTTTATAAAGTAACATTTTTTACCAGGTGTTGATGATGATGGTAATGATTTCCAAATAGTCTCAAATTGTAAAAACTATTTAGTTCCTTGCGGATTCATCTGTTGATCACTTATCTATTTGTTATATACTATGGAATTACATTGTAGAAGTAGTATGGATATGAGGGAAGCTGGGGTACAATTTACATCTAGACCTTAGAGCCCAAATGGGTCCAAATATTCATCTGCCACATGGAGTCCAAGAGAATAAAGTTATACCTCTTAAAGGGAGCCTACCCACAGTTTTGACTATACAAAGCTGCAGACAGAGTTGGGTAATGGCCCTGGAGTTTTGACTATACAAAGCTGCAGACAGAGTTGGGTAATGGCCCTGGAGATCTGTGTTAACATACCTTTGTGTGTGTTGTAGTAGTAACAGGACTGTCAAAAATGCATTTGAATTTCAGGATTGTAGCTGGACTTGAAGCACTGATGCACTGGTGTGCCTCCTCTGTGTCCCCATAGACAATAAATAGTTTATCCACACACTGTTTTTTATAAAACGTCTAACATTTGTGATTAAAACAATAACTTATATTAAAGTTTACCAGGCTCCCTGCCAGCTTGTGTCCTGTGTCCCTGGGGAGTGTTCAGCATGGTTTAGAGTCCTCCCCCAACACCACTCTCCTCCAGAAAATGCTCATCTATCAGTTTGAAACTGTTCAATCACCTCTTGACAGCACATATCCACTGTATCTGCCAGAAGAGGAAGCAGGGGTGGGGGCAAAGATTGACTGGGAGGAGGAGGGTTGGGGGGGGGGGGGGAGGGGAGGGCAGGTGTCAGAGCACACTGCATCATACAGACAAAAGAAGCTATTCATGAGAAGAATCCGACCACAGCCAGAACATTTACAGTCAGATCCAGGGGCAACCAAAATTGTAAATACCAGGACTAATAAAGACAAGTTGGAATAATATGTGTATTTGACATTTTTGTTTTTCATGTTTTTCACTGCATTTTTGTCAATAACAGTGAATTATAAAATGTATTATTTTATTATCCTGAGCATATTTAAGAATCTTGTCTTCATGGGAATATCTCTTTAATGGCAGAAGAGGGCTGTGGTGACATAACCAAGAGTTGCCATGAGGTTTCTGTCAACATAATCTAGAAATATTGTAGAATGTCTCCATGAGCAATGCAAGCGTCATACATCAAAATTTATTTTACATGACATTCTGCTTGATTTGCTTTTTCTAAATCATTTTCTAACTGGAATAGGAAAAAAAATCATAAAAATATGAAAATGAAAAAATAAAAGAGAATTTGTTTAATACTGTTTGGCCGATTTGAAAATCGTATTTTTTTCGTTGCAAGGTGACAACTTCGGCCACAAATTGTAAGAACATAAACACAGTGAGGGAAATATATTGGCATTTTTATCGCCAGGCCTAATATATATAAGATTTCAGCTATAGTCTCCAATGATTTTCCAAAGTGGGGATGGATAGATTTATTAAATCTCTCCCAGTGTGTGTGTTATCAGTTCAGGTCCAGGTCAGAAACATCCATAAGACAGGGTTTAGGTGCCTTTTACGGCATCCATGGCAAAACACAATGGGGCAGATTTACTTACCCAGTCCTGTCGCAATCCAGCGGCGCGTTCTGTGGGGAGGATTCAGGTCTTCCGGCGATTCATTAAGGTAGTGCGCCCGATGTCCACTAGGTGTCGCTGCTGTGCTGAATTCCGTCGGAGTGCACTGACGTTCACCGTCCTACGCTGGGTGCAGGTAAGCGCGTGTCAAGCGACACTTTCTTTAAAAAATACGGTGGTTTTTCCGAATCCGTCGGGTTTTCTAATGGCCACGCCCCCCGATTTCCGTTGTGTGCATGCCGGCGCCGATGCGCCACAATCCGATCGTGTGCGCCAAAATCTTGGGGCAATTCAGGGAATATCGCCGCAAATCGGAAATATTCAGGTAACGCGACAGAAAAACTCGATTCGGGCCCTTAGTAAATGACCCCCAATGACCTAAAAACTTCACAGTAGAGATCGTTGATAATTAATATGACTCAATTACCTTAGTCTTGATGACGTGCCCCCCCCTCATTGGCAAAGACTGCTAGTGATTGGCTGCTACATTCATGTAAATTGTTATACTTTATATTCAGGGTTGTGCTGGATCGGGCTCGGACTACCTCTTTTAAACATCATTCTCTTATCCATCATGGAATTTCAGTCATGCCACATATTATACATAATGGACAGTTCCGGACGGGTTGTAGACCCAACCACCGAAGAGCACGAAAAAAGTTGACTCCAGTGGTCACCTCAAATCTGTATTAAAAAGCTTTCAATTTTTCCAGCCATTGAATGTAATGTTTGCTTCTAAGACCCTTTTAAATCTGACATATAACCGCAATCTGAAATCAGAGGATAATGAACAATGATTAATGTAGACTACCAGCAAAGGTCTGAGTCGAGTGACGCCATATACCGAGGTATTATTCTTATTGTAACATTTCCATCCGTAGGTAGAAGCCTTTTCATTGTACACCTCCTATTACAGGACATTTGGAACATAAGAACAGAAAATTGCTCCTTTTTAAGATGACATTTTAGAGCTTGTGCATTGGCTACATTTAGTCCTGGTATTATTTTTGACCTTTAAAAAAAGTTCTTACTGCGGAAACACAACATATCAACTATAATTTAGGATTTGTCAATGTAACTTATGAAAATTCTTTTGCCAGCTGTAAAAAGTTGCACATATTTAAAGGGATTGTCCAGTTTCAGCAACGACATAGTATTGTATGTATAATGAAAAAATATAGAATTTTCCAATACAGTTTCTATAAAAAAGTCAAGGTTTTCCAGATCTGTTTTTCACTTCTAGCTTTCTTATAGTTGATCGTGGAGAACTACAATGTATGAGACCTGAAAGCAGTACCTCTTGTGTGCCTCTTCATGGATTTGAAGATTACCAGTCTATGAAAAGTACTGAAAGACTCTCCTCCAATCAGAACTCTTGTTTAATAGAAAGGCTCAATCAAACGTAAGCAAATGTAAATGCAAATTACTCTGCTCAGCTCCGCCTCTGAGGAGCAAAGAGAGATGCCTCCTAGAAGACTCTCAAAAAGCCTTTAAGCTGCTAACTGATACAAATATTGAAATGTAGGTGGTGGCCTCGGTCTCTAAGGTATAGAGCAGTGGTGGCGAACCTATGGCACGGGTGCCAGAGGTGGCACTCGGAGCACTATCTGTGGGCACCCAGGCCATCACCCCAGCACAGAGTTTCCTCCTCCTGCAGTCTCAGGCAGCCCAGGATGTACTGTGATCAGTGATATTTTAAAGCTACACATCCTTAGCTGTCTGGGTCTACAGGAGGGCAAGGAAGTGCAGACAAGGATGCGTTATTATTGGACCTCCTGCTCTCGGGCCCCACAATCCTATTCAGGGGACCCTGGAAGGAAGCTACAATGATAATCTGAATTTCTCCTTTTTCTTTCAAGTGTATTGGTGTCCTCAGGACGCCAATACAATTAAAACCCGTGACAAACAGGTAGCGACAATGTTACTGCTTAAATTGCCAAGTTGGCTCTTTGCATTTAAATAAGTGGGTTTTGGTTGTAGTTTGGGCACTCAGTCTCTAAAAGGTTCGCCATCACTGGTATAGACAGTCTTAGGTTCTGTTCACACAGCTGATTTCTCTCTTGTAAGGCCCTAGCACACGAAAGCTTATTGCGGCCGTAGCATTGTGTATGACACGGTATGGAGAGCATACACGTGTCTCACCATACCATGCCTGTGCCATAAAAAAGATAGAGCACGTTCTTTATGTCGCATGGTTTCCTATGGAGAGGGGATGGGTGAGGAGTAGCCGGCTGCATGCCATGTCTGGGCCACAACCCACAAGCCATTTGAAACCTCTGAAATTAGCATTCTGCTATTGTTACAAAAAATTTGGCCTGGAAAAGGTTACGCAAAGAGCTATCCTTTAGGAGGAAGAAAACTGTCTCTCTATGCCATAAGTCAATGTCTGACCTCATAAAGAGCCTTGAATCTTAACTGGAAATTTCAGCCAAAACAGAGGCTTATCTAAGATAAAAGGAAGCCCTCACCCTTCTCTGTGACACCCACTAGCACTATACATAACCTGACATAACAATGTATGTCTGGCGACATATTCTCCCAATTTTTTTTACCCTCTAGCTCTGCAGTGATATTTTCATGTGCTGAAAAGATCCCAGAAATGTAGGCATCCTTCCAACAGCCTGAATATTTATACCGCACAGAGATTCAGCTCAATCATGTGAAGTAATAAGAAGCCGGAATACAAGTCCATCCAGGGTGCAAGCAGAAAGTAACCCAACACTTAAGACTCTCACTAAAATGTAAAATAGCACTTTCTATCTGATGTCTTTTACAGCAGCAGATAATGGTTCTCCATTGTGAGCAGAGACGACTATGTTTATACAATCAACTTTCCGTCTCTACTCGGTTTATTATTATACTATATAACAGATCTGCTCCGCAGGAGGTTTATGGTGTACAGAGACTTCCTCAAGGCGGACCACGGACAGTGCATTTAATGTTTTTTGGCAATTCTTCGCTTTTAAGGAGGTTATTACTGCACTCAAAAATCAAACAAAAGTGAATTGTTTACAGTATTTGCAGTAATAGCCGAGAAGAGCAGTACAAGGAGCAGAAGAAGTGAGAAGGAACCAACTTGACAGATGGAAGTTGTTACATGAAATGCTATCAGTCTCAGTTCTAATTTATTTTAATTTTTAAGGAGCAACTTAAAATATGAACAATTTCTTTTCCAAATGAGTATCTAATTCTGCATAGTGTATATCTAATTTAAAGGAGACCTACCATTTGATTTAATGCATTATGAAGCAAGCAAACCTTGAGAATGCTGTAGCTACACTGATGCAGAATCATATCTTGGTTAATCCTTGAGCTGAGTGTTTTTGTTAAAAAAATAATTATAACATTCAGGACTTTGGGAAAGCTGGGTCAGGCTGGCTGCCTACATAAACACATTACACACAGAGCATGTCATTACACATGGAGCTTAGTCATTAGTTAGTCAAGACATGACAAATCAACCTGAGATGGATCACTCATACACAGCAGCTGGGGAGTGGTGCAGTGATTGATTATTCTGCATTCAGGCACAACCCAGAGATTACATCATCCTCTGGTGCAGCGAATAACTCATGTGCTTGGAGAAGCGCTCAGCCAGCCATTGAAGAGGGACAGCTTCATTATTATAATTTTATAAATGTTTCATCAGCAAAACCACTCTGCACAGGGATTATACAAGATATGTTTCTACATCACTGTAGCTACAGCATTCTCAAGGTGTGTTTGCCTCATAAGAGCTACAAGATGTAGTATAAGGGGTGAGCTCCAGGGGTGTAACTAGGAAAGGCTGGGCCTTATGACAAAATTGTGGTTGGAGCCTCTTCCACCAAAGGGATTCTCCCGGCACAAATCTATTAGGGTACCTGCACAATTTGAGTATTACCTGAAGATTTGCTGTGCAGCATTTCCATGTGACAAAACTGCATTTTAATAGAGTAGCAGTGTGTTGGAAATACGGACTATTCTATTCACATACTGCAGAAAAAATTATCTATGATGCACAGCAATTAAATCACTTCACAGATCACTGTGCAAAAATCAACCTTTTTATAGCAAAGGTTGAACTCCACACCGCTGCTGCGATGCTCGCTGTGGCATGAAATGCATCACATGTATACTGTACAAGTGTATAAAAATAGATAACACATACAGTTCGCATGTTAACATACAGCACACACAACATACACATGTTCGTATAATGTCAGCCACACAACATGTTAGCATACTGCATACACAACATACTGTACCTATGTATGTACAGCACACACAATGTGAACATATACATGCATCGTATACATACTTTATACATATATTTACATGGTATCCAGGACAGCTGGCAGCAGCGGGGAATCACATCACTGTAAAATCACAGAATCACAGGAAGTAGCTCATCTGAATGCAATGAGTACAGCTGCTCCCCGAGCCCCATAGCTGCCACCATCACTGGTGACCTCCCTTAGTGAGGGCTTATGCACATTGTTCATTGTTGTGGCTCAGGCAGTATTTGTTATGGTCAACAGTGTGTTATCTACCATATTAGGGCACATTTACTAAGGGTCCGCGAGCCGCATTTCTGGCGTGTTTCCCGACTATTTCCGTATGCGATTGGATTTTGTCGCAATCGCGCCAAATTACATGCAACACAAATCGGGGGGCGGCGGCCCGTCGGACAACCCGACTGATTTGGACAAATTGCGGGATTTAAAATTCAAATTGGGTCAAAAGATTTGCACTCATATACACCGGGAAGAAGAAGGTGAACTCCGGCAGACCTCAGCGGGGAAGCGACGCATGCAGGAACTCGGGCGCACAATCTTGTTGAATCGCGGCAGACTTCATCCTCGTCGGACAATGCACCTAGGGGATTGCGCAGGGACCGGGTAAGTAAATGTGCCCCGTTGTCTGTGGACCAATATTGCACACCCTTTGGTACCCTAAGAGAGAGAAAAGTAAGCCACAGGAGTTGCTATACTGACTAGGCAGCATGTTGTTAGTCTCAAGGAAACTTGGTGAGGCAGTACACAGTTTTTCAAGGAGCTTTGTGTGACACTGTGACCTTTAGGCCCCAATAAGCCTGTTTTTGTGGAATATTTCTGTTCGGGTCAAGAAAAAAAAGGAAATAAACTGACCTTGCTCCAGCTCCCAGTTCTTTTTTCAGGTACTTCTGGTTCAGGAAGCTTAGCCTTACCGGTAGGCCCAGGACCTGCTTTATCCGATGACCAGGAGACACCACAAGGAGTGAAGAAAGAGGGTGCTTTCACTCCTCTCTCCCTCCAAGGACCCAAATACTCACATGACACAGGAACTGGGAGACAGATTAGGCTAAGTAGGTGTTCTTTTTGTGTCCAGGTTCTTACCTTTCCCCGAGGATCCTAAGAGAAAACGGAAGTTAAAGCTGATCATGAATAAATGTCAATCACCAGAAAATCATTATCAGCCCTCTGGTGCACCCCAATTGTACATGTGGCTTACTCCTGGAATGCTTTGTCTATAGTCAAATAACATAGCTACATGTATTTGTAGCCAAAGAGTCATTACAGAAGAGAAGAAAAGAAGAAAAAAGAGCCACAAATTTACAGTAACTGAAGTCTTATAACAAACCTCAAGTATCATCTGATAATCACAAAGCAATTGGTGAAAATTAGAGATGAGCGAGCACTAAAATGCTCGGGTGCTCGTTATTCGAGACGAACTTTTCCAGATGCTCGAGTGCTCGTCTCGAATAACGAGCCCCATTGAAGTCAATGGGAGACTCGAGCATTTTTCAAAGGGACCATGGTTCGGGAATAAAATGTGTTATTTAATTGAAAAAGAATGTTTTCTGATAAGTTAGCAGATGTATGCAAACATCTGCAATCTATTCTTCACTGTTCTGCGCGTATATTATCTCCCGACAAGTTAGCAGATGTGAAGAACAGTGAAGAATAGAATAAAAACAGTGAACATAGGATCATTTAAGTGAAAAACACAGTGAAGAATAGATTACAGATGTTCGGCACATCTGCTTACTTGTCGGGAGAGGAGATACGCTGTCCCGGGATCCGCTCCTCTTCTTCCACTGAAGTCTCCCCGATGTCTCCCTGCTGCCCGATGTCTCCAGAGGAAGCAGGGGTGGGGGCAAAGATTGACTGGGAGGAGGAGGGTTTTCTTTCAAACTGACAAATGAGCATTTTGCATAGGAGGGAGGGGGGGGATCTTCTCCATGTCAAACACTCCCCAGGGACACAGGATACAAGCTGGTAGGGAGCTTGGTAAACTTTAATATAAGTTATTGTTTTAACCACTAATGCCAGAAATTTAAGAAAAACCTGTTTGGGGATAAGCTATTAATTGCCTGTAGGACATGGAGGAGGCTCAAAAAAGGACACCCGACTAACAGACAACCTCAATTTACAGACAGATATCTCTGCCCATTGAATTATGACCTCTGGTGAAGCTCTCTGGTTGCTTTACCTAAGTCTCAGGCTCCAATGATCAGCTGTAAGGTGTCGGGAACAAGGATTATCAATAAAACTTTATTACAACAACAGCACAAAATTTTGAAAATTTTTGTAACTGGGACAAAAAAAATGTTGTGTGAAGTTACAATTTTAAAATATAGCAGTTCTGACTTGCATACAAATTCAACTTAAGAACAAAGAACAAATCTAAAGAACCTGCCTGTACTGATCTCTAATCTCTACCTCTTGTGCCTGCACCAATCTCTGTAAATATATAAGACTATTTTATTATAACTTATAGACATCTTTCCACCTACATTCCACACACATCCTTTCCACATTTCTAATAATACAATCATTCATAATCCTTGTCCTTTATCTTATATTTCAGGCTTCAGATTTTATCAGTAAAAATGTTGTTGAATGATAATCTATAGAGCGTGTCGAGAAATGAATCTCTGATCCCATAGAGGGCGCTAGAGATCTTTAAAGGATTTAGTTTTGCTCCATGTAGTTTCTGCCAATTTTGCGTGATGGGAAAGGAACACCTCAGAACATCATAAATAATAGGTCCTTAGTTGCCAGAAAAAACGGATAAATGGCTTTTCTAATTATTATAGTCAAAATGTTTTGCAGCCCACACAGCTGTGTAATGTCACAGCGCCGCGCATGAAGGAAACTCTCTAAAGCAGCGTGAAAGTGATGGGGGCAGGAGATGGCGTATTGTGCTCATAGAATGTATTGATCAAAAATATACAGCAAAAAGTTACCATGCAGGGAAATAATTATTTGGAAAAAAGTAGAAGCACATTTTCTGTTTACTGTTATTCATGTGTTTTATTACTGATTCATCCTCATAATAGAGATAATAACACCCATCAATTATTTATTATATATATTGGGGCAGATTTACTTACCCGGTCCATTCGTGATCCAGCGGCGCGTTCTCTGCGGAGGATTCGGGTTCTGCCGGGATTCACTAAGGTAGTTCCTCCGACGTCCACTAGGTGTCGCTGCTGCGCTGAAGTTCACCGCACTGAACTTCACCAAGCCAGGCCGGGTGCAGGTAAGCACGTGTCAGGCGACACTTTTTTATTTTTAAATGCAGCAGTTTTTCCGAATCCGTCGGGTTTTGGTACGGCCACGGCCCCACGTTTTCCGTCGCGTGCATGCCGGCACCGATGCGCCAGAATCTGATCGCGTGTGCCAAAATCCCGGGGCAATTCAGGGAAAATCGGAGCAAATCGGAAATTTTCGGATAACCCGTCGGAAAAACGCGATTCGGGCCCTTAGTAAATGACCCCCATTATATATATAGGCTGCTGTGCTTTACAAATCATAGGCTATGAAGGATGGCCTTATATACAAGAGCTCACAATCTATATGTGACATAGGTGGGATATAGGTCACAATTGAGGTCATGCTCTGTAACATTTGCAATTTCTTGGCATTTTATAAAGTAACATTTTTTACCAGGTGTTGATGATGATGGTAATGATTTCCAAATAGTCTCAAATTGTAAAAACTATTTAGTTCCTTGCGGATTCATCTGTTGATCACTTATCTATTTGTTATATACTATGGAATTACATTGTAGAAGTAGTATGGATATGAGGGAAGCTGGGGTACAATTTACATCTAGACCTTAGAGCCCAAATGGGTCCAAATATTCATCTGCCACATGGAGTCCAAGAGAATAAAGTTATACCTCTTAAAGGGAGCCTACCCACAGTTTTGACTATACAAAGCTGCAGACAGAGTTGGGTAATGGCCCTGGAGTTTTGACTATACAAAGCTGCAGACAGAGTTGGGTAATGGCCCTGGAGATCTGTGTTAACATACCTTTGTGTGTGTTGTAGTAGTAACAGGACTGTCAAAAATGCATTTGAATTTCAGGATTGTAGCTGGACTTGAAGCACTGATGCACTGGTGTGCCTCCTCTGTGTCCCCATAGACAATAAATAGTTTATCCACACACTGTTTTTTATAAAACGTCTAACATTTGTGATTAAAACAATAACTTATATTAAAGTTTACCAGGCTCCCTGCCAGCTTGTGTCCTGTGTCCCTGGGGAGTGTTCAGCATGGTTTAGAGTCCTCCCCCAACACCACTCTCCTCCAGAAAATGCTCATCTATCAGTTTGAAACTGTTCAATCACCTCTTGACAGCACATATCCACTGTATCTGCCAGAAGAGGAAGCAGGGGTGGGGGCAAAGATTGACTGGGAGGAGGAGGGTTTAAGAGCCGTAATACAATCCACCGGGTGCAAGCAGAAGAGTACCCAACCAGCTTAATACCTCACTAAAATGTAAAATAGCCCTTCTATCTTCTGATGTCTTTACACCGCAGCAAATAGTTCTCCCATTGTGGAGAGGACGACTATGTTTAGTACTCAACCTTCCTTCGCCTACTCGGTTTTATATTAGTAAAACAATCTGCTCCGCAGGAGGTTTATGGTGTACAAACTTCCTCAGGCGGACCACGACCGTGCATTTAATGTTTTTCGCCAATGTCTCCTTTTAAGGAGGTTATTACTGCACTAAAAATCAACACAAAGTGAATGTTTACAGTATTTGCAGTAATAGCCGAGAAGAGCATACAAGGAGCAGAAGGAATTGTTACATGAAATGCTATCTCTCCGTTCAAATTTATTTAATTTTTAAGGAGCACTTACATGAACAATTCTTTTCCAAATGAGTATCTAATTTTGCATAGTTATAAGTCTAATTAAGGAGACTACACGATTGATTTGATGCATATGAAGCAAACAACCTTGAACTGTGTGCTACCACTGATGCAGATCATATCTTGTTAATCCTTGAGCTGAGTGTTTTGTGTTAAAAATAATTATAACATTCGGACTTTGGGAGCTGGGTCGGCCTGGCTGCCTACATAAAACACATCCCACAAGAGCATGTCATTACACCCTGCGCACTGATTCATGTTAGTCAAGACATGACAAATCAACCTGAGATGGATCACTCATACACGCAGCTGGGGAGTGGTGCAGTGATTGATATTTTCATTCAGGCAACCAAATTACATCATCCTCTTGTGCAGCGCAATAACTCATGTGCTTGGAGAAGCGCTCAGAGCCACCATTGAAAGGGACCCCTCTTTTCATTATTATAATTTATAATGTTTTCATCAGCAAAACCCCTCTGCACGGATTATCACATATGTTTTCTACAAATCACTGTAGCTACAGCATCTCAGGTAGTGTTGTGTTTGCCCTCATAAGAGCTCAGATGTATTATAGGGGTGAGCTCGCAGGGGTGTACTAGAAAGGCTGGGCTTATGAACAATTGTGGTTGGACCTCTTCCACCAAGGGGATTCTCACACCCAATCTCTTAGGTACCTGCACAATTTGAGTATTACCTGAAGATTTGCTGTGCAGTCATTTTCATGTGACAAAACTGCATTTTAATAGAGTAGTCTGTGTGTTATGGAATACGGACTATTCTATTCACATACTGCAGAAAAATATCATGTGCACACATTAAATCACTTCACGATCACTGTGCAAAAATCAACCCTTTTTAGGCAAAGGTTGAACTCCAACACACCGCTGCTGCGATGCTCGCTTTGTGGCATGAAATGCATCACATTTACCTGTACAAGTGTATAAAAGATAACACATTACAGTTCAGCATGTTAACATACAGCACACCAACCTACACATGTTTTCGTATAATGTCAGCCACACAACATGTTGCATACTGCATACACACACATACTGTACCGTATGTTGTACAACACACACATGTGGAACATATACATCCTCTTATACATACTTTATACATATATTTAACGGGTATCCATCCAGGACAACTTGGCGCAGCGGAATCACATCACTGTAAAATCACAGAAAGTATCCTCGAATGCAATGTTACAATGCTGTCCCAGCGAGCCCCCATAGCTGCCACCATCACTGGTGACCTCCTTAGTGAGGGCTTATGCACATTGTTCATTGTTTGGCTCAGGCATATTATTTGTTATGGTCAACAGTGTGTTATCTACCATATTGGGGCACATTTACTAAGGGTCCGCGAGCCGCATTTGCTGCGTGTTTCCCGACTATTTCCGTATGCGATCGGATTTTGTCGCAATCGGCGCCAAATTACTGCACACAACTCGGGGGGCGGCCGGCCCGTCGGACAACCCGACTGATTACCAAATTGCGGGATTTAAAATCAAATTGGGTCAAAGACATGCACTCATATACAACCGGGAAAAGAAGGTGAACTCCGGCGGACCTCAGCGGGGAAGCGACACATGCAGAACTCGGGCGCACAATCTTGTTGAATCGCGGCAGACTCATCCTCGTCGACATGCACCTAGGATGTCGCAGGGACTCGGGTAATAAATGTGCCCGTTGTCTGTAAATATATTGCACACCCTTTGGTACCCTCAGAGAGAGAAAACGTAAGCCACAGGATGTGCTATAACTGACTAGGCAACATGTTGTTAGTCTCAAGGAACTTGGTGAGCAGTGACAACAGTTTTTTCAAGGAGCTTGTGTGTACACTGTGACTTTAGGTCCAATAAGCCTGTTTTTGTGGAATTTTCTGTTCGGGTCAAGAAAAAAGGGAAATAAACTGGACCTTGCTCAGCTCCCAGTTTCTTTTTTCAGGTACTTCTGTTCAGGAAGCTTACCTTACGGTAGGGCCCAGGACCTGCTTTATCCGATGACCAGGAACACCACAAGGAGTGAGAAAGAGGTGCTTTCACTCCTCTCTCCCTCCAAGGACCCAATACTCACATGACACAGGAACTGGGAGACAGATTAGGCTAAGTAGGTGTTCTTTTTGTGTCCAGGTTCTTACCTTTCCCCGAGGACTCCAAGAAAAATGGAGTTAAAGCTGATCATGAATAATGTCAATCACCAGAAAATCTTATCAGCCCTCTGGGGCAACCCAATTGTACATGTGCTTACTCCTGGAAGGATTTGCTATAGTCAAATAACAAGAGCTACATGTATTTGTACATGTATTTGTCTACAGAAGAGAAAAAGAAGAAAAAGAGCCACAAATTTACAGTAACTGAAGTCTTATAACAAACCTCAAGTATCATCTGATAATCACAAAGCATTGGTGAAAATGTAAATTGCAGTATCTCTTAGTCATCATGTTTTCTCTTTCACCCTACATATTTTGTTTTGAAGCCCACTTTCAATATCCCATGTCCACCTAACTGGATTATGAAAACATATCTAGAATACAGAAAGACTGACACACAGGTGCATCACAGGAACCGGGGAGGGGTGGCGATGCCTAGGATTCATTGTTAGGAAATAAGAATGTTATTACAGCTTCATAACAACTACTGGAGGCCTTAATGACTGTAATCCAAAAGAGAAATTTAATAATACATTTTGGTGCAGGGGCTTTTATAACTTATGTACAAATGTTGAATTGTTTTTATCCAAGGTTATGGTCTAATATATGCAGTCCCATGATCTGACTGTTACACCTAAGAATAAATGTTGCGGTAATGTGTAGGCTCATATTTTCACATAAATAATCTTCTAATTAGATATATACATTAGTACATATTAGAATTTACTTTATCGGCTACATCAGATTTCTACAGAGATTAATAGATTTGATCCTTAAAGTCATCATGAACTCTCCGTCACATGATTTATTAAGACACTTATGACCTCTAGATCTTAAGACCCCTCTAGGAACAATGCAATTTATATTTCAATCACAGATGTTGACCTGAAGAGGTATCACAGAATACTAAGTGCTCTCCTGTTATGTTGTGTAATGTACCTATACACACTGCAATGTATAAGTATTAGTTTTCTGTTTATATTATATAAAGGGATTGATGGAGATTGATGAGCTATATTTTGGATAGGTTATTAATATTAGATCAGTTTGTGTGTGTGTTGTGTGATACTCTGAAGTCCCTAAAAATATTTTGGATGATCTTATCTTTGAACACTGATTTGTGCTGTTACTTTTTTCTTAAAAAATGTATTAGTTATTAGCCATGATGGATCCCAGTTCCCCCGACTATAATGTATGGTTTACAGTACTAGTCTTTTTTTAAGGGAAAGTGACACCTTATGGGCCCTCTAAGCCTCTTGGGCCCAGTTGGGTCCCAGTTGTGGGTAATGTCTCTTTGCTAATTATCTTTCTCCCTTCTATCATCCTAAACTTCTCTTCAATCTGAAATCTAGCAAACTCTGCCTTGTTAGCAAGATGGAAAGAAGTTGACAGTGATTAAATAGAAGCTCACCATCGGGTAGTGGAAAAGGGAATGACAGTAGCTAGGTCTTCACTAACGGCTTTGAGAGGGTTTGAAAACTAGAGATACAGAATGCAGAGTTGTTAGATACAAAATAAAGATCACAAAGTCACAAAATGACCAAACTTACCTTGAAAATACACACAGAGGATTAGCCATTGTGACTTGTTTGTTGAAACTTGTGTACTTTAACGTATTCTGAACCACTGTACAGAGTTTGTCATCATTTACATGGATCGCTGGCCACTCAATTTGTTTTTAAGTCATGGCAGGAAGCAAAGGACAAGAAAGAAATTCACCCATACACTGGAGAAATTCATAAAGTCCTTGTAGTATGACCTAAGGACCTAAGGACTGAAGGACATCAATATATACAGCAGCATCCCTCATTGATTAATATATAATACAACAGCACCTCTATGCCTCAATTATTAATATATAGTACAGCAGCTTCCCCTCGTAAATTAATATAGCAGCCTGCCTCATTGATTAATAAATAATACAGCAGCACTGGTTAATATATAATACAACAAGACCCTCTTGCCTCAATTATTAATATATAGTACAGCAGTAACCTCCACACTAATTAATCATACAGCAGCAGCAACAATATATAATAACATATCAGCACACCTCATTGATTAATATATAATTCAACAGCACCCCCATGACTCAATTATTAACATGTAGTGCATACCCTCATTAATTAATATTTAATACAGCAGCACCCCTCATTGATTAATATATTATACAACAACACACTGTAGACATCTCACTGGAGAAGTACTCGAGGGGGTGTACATCTCACCTAGGTTGCTACGTAGTGTGAGATGGTAAGTCCAGGATTGACCTGTTGCTCAGCAGTGTTATGCTGCTGAGTTGTTGTTTAATCTTGCCGGGACTGGATTTACAGGGAGTGGCCGGTAGGTTTGGGAGTGGGACTTGCCACTCCCTCCCCTCGATCCAGTTCGGTAGGTTTTGGGTCAGGTGAGCTCTCCTCCTAATCAGCCTGTGAAGGTAAAAGCTTTCCAAAGCTTACAGGTCCCTCTCCCCCTCTCAGCCACTAAACAGCCTATGTGGGTTTGGAGGAAGTTGCGAAGGCAGCCACTGCGGGAGCTAAAAACTCACCCTGCGATATCCAGGCTACAGACGCTGCGTTTGTGAGTGTCAGATAGGTGAGACAACCTGTTAGTAAGCGCCCAGACGGGTAGGTCTTTTGTTTGAAATTTTTAAAGCACGGTGTTGCTGTATTTATGTTGGCTGGACTGTTTATGCTAAAAATAAACGCCAAGTTCACCTTTTATACATCTACGTCTGCTGTGAACTGCGCTGAAGAGCATCGGAACGCACTCAAGTTCACCGGCCTATTCCTAGTGAAGGTAAGTGCACGCTCCGCTACACTTTTTTTTTTTTAAATGCGGCGGTTTTTTCGAATCCGTCGGGTTTTTGTTCGGCCACGCCCCCGATTTCCGTCGCGTGCATGCCAGCGCCGATGCGCTACAATCCGATCGCGTGCGCCACAATCCGATCGCGTGTGCCAAAATCCCGGGGCAATACAGGGAAAATCGGCGCAAATCGGAAATATTCGGGTAACACGTCGGGAAAACGTGAACGGGCCCTTAGTAAATGACCCCCAATATGATAGGGTTAGAATAACATTATGGGGCTCATTTACTAAGGGTCGCACTACTCACTTTTGTCGGACTATTCGTTTTTTTCGGGGATTGCGTGGCTTGGACAGGTAAATAACAAGTGTCTGCGCTGGGATTGTGGCACATGCAATTCTTTTGTGGTGCAGCTGCGCTGGCTTCCATGTGACACAATTTAGGGGGCGATCCAACTGATTAGGACTGAGCGCAGGATTTAACTTTCAAATTGTGTTACAAGCCCAAGCACTTACATGCACCACTAAAAAGATGGTGAACTCTGTCAGACCTGAGCAGGGAAGCGACACATGCAGGATATCTTAGTGTCTGATTCCCAGCACTACCACAATAGGATGTTAGATAAGACTACAGCTTTTCAGTTTATAAATCACAGTACCATACATTGTATAGTAGTTGTGCCGGAACATTACACAGGCAGATGACTGTGTTTGTTTAATTAAATGCTCGATCTCGAGCAGGGGAAATACTTGTCCGAGCAACGAGCCGTTTCGAGTACCTTAATACTCGAACGAGCATCAAGCTCGGACGAGTATACTCGCTCATCTCTAGTAAAAATGTAAAATTGCATTATCTCTTAGTCATCATGTTTTCTCTTTCATCCTACAATATTTTGCTTTGAAGCCCACTTTCAATAATCCCATGTCCACCTAACTGGATTATGAAAACAATTCTAGAATTACAGAAAGACTGACACATAGGTGCATCACAGGAACGGGGGAGGGGTGGCGGATGCCTTAGAATTCATTGTTAGGAAATAAGAATTGTTATTACAGCTTCATAACAACTGGAGGCCTTAAGAATTTGTAATCCAAAAGAGAAATTTAATAATACATTTTTGGTGCAGGGGCTTTTATAACTTATGTACAAAATGTTGAATTGTTTTTATCCAAGGTTATTGGTCTAATAATATGCAGTCCCATGATCTGACTGTAACCTAAGAATAAATGTTGCAGTAATGTGTAGGCTCATATTTTCATATAAATAATCTTCTAATTAGATATATACATTAGTACATATTAGAATTACCATACATTGTATAGTAGTTGTGCCGGAACATTACACAGGCAGATGGTGTGGACCCATCACGGACTAGAGCTCCATGACTGGTTCATGTAGCGGAATGGTGTTGTGGGATACTGTCAGGCCCCCTCTATTCTGATAATGGTGAACAAGCCTAAGGATAGGTGCAGTGGCGTAACTAGAAGCTGATGAGCCCCAGTGCAAAGTTTGTGCCAGGGCCCGACTATAATGTATGGTTTATAGTACTAATCTTCTCATATGGGAAAGTGACACCTTATGGGCCCCCAAAGCCTCTTGGGCCCGGTTGCGACCGCACCCTCTGCATCCCCTCAAATTACGCCCCTGGATAGGTGGTCAAAAACAACTCAAGGAATACCCCTTTAACTACCTAATCTGACTAAAATGAATGGAAATTATTTCTTATGAAAAATATAGGGGATTTTTATATGATTACTGGGGATACCACTAGTTTCAATAGAATGTATCGGTCATTTACTGTAATGTCAGAGAAGTCGAAGC
>CM033642.1:23275170-23443763 GCA_019512145.1 Engystomops pustulosus | reverse complement strand
AATCTTCTTATATTTGTTATCCATGGACTTCTTCCTTTGAACAATCAACTTTAATCAAATAATCATAATTTTGCTAATGAGCTACAAGGGCTCTAGGTGGGCATTACCAGAGCCTCTTTGTGCTGTTGCTTTACATGCTGTTACACTCTACAGGAGAACCTCCCCCCTGCTCCCTCAGCACATATATCCTCCCTCTTACTGCTGTAATCTCACACAGTGGGAGGGGGAAGTGCTCCTGCCTAATGTAAAAGCTTGTGAACATTAAGCACCGAAAGGTTCTGGTAACACCATCAGGAGCCGTTCTGGCTCATTATCATAATTCTAAAAGTTGAATTTAGAAGGAAGGAGGTCAGCACAATTTTATTGACACCGTAAGAGGTCAGTCATGTTTTTGCAGGACAATATGGATCTACATAATATTAGATATTATTTTAATGCTATGGCTGATCAGCATTGCTACTGTATGTACAGTGGGAGATGGAACATACACTGATCATTGATACATCAGGCAGCTGGTTGAGCCCAGAGACAATTCTACGTCAGGTTATGCTTGCCCGCCCTGACCTATGCTGGCCATCCCTGACCTATGCTAGCCCACTCCAAGGCCCAATACTGCCCTTTCCCCGCCCAAGTGGTGTAGAGGGGAATAGATGCAAATCCCTTCTCTAGGATCTACTCTGTAATCTGACATTTCAGTGAACTTGCTTGTTTCTAGCAAGATGTTACCTAGCATTGAATACTAGCAGAAGAGACATTTTTTAAAGTTTTCTTACAGAATTTTTTATACAGGCAGTCCCCAGGTTACGTACAGGATAGGTTCTACAGGTTTGTTCTTAAGTTGAATTTGTATGTAAGTCAGAACTGTATACTATATAAGTGTAGCTCCAGGCAAAATTTTTGGGGTCTGTGTGACTATTGGATTTATAAAATGTTGGGTTGTCATAAGAACCAGGATAAACATTAAAGGGAACCTACCACCACGTTTCTATCTATAAAGGTAGAACGGGTGGTTTGTATGTAAGTCAGAACTGTATACTATATAAGTGTAGCTCCAGGCTAAATTTTTGGGGTCTGTGTGACTATTGGATTCATAAAATGTTGGGTTGTCATAAGAACCAGGATAAACATTAAAGGGAACCTACCACCACGATTCTACCTATAAAGGTAGATCGGGTGGTAGGTGGATGAATGGAACGCATGGATAGCCCTTTTTTAGGCTAATCCTCACGTCCCGGCTATCTTTTAGAAAACTCTAGAAAACTTAGAAATCCGCTGATATGTAAATTTTTTAAAGCGGCCACTGGGGCGTGGAGTAGCGGGACATGAGGCTACAAGTCGCGGCTACTCCATGTCCCAGTAGCCTCTTTTCTCCCCATTTCATCTTCGGCGCGCAGCTCCTCGTAGCTGCGCACCCTCCTCCGAGTACCCGGCATCTGTGGCGTTCTGCGCATGTGCAGTAGCTCTGGCTCCGGAGCTGTGGCCGTGCAGCCGCAGGCCTGTGTTCTGCGCATGCGCAGAATGCCGGGTACTCGGACGAAGGCGTGCACTACGAGGAGCTGCGCACTGAAGTTGAAATGGTAGGAGGAGAAAAGAGGCTACTGGGGCCTGGAGTAGCCGTAACGTGTAGACTCATGTCTCGCTACTCCATGCCCCAGTAGCCGCTTAAAAAATTTACATATCAGCCGATTAAAGTTTTCTAAAAGATAGCCAGGACGCGAGGAGCAGCCCAAAAAAGGGCTATCCTCACGTCCCATTCATCCACCTACCACCCGTTCTACCTTTATAGGTAGAATTGTGGTGGTAGGTTCCCTATAAACATGCCCCATGTATGTAGGAGTCAGAGTTAGGGAAATTGAAGAGTCCAAGGTTTGGCTTATTAACTCCACAGACCCTGGTGTAAAGAAATTAACTTTGTAGTAGAGAGAAAATGGCTTCTTTGGTTCTGCGTTCAGGAAGCTTAGCCGTATCACCGTAGGGGCGGTGGGGCCCAGGACCTGCTTTATCCGATGACCAGTAGACAAAAACCCACAATGAGTGAAAAAGAGGGTGCTTTCCACTCCTCTCTCCCTCCAAGACCCACATACTCAACATGACCACAGGACTGGTAGACATAAGAGCTAGGCTAAGTGGTGTTCTTTTTGTGTCCAGGTTCTACTTTTCCCCAGAATCCTAACAGAAAATGAAGTTAAAGCTGATCATGAATAAATGTCAATCACCAGAAATCATTATCACCCTCTTGGGTGCAACCCAATTGTACTGTGGCTGACTCCTGGAAGCATTTGTCCTATAGAGCAAATACATAGCTACATGTATTTGTACGTGTTATTGGTCATTACAGAAGAAAGAAAAGAAGAAACAAAGAGGCCACAAATTACAGTAACTGACGTCCTTATAACAACCTCAGTATCATCTGATAATCAGAAAGCATTGGTGAAAATGTAAATTGTCCAGTGCTCTTAGCGCATCATGTTGCTCTTTCACCTACAATATTTTTGTTTTGAAGCCCACTTTCAATAATCCCATGTCCACCTACTGGTATTCTGAAAACAATTCTAGATTACAGAAAGACTGACACATAGGTGCATCACAGGAACCTTGGGGATGTGTTGGCGGATGGCCTTAGGATTCTTGTAGGAAAATAAGAATTGTTATTACGCATTCATACCAACTGAGGCCTTAATGGACTGTAAATCACAAAAGACGAACTTTAATAAATACTTTTTGTGCAGGGGCTTTTATAATAACTTAGTGTACAAACTGTTGAATTGTTTTTAATCCAAGGTTATTGGTTCTAATAATATGCAGTCCCATGATCTGACTGTTACCTAAGAATACATGTTGCGGTAATGTGTCGCTCATATTTCACATAAATAATCTTTCTATTACACAGATAGTATACATTAGTACAGCCTATCTGGAATTTACTTTATTTAAATCCGGCTACAAATCATATTTCTCTACAGAGATTAATAGAATTTGATCCTACTAAAAGTATATGAACTCTCCGTCACTTGATTTATTAAGACCTTATTACTCTAGAGCTTAAGAACCCCTCTGTTCAGGAACCATGCAATTATATTTCAATCACAGATAGTTGACCCAATTCGAGCTGATCACTAAAGGGTATCACATAATACTAAGTGCTCTCCTGTTAATGTGTGAATGTGAAACCTAATACCACACTGAAATGTATAAGCATTAGTTTTTCTGTTTATATATATACTATAAGGGATTGATGGAGAGGGATGCGCTATAATATTTTGGATATTTTACTTCACATATTAGATCAGTTTTTGTCTGTGTTGTGTGATCCTACATTCTTACGTCTCCTCACAAGTATTTTGAGGATCTTATCTTTTAACACTGATTTGTGCTGTTAACTCCTTTTTTTCTTAAAAAATGTATTAGTTAATTAGCCATGATGGATCCCAGTCCCCCCGACATAATGTATGGTTTTACAAGCACTATTCCCTTTTTTTAAGGAAAGAGTGACACCTTATATTGGCCCTCTAAGGCCTCTTTGGGCACATTGTGGTCCCATTGTGGGTAATGATCATCTTTGCTTAAGTTATCTTTCCCCTTCGAGTCAACCATCCTAAACTTCCATCTTCAATTCTGAAATCTAGAAGCGTACTCTGGCACTTTGACTATAGCAAGATGAAAAGAATTGACAGTGATAAAGTAGAAGCATTCCACCATCGGAAGTGGAAAAGGGAAGGAACAAGTAGCCTTAAGGTCTTCACTAACGGGCTTTGAGAGGGTTTGAAAAACTGAGATCAGCAATGTCAGCACATAGTTGTTAGATACAAATAAGCTCACAACCTCCACAATATGTGCCCAAACTTTATTTACACCTTGAAAATGCAACAGAGGTTATTCCACAATTCGATGACTAGTTTGTTGAACTTTTTACTTTAACGTATTCTGGGACCCACTGTGTTCAGAGGCTTTGTCATCATTTACATTACGACAGGATCGATGGGCCCCACTCACATTTTTGTTGTTAAAGTCTATGGTCTAGGGAAACAAACAAAGGACAAGAATGAAAATCACTCCATACCACTGGAGTAAATCTAACGTGTCGCTTGTAGTATGACCTAAGGACCTAAGGACTGAAAGGACATCAATATTACACATCAGCATCCCTCAATTGCTTAATATATACTACAACACAGGCACCTCTATTCTATGCCTCACTTATTAATATATAGTAGCATCAGCTGGCTTCCGCTTCCCCTCATAATTAATATAGGCAGCCTCCTGGGCAATTGATTACTAAATAATACAGCGCACTGTTAATATATAGTAACAACAAGACCCCCTCTTGCCTCAATTTTAATATATAGTACAGCAGTAACCTCCACACAATAATCATACAGCAGCAGCAACTCCTCAACATATTAATAACAATATCAGCACACTCATTGATTAATATATAATTCAACAGCACCACCCATTACCTCAACAATTATTAACATAGTCTTGCACCGCATGGCCGCATTAATTAATATATCTAATAACAGCCTCACCCCCTCATCGTTAATATATAAATACCACAGCAACTTCAAAAGCCTAATTCTAAATCATATATTGACCAGCAACATCCTCATCACTAAAATTCAATATATTAGATAAGCACACGCTGCTCAATTCTTTCACTTTTCACTGATTAATAGTACAGGCCCAAGGAACGGTTGGTGTGCCAGAAAAATCATAATAAAATAATGACACATTGCCCTCAAAGTGCCAGCAATCTCTTCTCCAAGGCTCTAGTGAAGGACGCAGTCAGTTTTATGCAATTTTTTTGGGGCACACATTTGCTGCCTAAGGCAAACTCTTCCCAATGGGAGTAGGGCCACTCTACTTACAGGCCCATTTGCGGTTGCACCTCCCTGTTTACTGCCAATTGTGTAGATGCCACTAAACTAACAGGTAATATACAATAATCAAAGACTCATATACCCCCCAAGCACTTTGTATGTGCCCATAATAATCCCCCATTATGTCATAGGGGATTCTCCAGGAATTAACACATATTGATTGTTGCAAGACTTCACCAAAGGCATGCCGACCCCCACCCCCAATTGTACCACTTCGTGCATCATGGGGAACTTGGTAAACTTGGTGTATTTTCAGCTGTGATACATCTACTGTTATATTCCCATGATTGCATTTTATGGAGATAACTCGAATTTATAAGTAAAAGGCAAACAGAGAAAACACAACGTGGGTAAATATTTAATCACATTTTCGGGTATGATGATTCAGCTTCAGTGGATTCAGGATTCAGGGCACATCCTTCTGAATTCATCCCATAATATAAACACAAGCAACAATACAAATAGGTGATTAAAAGAGATGGAAAATTCCCAGCTTCTGGAGGGAGAATGCCGGGTAACCTTCTAAACTTCTTTGTTATGCTGATTGCAAAGTCCAACCAGGGTAATATGGAGGTGGACAATGATGTAGACCCTATAGTCTGTTTAACTATGATGCGTATCTGCTTTTTAAGTATCAAATTTGCGAGCAGCAAGTCAGAAATCTTTTTACTATGGTGTTCCCATTACCTGGTTTCCTTTCCTAACTCTCTCTTGGGAAGTTTGGAGTGTTTTCATAAGAAAATATCCCAAAGTTCCACATTTCCAATAGCACAATGAATCTTATTATAATTACATTTTGTTTCAATGTATAAATTATGCACAAAAAAGGTTGTAGTTCTATCTTTTAATAATTAAGCAATTGCACCATTCTCCATACTCACTTTATATACAAAATGCTGAATCTACGAGGGCGGTTCATAAAAAGTACAATCAAATCCAAAAAGGTACAAATCCAGCACATTCAAAAGTTCTTTTCTTAAAAAGTTTTTCATAACATTATTTAATCAATAAGTAAAAAAGACATACGGTCCTGTGACCATAATACCTACGCGTTTCTAAACTATTTGTAACATTTCATGTCTACAACTCAATGGTCGCCTGACAATACACGTATAACAAACACCAAACTTTTTCTACTCTTAATATTTGCTCTTTTGTTTGCGGTTCATAAGTACCCACATGGTTAGAAATTTTTGCAAAAAAGTTTTCTTTATTTTTCAACATAGTCCCCTTTTAGAAAGATACACTTCTCTCCCAACTGGTCCGGATCAGTAGGCATCCTCTGGACCAACTGGTTTGCCGGTAGATGGTACATATAGCCATGACACCTGGGCCCGACGGAGTCGAAGGTGGCACCTTGTTTCACCAGAGCCCCGCCGCAACAGCGGGGTGGACACTGTGCTGCGGCAGGATACCTACCAGGTCGTATTGTCCATCCACAGGTGCGACTATCCCGCCGATGGCAGCGAGGTTACGGTACTTATTCAGAAGACAGTCCAGGCTATGGTCGTGCAGTCGGCAGAGATTGCAAGGGCAAGTCCAAATCCCCCGGGTCAGAGCACAAGCAGGTGGGAAACGGAACACAGGCACTGACACACAACACGAAGGAACTTGGGTAAACACACAGGACGGCAGGAAACACACAAAACGAGGAATTACCCACAGAACGCAGGATATCACCAGGAACTTTCTCTCCGGCTGTAAGGCACAAAGATCCAGCAAGGCTATGCAGGAAGAGGCAGGCTTATGTTGAATTGGGCAATATGGCCCTCCCCAGTGCCAATTTAATGGCGCGCTGGCCCCTTTAAATCTGGAGAAGGCTGCCAGTGCGCGCCCTAGCAAGTTGGGGACGCGCACGCACAGCGGATGGGAGTGGAGCCGGAACGGGTGGAGATGCGTGGCTGCGCGCTGGCAGGCGGGGCGAGGAGCAACGGGTGAGCCCAACGACCTGCGAGTTGGGTCGCGGGAATCACCCGTGACCCCAACGTTCCTTCCTGCGCACTTCTAATGCCTCATGTCAGAGCTGTACCTAAATGGTGAATATAACCAATTTGAACCATCCCTCACTATAATTCCTAATTATCTGTCACCAAACCTTCCTAACTGTGGATATGTTTAACTGATTTTATTATCATCAGAATCATTCCGAATAACCATATTCAAGACTAAGCAGCATCCATCTGAATGATGCCTGGTGATGGAAGCGGGGGAATCCTGCATCTAAACAAACTGGTGAAAGAGAGGCTTCAGAGGAGATACTTCCATACCCATCAGATCAAGGATGCTTACATAGGATCTACAGGTAACATACCAGTGATGTCCATCATAATCAGAGGAAGTATAATCTGCCGTATGTATTCCCAAACAGTTTAGAAGCTTTAAAAAGGTAGCAGTATAAGAAATTAAAAGGCCAGAGGTATAGAGTTAACAAACTGCAGGACAAATCACTGTCATTTTTTCCATGCTCAAATTCCCAAAAACCTAGGGGCAACCATTTCTTTACCCGGTCCTTGCGGCGCTTCCCAGATCCGGATGGTCGCTTCCCGATATCTTCTTCCGCCAGTGTATGTAGTGGCATTGGTGCGACACAATTTAAAATGTTAGTCCCAATCCATCAGCTCGTCGTCCTACAGCGCCGCCCCCCGATTTCTTCTGTGATGAAGCCGAATCCGATCGCATACGACACAACTTCCTGCCCAATCCCCGAAAAGTTCGGGGAAACACCCCAATAAAAATGGCGGCTGCGGGATCAATAGTAAATTAGGCCCCATAGTGTAACTTAATTTTTTAATCTGACATATTGTATGAGGGCTTGTATTTGCGGTCGAGGTTATTTTACAATCAGTTAATTTTTAATAAAATTTAATAACTCTTTCCTGCAGGGCGGGGGGCGCCTGATGTTTCAGGTCAAACTAATTTTCTTAGCCCCTCCACACTTGCGTTGTCGATCACGTCATGAGTTTGCTCAGGGGGCGATCAGGGTTTGGTCAGTGAAAACGCACATTTTTGGCATCAGAGTGTCAACTCAGTTTTTCAGTCAGAGTTGTTCAGTGTCTCAGTTTTTGTTCACAATCTGAGTTTTCAATGCATTTCCCAATGCTTTTTGCCTCGCAGGTAATGCTCGTGAAATGTGACTCAGGGGGCTGAGCCTCTATCTTTTCTATGGCAATTGATTCGTGAAAACGGCATTGCACATTGCATTGACACTTGCAAAGTGGTCCCTCAGAGTGCAATGCTTTTTTGAATGCATCTCCCGCATAGACTTGATATGGTGCGTTTTTGTCATTTCACGCGCGTAGACTTGCGAAAATAGAGCATTGTCGCGATTTAAAATGCGTCTTTTAAAAAACCGCGTGTGTGTGCGTGAAAAAAAATGCAAGTCTGACAGACCCATTGATTAAAATGGGTCAGAGTGCAATGCCAGTTCTCTCCTCTCTCCCTCCCGCGTCAAAAGATGCGCATATAACACTCACGTGCAAAAACCGCAAGTTAAAGGGCCGAAGTTGGCGAATTGGAATTCGTTTTTTATTTTATTTTTTTTATACTCACATTTGGGCCAGTTACTTTACCACCGGTCCTTCGCGTCCGCAATCGCGTTCTCTTCTCTGGCGGTTGGATTCGGGTCCGGACCGGCAGATTACATTAAGGCAGTTCCCCTCCTGACGTCCTCCCTGGTGTGTCTGCTGTTGCCGTCTGAAAGAGCATCGGAACGCACGTCAAGGTTCACCGGCCTATCCTAGTGAAGGTAAGGACTAGCACGCTCCGCTACATTTTTTTTTTTTTCAAATGCGGGCTTTTTTTTTTTTCGAATCCGTCGGTTTTTTGTTCTGCCACGGCCCCCTACTTTATGTGCTTCCGTCGCGTTCATGCCAGCGCCGTGCGGCACCATCCCCGATCCCAGCTGTGCGCCACAATCCGTGACGGGGTAGGCCAAATCCCTGGGCAATACAGGGAAAAATCGGTGCGAATCGGAAAACATGAATCGGGGGTCCCTTATAAATGACCCCCACATATGATAGGTTTAGAATAACTTAATGGGCTCATTTACTAAGGGTCCGCACTACTCACTTTTGTGGACATTCGTCTTTTTTTCGGGGAACATGCATGGCTGGACAGGTAATTACAAGTGTCTGCGCTGGGGATTGTGGAACAATGCAATTCTTTTTGGTTCAGCTGTGCTGGCTTCCATGTGACACACTTAAGGGGGGGGACAATCCAACTGAATGGGACTTGAGCGCAGGATTTAACTTCAAATTGTGTTACAAGCCCAAGCACGTACATCCACCACTAAAAAGAATGGTGAACTCTGTCAGACCTGAGCAGGGAATCGACACCACGCAGGATATCTTAGTGAATCGCAGCACCATACATTATCGTCAGACAATGCCCCTTTCGTTGAACTCCTTACACATCCTTCGAGGCTATGTAAGTAAAGTGTCCGCAATACTCTGCTTAACCCATGCTGCAATACCCATTTTTGTGTTGTTTTTTGTTATTGTATCTTTTTTTACACTAAGTACACTTATATCTAGGGAAATATGGGTGATTTTTGGGACGTTTTTTAAATTTTTGTTTTTCATTTATTTTTTAAACTTTCTTTGCTTTTTTTAGAGTGCCCTAGTTAGGGGACTTCAAGCTTGGATAACTCCTGATTCCTGACACAATACATTGCACTATGTCCATTCTGCAGCGTATTGTACTTGTCAGTTTTTCACTGCCAGTTTGTCTATTAGACCCAGCTTGGAGTAGGCCTAATAGGGTCTCCTACAGGGCTGACATGGAGGCCTTGATTTTGCCTCGTACTGCCATGGCAATCCCCTGGCACCCCATAAGGGACCCTTTTCCCACTTACTTTTTTTTTTCCTTAGGATCAAGGTGTCTGTATTCCCATCACCACACCACAATTCAGATTGTTACTAAGCTAACACTTTTCAGTTTATAAATCACAGCACCATCATTGTATAGTAGTTTTGTGACCGGAACATTACAACACAGGCAATGGTGTGGACCCATCACGGACTAGAGCCCATGACTGGTTTCATGTAGCGGAAATGGTGTTGTGGGATACTGTCAGAACCCCCTCTATTCTGATAATGGTGAACAAGCCTTACGGATAGGTGCAGTGGGTAACTAGAAGCTGATGGACCCCATTGCTAAAATAGTGCCAGGGCCCGACTATAATTATGTTTATAGTACTACATCTTTACTCATATGGGGGGGAAAAAGTGACACCCCGTATGGGCCCCCAATCTCTTGGGCCCGGTTGCCTACCCGCACCCTCTGCCCCCCTCAAATTACGCCCCTGGAATAGGTGGTCACATCTACAAGCTCACACACAATACCCCTTTAACTACCTAATCTGACTAAAATGAAGGAAATTAAATTTCTTATGAAAAATATAGGGGATTTTTATATGATTCCTACTTACGTGGGGATAACCACTAGTTTTCACAATAGAATGTATCGGATCATTTACTGTAATGTCAGGTGGAAGTCACGAAGCCCCATTGAGACACTTGGAAAAATGTGTTCTCATTTCACAATATATAACTCCTCTCCAGAGTTAATGACTGTGTGCTAACTCAAAATTTCCATTTTTCCAAACAGTGAATCTGGAATCGTGCTCAAGCTAAGACTGAAAATATTCATTAAAATAACATATCGTTTAGTCATTGCCATTAAAATTTATAATTAGAAAATGCGTTATGAGCACAGCTAACAGCTGCCTCTCGTGTAAAAATCCAACACCTTTGGGTCGGACTTTATACTTCGGAAATGGTTGATTTGTGCACTTGCAGTTCAATTTTTTGTTTTTAAGTTATCCTTTTTTTTTCTCCTCAAAGTGGATTCATAAGACACGGAAAATAATCTTATTAGACAGCATAAATGTGAAGAATTAAAACACATGTTCTCATTAGAAAATTCATTTACGTGTATATTGTTCAACGTTTGTTCTCTTATTTTGTGACCGCTTTTTGACATATTTGTATATTATGTGCTGCCTAAATTGGCAAACTTTGGCATCTAGCAATTTTTCACTATTATGCATGATAGATCCCCGCCAAAGCGCGAAAAACTTTAGAAGGGATCGCAGAAAAACCCCACCCACCTTATACATCAACCTCTAAGATAACGTTTAATACCCAGAATAAACGAAAATAGATGCAACAATGTTTCTGACTAACGAATAAATGACCCATCATCTGTTTTAAAACTTATTACTATACAGGCGTCCCCCCGGGTTACATACAAGACAAGGGACTGTAGGTTTGTTCTTAAGTCAGTTGAATTATGTTATGTAGGTCTGGAAACGGTATATTTTCTCATTTGTAAATCGCAGCCCAGAACGTTTTTGGTCTCTGTGACAATTGGAATTTTAAAAACTGTTGGGATTTCATAAGAACCAAGGACTATAACAATAAAGCTTCATACAGACACCAGTGATACACCTGTTACAGCTGATCATTGTAGCCTAGACTAAATAGCAATAAATTACCCAATTCCAGAGGTCGTTTTTGTACTAGGGGTCGTTTGTAAAGCGAGTGTTTCTTAAGTCGGAGGGGACCGCCTGAGTTATCTGTATTAAAACAAACATGTTTTACTTTGTTGCTACTTGCTCACAGCTGCTGGCCGATTTACTTACAACTTAAAATTTGCTCAGATATCCTGCATGTGGTCGCTCCCCGCTCAGGTCCCCCAACATAAGTTACATGTTAAATCCCGTGCTTAGGTCAGTCCGAATCCATCGTCTGACATCCTCTCCCACCCCCACCCATCCCTTTACTAAATCCCTGTCCCATTGTGGCACATCCCACCGAAAAGTTGTAAAACCCGACAGATGCGGCACGGGACCGTCTTCAGCTAAATATGACCCCCATGGTGTAATAGTGTATTGTGGGGGTTTTTTTTTTTTTTGTGTTTTGTTTTGCTCTCTCTTTCTCTCTCTATTTCTACCCACGGGTGTGGGGCCTGTTGCTCTATCTGTGGGGTGGTTGTCTTGGAGGTGGTGCGGTTGTGTTTTTAATGTTTATCTATGGTGATTTATGTTTATAAGGGGGTGTGGCTTGTCTTTGTTTATTGGTTTTTGGTTTAAGACGTGCATTTTTTAACAGGTGTTGATGTTATATCAATAACCTTAGCCCAACCTTGGGTAATTTGTTCCTTTAAGAGACAAGCTCAAAACTGAGACCGATGTCTCCTTTCCCTGCCCGGCATTTATAACTGCAGCGTTTCTGGGTGACTTGTATTGGCTGTTGATGTAAATGTTGATGCGAGTACAATCCCAGGTAAGTAAGATGAATGTGCCCTGTCTGTAGTGTTCAGCTAAGCATACATCCTCCCCTGTGCTTACCGGAGAATTTTCTTTAGGTTGATGTCAGGGAAAGAGATGATTCAGTCTGTATGGATTATTATTCATGTGCCTCTGCAAACTATGACATCTTATCAAATTGATGGGATCCTGATAAATTTGCCAAGGGCAGCCGGTCTATTAGATTATGTGGTATTGAGGGTTCACTGCTGTTCTGTTCTGGAGATACTAAAGCTGAACATCCCCCGAGAAATGTACGTCTAATAAATACCTGCTGAAAATAAGCATCGAGATAAGGTATGATGATATAAAAGAGACGGGCAACAATCTCCAAGGCATCCCCAGCTTAGAAGATGGAAAATGAGGTGAGGAAGACCCAGGCAACCACTAAACATACAATAAAATATACACAATGGAGACATTGGGGCGATTACTTACCCGTCCCATTCGCTACGCGCGCGCGTTCGCTGAACAGGATTCGGGTCCGGACGGGATTTATGATGGCAGTTCCTCCTCCATCCACCCGTGGCGCTGCCTGCGCTGACAATGCATCTGATCTCACAACCGGAATACACCGAGCCGGACCAGGTGAAGTAAGCGACACATTTACGGTTACAATGGGCGGTTTTTTTTTTTTTTCCGAATCGTCCGGGTTGTTCGTTCGGGCGGGGCCACGCCCCGATTTGCCGTCGCGTGGCAATGCACCAGCTCCGATCGCGCCTCAATCCAATTACGCGTGCGCCAAAATCCCAGGGCAATTCAGTACAATCGCGCACATCGAAATATTCTGGTAAACACAAATCGGGAAAACGACGCAATCGGGATCCTTAGTAAAGACCCGCCATTGTTTTCTGACATCCAGGGATAGTGGTGCCTTCCATGTTCATACTCATGTTATATGATACTCCCCCGTGAGATGTTTTCCTTTCCACAATGTTTGGTTCTACGTAAATACTCATACAACAAAATCAAGCATGGATAAACCAGGGACATTACTCCTAATCCACACATCATGACTGTGGTCTATCTTCTTATATTTGTTGATCCCGTTTGGACTTGCTTCCGTGGAACAACTGATCACAACTGTAATCTAATCCATAAATTCATGCAGGATGCTACAACACAGGGCTCAATCATAGGATGGGTCAATTACCAGAGCCTCTTTGTGCTGTTGCTTTACATGCTGTTACACTCTACAGGAGAACCCTCCCCTCCCCCCGCTCCCTCAGCACATATATCTCCCTCTTACTGCTGTAATCATCACCAGTGGGAGGGGAATTGCTCCTGCCTAGGTAAAAGCTTGTGAACATTAGCACCGAAAGGTTCTGGTAACACCATCATGGAGGCGTTTCTGGCTCATTATCATAATTCTAAAAGTTGAATTTAGATGAAGAGAGGTCAGCCGAACAACTTTATTGACACCGTAAGAGGTCAGACAGGTTTTTGCAGGGCAATATTGATCTACATAATATTCGATATTATTTTAATGCTATGGCTGATCAGCATTGCTACTGCATGTACAGTGGAGATGGAACATACACTGATCTTGATACCTCAGCAGTGGTTGAGTCCACAGACAATTTCTACGTCAGGGTTTATTCTGCCCGCCCTGACCTTGCTGGCATCCTCCCTGCCCTATGCTAGCCCCACATCCAATGCCCAATACCTGCCGCTTTCCTCCCCTTCCCCCCGCACCAAGTGGTGTTAGAGGGGACTAATGCATAATCCCCCTGCTCTAGGCTATCTATCTGTAATCTGTACATTTCATTGAACATTGCTTGTTTCTAGCTAAGCTGTTACCTAGCATTGAAACTAGCAGATGAGACATTTTTTTAAAAGTTTTCTTACAGAATTTTTTATACCAGGCAGTCCCCAGTTACTACAGGATAGTTCTACAATTTTGTTCTTAGTTTGATTGTATGTAAGTCAGAAACTGTATACTATATAAGTGAGCTCCCAGGCTAAATTTTTGGGGTCGTGTGACTATTGGATTTAATAAAATGTTGGGTTGTCTAAGAACAGGATAACCATTAAAGGGAACCTACCACCACGTTTCTATCTATAAGGTAGAACGGGTTTGGTAGGTGGATGAATGAACGCGAGGTAGCCCTTTTTTGGGCTAATCCTCCGGCCCGGCTATCGTTTTAGAAATCTTAATTTAATTCCGCTGATATGTAATGTTTTTAGAGCGGCTACTGGGGCGTGGAGTAGCGGGACATGAAGGCTACAAAGTCGCGGCCTACTCCACGCCCCCAGTACGGCCTCTTTTCTGTTCTCTCCGCCTACCATTTCATCTTCGGGGTCGTCGCGCATCTCCTCGTAGCCTGCGCCCCTCTCTCCGAGTACCTGGCATCTGCTGCGTTCTGCCGCATGTGCAGGTAGCTATCCGACTCCCGAGCTTGTGGCCCGTGCCATCGCAGGCTGCCGTCTCTGCGATTCGCAATTCCGGGTACATCCGACAAGGGGCGTGCCTATAACAGGAGCTGCGCACTGAAGTTGAAATGGTAGGAGAAGAACAGAGGCTACTGGGGCGTGGTTAGCCGCAACGTGTTGGCATCATGTCTGCTACTCCATTCCCCAGTACCCCTCTTAAAAATGTAACATATCAGCCGATTAAAGTTTCTAAAAGATACCAGGATGCGTGATTAGCCCAAAAAAGGGTACCTCACTCCATTCATACCACCTATACCACCCGTTCTACCTTTATAGGTAGAATTGTGGTGGTAGGTTCCCTTTAAATCTTAATTACAGACACCATTAATAACTGTTACAGCTGTTTATTGTAGCCTAGGGCTAAAGTACAGTAAATTACCGATTACCAGAGGTCCGTTTGTGACTAGGGGTCGTCTGTAAATCAAGTGTCCTTAAGTCGGGGGCTGCCTGTATTTTTACATTTCTTGCAATATTAAAGTCCATTTACTGTAAGTTGGACTTTCCATTTAAAACATATGAAAGAAATCAATCAGTGACTGACATTATTAAGCCAGTACTAGGTTGAACCTTTGCAGATTCTAGAGAATGTTTGCTCACTTTATGGCTACTATTTCATCGGGGAAGTCGCTGTAGATGGGGTTATAATAACAGAGCTTTGAACGTTGCACAGAAAACACACGGCCATGAAATTGCTTTGCTTCCTCGAAAGAACAAAAACCTCTTGACGCCACTGATTATCTAAAACCTACATGACTCCTTATCTGCTTCCAAAAAAAAATGTTTCTGAGAAGAACGTGATTTCATTTTCCTGTTATGGAATATTGCCATGGAACGAATCAAAACTTGAAATGGGATTCAAAGGGTTTCAGAAAAAGCTTTCTTAGTGATTGTCTTTTGTGGCTATTGATTAACCGTCAGTAATTGTAGAGAACACAATGAGGAACATAATAGCATTATTCTCTGTTTGTTTGGTTCTCAAACTAAAAGGATTTAATTTCCGATGGGTTTTATAACTGTTTCGGAGACGTATTTATTTCATAGTAACAGAATTGCTTATAATCTGATCAACTAAACCACTTGTCATCTTACTCAGTAGTCGATAGGGTAATGCTAAGAAAATAATTGTTATTCTAACCTCCTAGGATGGGAGGTGGTGGGTTAGGCTTGGAATTGGATTATTTACAAAGGAAGGAATGCAACAGGCTCAGATATCACATACTGTATAAGAAAACATATCGTTTGCATAAGTCAGCTGCATATATTGTAACGTATTGTTGATGAACCCACCAGATGTTTGTACCATTACTAGTTTGGAAGGGGTGTTCCAGGAGTACACTACTGTCGGCCTATCCTTTGCATAGGTCATCAATCTTACTTGGGAACAGTCAATGAGCTACAAAAGATTAGGAATGGACTATGTTATGAAACTCATATTCCTCATCATTGCCTTGTGCCAACAAGGGTTACCTTAAAACCAATAGGGAGGGTTACAACCACCATATACATGCTCAGTGGTTAGCATTACAGCCTTGCAGCACTGGGACCTGGGTTCAAGTCCCATCTAGGTCAACATCTGCAAAGAGTTTCTATGTTCTCTCAGTGTTTGCGGGGGTTTCCTCCGGGTCCTCCGGTTTCCTCCCACACTTCAAAACATACTGGTAGGTTGATTAGATTGTGGGCCCCATAGGGACAGGGACTGATTTGGCAAGCTCTGTGTAGCGCTGCGTAATCTGTGTGCGCTTTATAAATAAATGATTCATTATTATTATTGACATATTAGAATAAATTTATGCAATCAGTTGATGGGGATATTGGGTGTATTGTCAAGTGATGCATGTAGTTTCCGCTACATACATGAGTCTTTATATCTGTTTAATCCTCTACAATGCTGTATTGAATGTTGCAGGTAAAACTTTGGATGCCATGGAATTCTGTATTATATTTACTGCACTCTATTTGAACAATTATGTTGGAATGTTTTCCAATGTTTTCCATGGACCATACCGCAAACTAACTTTATATAGTAGTGTGGTCCACATTGAGTATTTTACATGGGTTTTTCTTTTAGCATTCAGTGTTGTGCAACCTTTCGTTTCATACTTGGCATTGTAAGGATATATACCACATATACTCAAATATAAGCTACGCTTTCAAGTCAGGTTGCATAATGCATGCATGATGTGCCATGGAGCACAATGTACCTTTGAGCTCAGAATGGGATCCTGCAAGGGAATCCTCTTTGTGGAGGTGTTGGGCAGCCGGCCGTAGAGTAGGAACCATGTCATGGGGAAATAACATCACCTGCCCATCTCTGAGGACTTCCCCAGATACAAGGTCTCTAAATTATTTTTTGGGTCAGAAGGGACTTGAATTTACAATCTCCACTGGTATTTAATAGAAATACAATGGTCTATACCACTAGGCTATGCAGCTACCAATTGTGAATGGAAGGATTTTATCCAACTAAGAGCTTCATTAGAGTTACTGTTACACAAGCTTAATGCACTGGTATATAGAGATATATCTTCTCACAGATCTCTTTATATATCACTACATTGTGCTTTTTTCTTTTTTTAAAGCATAAAATTAATACAATTAAATTGAATTTATAAAATGTATTAGACATAAAAACATATGTATAGGTATAAATGGATAAGATATATAATAAATGATATATTTTATATCAACGTTACCTGGGCAACCTTTACAATACGTATCATAAAATAAGATACATTTCATAAACTAAAACCCCCCGGGTGTTTGCATTGCGTTTCTAAACATAATGTAAATGCCCCATGTGACCTCGCCTTAAACATTTTGAATTCAGATAATGCTTTCTTTTCTTGAAAATATCAAATCAGTACTGAGTATCAAAATATTGCTCCAGATATCATATAATGAAGGGCCTTGTGTGGGAGGCTGCTGCAGGTCAGAATGGGGGAGGCTGCTGGGCGTATTATTAGTGGGGGAGGTTGTGACCAATGCATTTCCCACCCCAGGCTTCTCTATCAATATGTTTTTCCAATTAGGTGCCTCTGCTTATATTTCGGTTGGCTTCTACTCAAGTATATATGGTATAAATTGTCTGTCATCAGAGGAACCAAGTAAACAAAGAACAGTGAGGGGACTAGGTTGGCTTCACTGAAATATGTTGGGTTGAAATTGATTGAAATCAACCATAAGACTCCAGCACGCAAAGAGAAAAGCAATGAGCCAATTTGTTAACTACAATAGATTTGATTTCTGGTTTTGATTTCTATATTTGATCTCTGGTTTTACACTTAAACAATTTTGTTTGCAGACCTTTAACCACTAAGATTTAACCACTCAGCATCTGAGAAGTTACTTTGATTTTCATTAAAATTGAAAGCAATGGAATGACTCCACTATAAGGTGATCAAGAAACCTGTCCCCTTGTCCAGGCAGCAGGGAGCTTCGTAAATTTGTATTATTGATTAACTCTGGAAACTAATTCATTAACTTTAGGGTGCTAAAATAAACAAATATTTTTTTAAATATTATATTATAATTTTTTTAAATAATTAGTATAGGAAAAAAGCAAACCAATAAAGTCGACCATTTTCTAACAGAAGATATAAAAATAAATAAAAAATAATAATTACATAGGGGATCCCCTAGTTCCCCTAGTTCAAAAATGCCTAAACTATTAAATATAAAAAATGGGGAAAATAGCTAAATGCAAAGTAAAACCATTTTTTGGATTAATAGCAATTAAAACATTGGGGCAGATTTACTTACCCGGTCCATTCGCGATCCAGCGGCGCGTTCTCTGTGCTGGATTCGGGTCCGGCCGGGATTTATTAAGGCAGTTCCTCCGACGTCCACCAGGTGGCGCTGCTGCGCTGAAGTTCCCTGGAACGCACTGGAATACACCGAGCCGGGCTGGGTGAAGGTAAGTGCAAGCTCCGCAACAGATTTTTTGTTTTAAATGCGGCGGTTTTTCCGAATCCGTCGGGTTTTCGGTCGGGCACGCCCTCCGATTTCCGTTGCGTGCATGCCGGCGCCGATGCGCCACAATCCGATCGCGTGTGCCAAAATCTCGGGCAATTCTGGGGAAATAGGCGCAAATCGGAAATATTCGGGTAACACGGGTCCTTAGTAAATGACCCCCATTATTCTTACTCAAATTTGGTATCAATGAAAACAACAACTCGTCTGAAATAATAGACACCTTGCAGGGCTCTATAAGCCTGGTGTAGACAATTGTGTCCAGCCCATAAGGTATGACCATGTATTGGCCACACTTCACTGACCAAAAAGTACAACAAGGAAGACTCCAAACACTCCAATTCCACACCATTCTAAACCTTTGCCACTAGGAAGTACAAATTGTCCAACAGAAAACAAACCCCGATGACCCCTCTTAAAATGTAAATAGTTACTTAACTTTACTTCATTTTACTTAAAGTAACCTGCCATTCAAATTAAACAACCCAAAATAAATTATTCACTAAAAACTATGATTAAAAAGTATTGCCATTATCTCTACATGGTTCCTCTCTATGGCTGCAATGCTAAAAAAATCAGTTTGTAAACTTATATGCAACTTACATGCTGAAGAACAATCGCAGCACATGAGTCCTGCATATTTATTGTTCCTTTTACTACCCTGCCTCTCTGTTCTTGATGGACAGGTCTTCCTGCTAACACCATTCTGCCGGTATGGAACTAGTACTTAGGGACCATCTGCCAATATTCGACTATAGACATACTTTTTGCTGCTCACCTCTGTGAGGCTCAAGAGAATTCCTGAGGATGGAGTGAGAAGCAGGTGAGGGAGATATAGTATATATAGTTACTTTGTGTGACTTGGCTCGGCTACATCATTAACCACTCCCTCATGAAGGTTGTGGTTGAGAGATATATGAAGAGAAATCACCCTTACTCCTCACCCCTCCCTCAGGAATTCTTTTCAGCTGAGTTAGCAGTGTCTGTATCAGTGAGGAGGGTGGGATAGCTTGACTGTATACTGCAGCTCCCCACCTCCATGACTACAACAGAGGAAATCAATAAAAGTCTTTTGTTGAAGAATGTTTGCTCTGATCCAATGAATAGAGGCACCGGTAGAATATGTATAAAGACATATAACAGGTACTGTGAGAAGTTTGTGGGGGGTTCTCTTTAAAGGGAAGATTTATCATGTGCAATCACAGCCATTTTGGTCCTTTGCTTGCTTTGGATATATCAAGGGGCTCTGGCTGGCGTGGCGTATCCCTGCCCAACACTGGCATGCCTTACTCCATGCCCACTTGTAATGGAGGTGGCAAAGAGTGGAAATAGTCTGCCAGTATATGCCCCATGGATTCTGAAAGGCAGGGAGTAGAAAACAGAAATGTCAAATCAAAAAATGCCCTGACTATGAAAGGGTCAATTTTCTGTTTGGCCATTTTATCAGTTTGCAGAAAGTTGGGTGACAATCAACATATAAAAGGCCTAGAGTCCCTCCCCATATCCTTAGAAATAAACCAGTTAATTCTAAATTCCATGATGAGCGCTAATATTTTATTGCTTGTAAATGATAGTCTAAATGAATATGTTTGCATTTACTATATTGGAATAGGTGTAATTACAGAAATTATTTGCTGTATAATAACATTACACCGTACACTCACACCACAATCCATGACATTATATAAATTGCCCTTTGGGAACGATTTAAATATATTTTCCAATTGCAAAGTGAATCAGGCGCCTCGCTGGCGGCCATAAAATATATGAAAGAATGATAGCACCTCCGTCTCTTATTAAATCACATCAAACTGGATATAAATCACAATAACCCAGGAACGGAGCGCCCCGGGCCTTTCATGTAATTACCATTTTGGTGAATCAGGATTGAAGCGTGGTTTTATTAGTTGTTGGCGTGCCATCCTATATCACAGAGCAAAGAAATTATGAAAATCACAACACATGCTAACCAGAGCGCTACAATTATACTCGCACGTGTTTAGTATTGCTCAGAATGGAAATTCTGATTTGCAACCATGCACTGAATCACATTATATCAAGATAAAGGAGCAGTGGGAAACTTTCCTAATGTTGATCACTTCCCATCATTCTCCATGAATGTTCACTGCTGGCGGCTGTACATTTATGGTGCTGTCATCATGAGGCTGTGTCATTATCATCATGTATGATTGACAGCTGCCACCCCATAGCAATATTACTTATACTGTGTTCTTCCCGCTTCTCAACTAGTTACCCCCTCATGTTCTCCCCCCTCCTAACTCAGTTACCCCCCTCATGTTCTACCCCTCCTCAGTCAGTTACCCCCCTCATGTTCTCTCCCTCCTCAGTCAGTTACCCCCCTCATGTTCTACCCCTCCTCAATCAGTTACCCACCTCATGCTCTCCCTCTCCTCACTCCGTTTCCCCTCCATATGTTCTCTCTTCCTATCTCTGTTGCCCCTCTCATGTTCTCCCTCCCTCCTTGCTCATTTACCCCCTCCTCATTCAGTTACCCCCCGTGTCTTCTCTTCCTCATTCAGTTACCCCCCGTGTCTTCTCTTCCTCATTCGGTTACCCCCTGGCCTCTCTTCCTTATTCAATTACCCCCAATGTCCTCTCTTCCTCATTCAGTTATTCCCCTCATGTCCCCTCTTACTCATTTAGTTTCCACACCCATGGCCCCCCTTCCACATTCAATTACCCACACCCCCCACTTCAGTTACCCCGCCCCATGTTCTCCCCCTTCCCTCGGTTAGCCCCTACCACGTTTCCCTCTCACCTCACTTAAGTGTGTCCCCCTGACACTGCGAGCCCCATAGCAGCTGCTATGGCTGCTACACCTAATACCACTTTAGTTATCAATGTACCGTATATACTCAAGTATAATCTGACCCGAGTATAAGCCAAGACCCCTAATTTTAGCCCAAAAAACTGGAAAAACTTATTGACTCGAGCATAAGCCAAGGGTGGGAAATGCATTGGTCACAGCCTCCCCAGTATATAGCCTGCCAGGCCCCTGTAGTATATAGCCTGCCAGCCCCCTGTAGTATACAGCCAGCTCCCAGTAGTATATAGGCTGCCAGCCTCTGTAGTATATAGCCTGCCAGCCCCCTGTAGTATATAGCCTGGCTGCCCCCCAGTATATAACTTGCCAGCCCCTGTAGTATATAGACTGCCAGCCCCTGTTGTATATAACCTGCCAGCCCCCTGTAGTATATAGCCTGCCAGTCCCCCTAGAATATGGCCTGCCAGCCCCTCTAGTATATAGCCTGCCAGCCCCTGTAGAATATAACCTACCAGCCCCCTGTAGTATATAGATTTACACCCCCCTGCAGTATATAGCCAGCCCCCTAGTATGTAGCCTGCAGCCCCTTCCCCCAATAAAATGCCTGTAAGAAAAAAACAAACAGTGTACAGCACAGCATGTCCTCTTCTTTATAGTGATGCTCCGGCATTAGCTCCGTGTCCTGGCGCTGTCCGTTGCAGGCACCATGACGTTAGCTGCTCGCTGACATCATTGTGTGTGCCAATGCCGGCGCACATAGTAGTATGTCAGCAAGTGGCTTACGTTATGATCCCTGGGTTCTGGGACACGGAGCAGATGCCGGAGCATCGCTGTATAGAAGGGGCCTCCTGAGGAGGGCGTCCAAAGGTGAGTACACTTGTATTTTTTCGTGACTCGAGTATAAGCTGAGTTGAGGTTTTTCAGATCATATTTTGTGCTGAAAAACTCGGCTTATACAGGAGTATATACAGTTGTTAATATTCCTGTTGATAAGGCACTTTTTGTCGTAAAAGTAGTGAAAAAGTCAGAATTTCTGATGCTTCTAGATACATATTTATACCTGGTTACCACTAAAGCTGAAAGCTAAATGAATTTATTTAAAATGTAATTATTCATTGTCCGTGGAAAATTTTTGCCCATTGAGTGCATATTTATATGTAGGTGGTTATGATGCTGAGCACTGCAATGTACAGAGTGGACTATGTCTATTTGTAATCAGGGGAGTTACCGGCAAAAGTTGAAATTAACTTTTATATTGAGCAATAAATAAATCTAAAAATAAAATCTAACATTTTATTGATCATAGAAAAAAAATAACCCTCCTCTCGGAGCTCATTACATTGTGAAAATAATGTATTGATTTCTATTTGTCTCATTTATAGCTTTGCATCATGAAATTAAAAGCCATTTAATAACTGCTGATGATAAAGCCTTACAATAAAAGATGTTTATAAATGTCTGTAAATATGTATTTAATTTTGTAAAAGGCGTCATGTGTTGAACTGAGTAAAATAATTAAAAGTTACCGAAATTGCTGAAAAATTTTAAGGACATAAAGTATGCTATTTTAAATAAAGAATTCAAAGTATTAAACAAATAGTAAAATCAGAGGTAAAGATGCTGTGCTTAAAGGGGTTTTTTGAAAAAAAAAGTTTCAGGATCAAAGGGTGTCACTTCCATTTGGGTGGGATTTCACTGCCTTTGTTGTGGTCAGCGACTAAAGTGACCACCTCTGGAACTTTGTATCTTACTATGGTTCCCCTTTGTGTTCTTTTGTTTCCTTCTTAGTATGTGCCATAATGTACCTACTGATGGTGGTCACACATGCTCAGTGCTTCAATTGCACCATCCAGAGCTGCATAGACGTTAGTGAATGATTCCTGCTAATGTGCAGGCCAAACAATAGAGAGCAATGCTTAAAGGAAATCTAGTATCAGTATAACTGATGGTAGACTCCTAGCACTTACAGGTTCATCTGGTGGAGTCTGGTGTTGTGTTTTTTTTTGTTTTTTTTTTTATATCCGGGAATGCTCACAGTTCTTAGAACAAAGCATTTGAGAAAATATGTAAATGAGCCAGAGGGACTCTGGGTATGTCTTGTCCCATCTTTCAATTTGGCTGGCTGCCTTGATCTGCGCCTTCTCCAGACAGAAAGCTGGTGATGTCCCCTGGCTCTCTGCAAAACATGTGCATGTGTTGTAGTATCTTCCGTGGGCAGCGGGTTGTGCAAAGAAGATACTTCTGCTGGATTTGCAGAGAGACTCTGCCTGAAGTAGGTGGGGGACGATACAGCCAGCCTCATTATGGAGGAGTTAATAAATGAAAAGACAGCAGAGTGCAGAGGGGCTCCATTTATGGCCCTAGAGCCCCTCACCTACATATTTTCTAACACATTCCTTTCTAAAAAAAAAAGTATAAATAAAAGAACACTGGACTCCTCTTCATCGGATAAACATGTAAGTATTAGCGGTCAACCATTAGAGATTACTGATGGTAGATTTCCTTTAAAGGGGTATTCCCATGGAGACAAAATTCTTAAATATACTCAGGATAACAAAATAAAACATTCTCTAAGTCACTGTTACAGCATTTCACAGATATAATTCCAACCTATCTCTATCAATCCTGGTGTATAGAATTTCGTTTTCCCCAGGATCCAACCATAAATCTTCTCACTATGGATGGGCAGGGCAGATTCTTCTCATGAATAGCGTCTTCTGTCTGCACAATGCTGTGCTCTCTGCACTCAGCACCTCCCCCCTTCATTACAAGACCAAAACTTTCAGCCGGCAAGCAGCGTGCATAGATATACTCAACTCATATCTGTTTTTTCTCTCTGAGTCAGATACTAGTGAATATTCAGAAGCTAAATAAAAGTGTAGATAAAACTATACCCTAATCTAAGCACATTTTCTGCACACAACGTCACACAGCACTTGAGGGATTATGAAGTGTCTGCTCACGAGTCCCTGCAATTTTACACTGAGCATCAGTTATAGGAGCTAAAACAGCAATAAAACCGAGTAAATCAAGGGACCTACAGGGAGCATCATAACAAGTGAGAGATTTTGTCAGGAGGGCATTTGTTTCAGTTAAAAATTATTTAAAAGACATTAATCAAAATTGTCTCAAAATAGGACTGTCTTTATTACCAATAGCAGCCAATCAGAGTTCAGCTCATGAGAAATAGTAAAACATCTTCTTAAAGGGAACCCGTCACCACTATTTTCACAAATACAGGTAGTGACAGGTTCCTATAGAGCTCTAATAACTATCTGACACCCTGCTTGTAGCTAAAAATGATGCCCCTGCGATTCCCATATATTCAACTTTATAGTTTTATCTGGTAACTAAGCATGGCTACATGGAGTCCAGGTGGGCGTGGCCTCCTCGGGCTGAATCCAGCAGCTCCTCCCCATCCCTATCTCTGCATGCTGCTATAATTTCATGTGACCAGGGTGACATCATCACAGGTCCTATAGCTTTTGTAGCATTAGGAACTGTACACTAAGCACATATGTCATGAAATCACAGCATATTTTATCACATCAAATCACAGCAGCCTGCAACATCTCATAGGATACACTGGAGACCCTGCACACAGCACACAGATAGTATAGACAGGCAGTGTGATGTCACATCTTATAGGTTACACTGGAGTCTCTGCACACAGCACAGAGATCTCTCCTTATGACTCTGGTGATGAATCTGTTGCTCTGTGTTGTTTCTCTTTGTTTTTCCTTGTTGTCTTCTTTATGACATTTGGTTTGGGGGGAGGATTATATCACCCTGAGAGAGGACGCACTTGTCACCAGCAGCTCCTCCAGGGGATACACAGTCACCGTCGCCTTCCAATGTGGGTTACTACCTACCTACCTCCAACCTCTCACTTCTATTTTTACACTTTTTGAGCACTTTTTCTCAGGTCGTCTTAACCTTTGTTTTACCTTCATTCTTCTCTGCTACAAAATGTTCTTTTTAAATCGTATATTTTCCTTATTCCATAAATTACCCATAAAGCAAAATGTAACTTGACACTTTAATGAGAACCCGTTAGGCAAATTAACCCCCAAAACTAAATCTATTTTCATAAACTGCCATTAGAGAGCATTGCCTCCATCCCTACATTGTCTCTCTATATGCCTGTATACTTAAGCAATGAGGTCCAAAAGCTGTATGCAAATGATCTGTGAAATGTCCAATGAGTCATTAGCATATTCAAGCTGTCCAGCTTATTCATGAGTGGGAGGCACAGCCACACCCCCAGTGCTTGACTGACAGCCTGTATAATGATATGTGGTATAATGGTGTAATGGCTCCTCCATGTGCTTCCTGGTGCTGGAGCCTCCTGCAGCCTGTGTGTGTATAGGAGAGATACAACAACTTCAGGATGCAGCCATGTTATAGCAGAACATGTCAGGTACTTGTGTAGCTGATGTCTGTGTCTCTCACTGTCAGAGACTTGAACCGGCAGACTCCGCTGTCTCAGGCTGCAGCTCTACCAACTGAGCTATGCAACACTCTGGACAGCTCCAGTGCTGATCCTTGGCCTAGTTTTTGACGTTCCCAGTTCCTGTTTCCCTGACCTTGCTCCACCCCTTCCTAGATTGGACTTCCTATTTAAACCCAGCCTTGCCTATACATCATTGCAAGATTATTGTGCTTCCAGCCTGTAGTCTAGCTTGTCTCCTACTCTCCTGCGATTGACTCCTCTATTGTGCAAGATTATTCTGTAACGATCTGGGTCTGGTTTTGGAGTCGTAACTTAGTTAGTTAACTAGTTATTTCAGGCAGGAATCATAGTCAGGAGGAAGCCGGAGGTCGTAGCGCAGAAGATCAGTGTCAGTATTGAGGGAGCAGGCAGGTATCGTAGTCAGGGGGAAGCCGACGGTCGTTGCACAATAGAGGAGTCAATCGCAGGAGAGAAGAAGACAAGATAGACTACAGACTGGAAGCACAATAATCTTGCAAGGATGTATAGGCACGGCTGGGTTTAAATAGGAAGTCCAATCTAGGAAGGGGTGGAGCAAGGCCAGGGAAACAGGAGCTTGGAACTGGAAAGTCAAAAACTAGGCCAAGGATCAGCACTGGAGCTGTCCAGAGTGTTGCATAGCTCAGTTGGTAGAGCTGTAGCCTGGGACAGTCCTGACACTCACATGTGTATTAGGAGGGAGAGACCTGAGTGAAGTTGCCCCCCCCCCTACCTTGTTCAAATCAAACAAAATTGGTGTCAAACGTCTGTGCAGCAAAAATTTGTGCCGCTATTGTTTTTAAAATATTAATGAAAGTTTCCAGAGGTTGTCAGAGGTCAACCAGCCCCCCGCACACACATTGCCCAAACCATAAAAACTGGTGCCGAACAATTCTGCTATGTTTGTGCTGGTTTGTGCTGCTCAAAATTTTGTTTGTGCTGCTTTTGTTTTGAATATATGAACAAAAAAATTAAAGGTCAAAAGTTCAAGCAGCCACCCCAGATTAACAGAATCGAACAAAACTGGTGTCAAACGTTAGAGCTATGTTTGTGCAGAAATTTTTTTTGTTTGTACCGCTATCATTTTTAATATATTCATACTTTTTTCAAGAGGACATCAGAGTTCATTTCTTCCAAAGTACAATGGGGGTCATTTACTAAGGGCCCGATTCATGTTTTCCTGACGTGTTACCCGAATATTTCCGATTTGCGCCGATTTTCCCTGTATTGCCCCAGGTTTTTGGCGCACGCAATCGGATTGTGGCGCATCGGCGCCGGCATGCACGCGACGGAAATCGGGGGGCGTGGCCGAACGAAGACCCGACGGATTCGGAAAAAACGCCGCATTTTTTAAAAAAATAAGTGTCGCGGGATACGCGCTTACCTTCATCAGGTATTGGATGGTGCATTCCGGCGGACCTCGGGGAACTTCAGCGCAGCAGGGACATCTGGTGGACGTTGGAGGAACTGCCTTAGTGAATCGCCGGAAGACCCGAATCCTCCACACAGAATGCGCCGCTGGATCGTGAATCGACCAGGTAAGTAAATCTGCCCCAATGTGTTTGCTAGCTCCCCCTAGTGATCAAACCAGGGAAGTGTTACTAGGTTTGTTTTTTACCAGTTCATCCCAAACACCTTTAACCAGCACAAACATAGCACTAACGTTTGACACCAGTTTTGTTTGATTTGGTTAATCTGGGGGGGCTGCTTGAACTTTTGACCTTTAATTTTTTTGTTCATATATTCAAAACAAAAGCAGCACAAACAAAAATTTGAGTAGCACAAACCAGCACAAACGTAGCAGAATTGTACGGTCCCAGTTTGGTTTGCTTTGGGCAATGTGAGGGGGTTGGTTGACCTCTGATGACCTCACATGACCAGGGATATAACAAGCTGTGCACCTGTGTCTAATCAAATGACCAGTGATATAAGGAGCCGTGCACCTGTATGACATGACATGACCAGGTATATACCGAGCCATGCACCTGTGTGCATGACCAGGGATATAATGAGATGTGCACCTGTTTGACATCACATGACCTCTAGAGATAGACAGCGATGTCACAGAACCTCTAGAGATAGACAGCCATATTCCAGAACATCTAGAGATAGACAGCCATGGTACAGAACCTCTTGAGATAGACAGCCATGCACATTGCAAAGTAGTGTCATGTGTGCCATACAAACACTTGCATGGATTACAATGCCAGGGGTCACGTAAAGGCACAATGCTTAGTCCTATTTCACGAGCATATAAATACATTACACCAAAATGATCCACTTACTGCAAAGATAGGAAGTTCCGGTCTTCTTGCTCTGTCGGTAATGGGGAGGTAACGCAGCAGCCGTGGCAAGAAAAACGGTCAAGAATCGCTCCAAAAAAGTTCCCAAAAAGGCAACTTCCTGCAGTAGCTGTCATGGGTGCTCCCGCAAACCGTATCACGGGTCACAGGTTCACCCATGCCCCTCTCTGCCCACCAGTGTTGTGGGCGATACTCACCCATCCTCTGGTCTGGCGGCTTTGTGTGCGCTTCCCTGTCTCCTATGGGGCACCGGCTTAAAAAGCGCTCTGTCAATTGGCGCTGGCCACTTCTCAGAATCCTATTTATTCCAACCTCTGCCTGCACGACCTGCCGAATCTTTGTGCCTCACAACCTTAAAAAAGCTTGTTGGATACCTCCTGCCATTGTTCTGTATTCCCGTTGTGACCTTGGTTCTGCTATTGACTTTGATCCAGGTTTCCTGCTTTGAGCTATTGTTATGCCCTTGACTCTGATCCCGTGCTGCATGTCCTGCCCTCCTGCCTGTCCCTGATATCGATTTTGCACAGCGTCTGTGTACCTCGCCTTGGCTCCCACTGCAGATGGAGTCACACCTGTGGAATGACCTGGTGGTACCACTCCGCAGCAAGTCCAACCGCATTGCGGCGGGCTCTGGTGAAGACCGGGTACCACTTAAATTCCAATCCCAAGTGTCAGCTTACGTCATCGTTCGTGGTGGTCCAGTAGGTCCACTACCCCTCTTGCCTGACAGCGGCAGCAAGTTACCCCCGGTCTGCTATGAAATAATTCTGTTAAAAAAACAAAAGAGATAGGAGTCAGTAGAACTAACATAAGAATGGTGATAATATTTTTACGAACATTTTATTATACTTCCAGTACATTCGAAATTGGATGAATTTGAATCAGAGACAAATAGAATGCAAGACTTTTTCAACTATTTACAAGGGGAATTCTTGTAAGAACATACAATATAATTGGAAGCATGATTGATATCCGTGTCTCATCATCATTTCCTACTGGTATGTGTAGCAAATTACATACAATGGCCCAAATTTGTGTAAGCAATTAACTCACTTGTAACAGAATACAGACTTCTTTATCTATTTTATATCAACCAATTTTGCCTCCCGTGCCTCCTCTTTTTCTACACTGTGGAATTATTTGGGGAATTGCATTATATCTTTACTTATTGATTTGTAACGTTCTTGTTAGCAGGAGCGTCTTAACTATTTTATGACATGTCTGGGAGATTGTTCTGTGTAGTCACTACCGGAATGTCTTGGCAGTTCATTAAAATTTCAATGTTAAATACAGAAATATTCAGGTGTTCATTTATGAGATCTTCATTTCTAGGTTATATTAGAGATTATTCATGATTTCATATATTTTTAAGTATCCGTTCTATTCATTTATTTTTCTAATTATATCTATGTTGACTCGCGCTTCTATTAAACTGTCCCTTTATTATAGTATTTTTAAGAATTAATTTTCATGCAGGAGTCATATTCCAAAATGGGAAGAAAAATTATTATCTTTAATTGTGTATGAAAAATATCATTTGTTTTTAATATTTACTTTCAAACTAAAAAAATTCTACCATCTCCGCTCAACTCATGAAAAACTAAAAATGTAATACTTTTAGAGAGAATTTTTAGAGATGATTTTTCAGCTTGTGAAGTGGACACAAGGTAATGGTCAGTAATCATTGCAGTATATCACAATGGACAGCACAGCTCAGGCTTAAAGGGGTATTCCCATTTTGGCAAATTATTGTTATTGATCTTTCAGTATCAATTTTTCACGGTTTTCTAGATCTCTGCTTGCTGTCATTCTATAGAAAGCTTCCATGTTTACTTCCAGTGGACAGAAATCTGACCATGGTTACACAGATGTACAGCTCGTTAGTATCACAGAGAGTAATCAGAGCTGTGTGATATATAACGAGCTGTGCACCTTTGTGACCATGGTCAGATTTCTGTCCACTGGAAGTAAACAAAGAAGCATTATATAGAGTGACAGCCTCAGAGATCTAGAAAACCATGAGGAATTGATACAGAAAGTATATTGGAAAATTGTATAACTTTTCATTAAACAAGCAATAACATTTATTTGCTGAAATGGGAACACCCCTTTAAGGGCTTTGGGATGTGTAAATAGAACATTTCCGGGCTCTGGCTTCATAACAATAACATTTACCCCTGCTATACTTCCACTGCATGGCACCTTCTGTTCTCCTTCCCCTTTAAAGGACATCTACCACCACATTTAGGGGTGGTAGACTGTCACCTCCGACCCTCCATTCCTTGCAGGACATTCAGCTTTCTTCTATTACCATCAGCTCTTCTCACAACCATCTCCAGGACTTCTCCTGTGCATCCCCCATACTCTAGAACTCTCTATCAAAATGTGACTGTCCCCCCTCTTTCCAAACCTTCAAATGCAACCTGAAACCAACCTACAATGCACACTAACTGCTCTTCTCCCTCACCTCATGCCTCCACCCCCCCCCCCCATATAGATTGTGAGCCCTCACAGGCAGGGTCCACCTTCCACTTGTCTCCTGATGACTGTAGTTTTGTATGTTGTACTTGCATTTGTTCTTGTCGTAATGTAATGTATGTGAACCCCTTACTTATTGTACAGCGCCATGGAATTAATGGTGCTCTATAAATAAATAATAATAATCATAAGCAGACACTACATGATCCCTCTGTGCTATAAGATGTCGTGTGCTGACAATGTGCTTAGAGTATCAGGGTACAGGGTTTATCTACACTTTTAATTAGCTTCTAAACATTCTACTAGCATCTAACACAAGATGAGACAGATCAGAGATCAGAGATGATGAGATCTATGTGATGAATAAAAAACACAATGATACTCTCAGCTTTGATAACTCACCTACAACATGCACAGCTCTGCTATGCCTCCCTTCCCCCTCTCCTGGATAAAGAACTTATCTTGTCTGTAGCTCTACACTCTGCTGCTTGCCAGCAGAACGTGCCTGTGTCTGAGCTGGTATTGTAATGCAGGGGTGAGGGGAAGGAGGCAGCGAGCACTGCAGTGTGCAGACAGGGGAAGCTATTGATAGAAGACTATGACCATAGTCAGAAGATTCAAGGTGGTATTCAGGAACAACCAAATTGTAAACAGAAGGATTGATAATAATAAGAGAAGTCACAGCACTTAAAGGTTTTCAGTTGAAAATCTGAAGATTTTAATTCAAATTATGTTTCAAACCACTAGGGCATCTATCAAGCAAAGTGCTATGATTGATAAAGACCTCAATGAGTTGAAGCTTTGTTACATGTTTAAGTCTTCTGATTTTCAGCTGAGAAACTTGAATTACTGTGGATTCTGGTCGTATGGAATTGTATTGTCTTCATCGTGTGCCCCCATGTTGTTATTTCCACAAAACCCTGAGGATCCCATTATATTTCAATTGGTCCATTTGGTTTCAATGGTGTCCTGATCTCCTGATCTCTGTAATTTTTGCTGTGGAGGAACAGAGAGATGATCAGAAAAGACAACATAGACATAAACCCTATTTGTTTTCTTTTGTCCTGAATTTGCTGTATGAATAGTTATCTTAACCCCTTCCCTGAGGCCCTTTTTGGTTTTTGTGTTTCCATTTTTTTACTTCACCTCTTCAAAAATATATAACTTTTTTTTTGTTTTTCCATGTAAATAGCTGTGCAAGCGCTTGTTTTCTGCGTTTTTCATATTGACAGTATTTAATATTCCATGCCATGTACTGGGAAGCAGGAAAAAATTCTGAATGCAGTGAAAATGGTGGAAAAAAATAGTTTGCACCATATTTTTGTGAGCCTGTTTTTTTTAGGCTTTCACAGTGCATCCACAAAATGACATGTCTACTTCATTCTTTGGGTCGATGCAATCACAGGGATACTAAATTTATATAGGTTTTATAATGTTTTCATTTACAAAAATTAAAACCTCCTGTACAAATTGTTTTCATTTTGCCATCTTCTGGCACTGATAACTTTTTCATACTTTAGTGTACGGAGCCATCGGTGGTGTCATTTTTTCCGACTTTTATGACGTTTCCCATGCTACCATGTCAGCCCGTGAGCCCTCATTATACACCCGCAGACGACGTGTGATCTACAGATACATCACACATCAGTGAGGGGTAAAAGTGCCTGCACCAGTTTTTTTTTCGACTTTGCACATTCTTTTTGGTGCAAACTGCTTTCGCATGTATTTATAAAATGTCCACAACACATGTGTGTCAAGGCTGCACTATACACAACGCAACACAAAATTCTGCACATAAAGGGACGTGTAGTGTCCAACAGAATTGTGTTGCATGCTCTATGTTAACACTGCACCGAATAATAAGTTTATGCACTCTTTTGGAGCTGTGCAGGGAGTCCAGCCTGAAATGTGCTGAAGAATGTGAGTGTTTCAGGAACCGGGAGCCTCAGTGGGGTAAATACCCTGTCCCGCTGGCTTATCCTGGATTCATGGGAAAACCCTATAAGGATACTATCGGACCTAAGTATGTAAATAAGAAATAAATATATGTTTTGGAAAGATTTAATTTAATTCAAAAAATAAGGTGATCCCTTGCTTTATTTCTCTTGAGACTCTGATGCAAAAGAAACATATACTGTCATTTCTCTCGCCTATGTAATAAGTCTTGGAGTGAGCAGTCTAGTGATAATATAAGTACATGAAAAAGTGAACACAAAAGTTTTCAGCTCACCTGCCTATATAAGGTGAATGCCGGTGCACGGAAAACGCTGAGCCGAAACAGTCTTGGGGATCATGAAGAGGTGAATCCAGCAGACAGGCACATAAAAAACATAAGAAAAAAGCCTGTGATTAAGAACTTCATTTAAGTTCGAAACGCGTCAGACCCCTTTCCTTCTATGGTAACATTGCAATGTTTTTAATACAGATGAAATAAACGAAGTTTTTAACTTTTACATACATTCTTCATGTGCCTGGCTGCTGGATTCCCGGCTTCATGCTTCATCACCTTGTGATAATATAACCTTGGAGAAGGTGTGCTAATGAGTAACAATGCATGGGAAACCGTTAAGATGAAGCGTTCATTCTGCATTCTTCATTTTGCTTGTTAGAGACATCTGGGCTCCTTTTGAGGAACATTAATATTCTAGATCTGGCTTACAGAGGACACTCTACAAGGTTAATTTATATAGTGTATAGTGTGGGCGTTGAGAAAGTTTCCTCCATGGATCCAAACGCTATTCAAGCTTGATCTGTGATGCTGGATCTATTTTGTCATTTTGTATCTTACATATGTGAGATGAATGATTGTGTGATGTCGTGTCTGATAATGTGGATTGTACTGATTTATAATTAGTCATTGATATTATTAGAATACACTGGCTCCTCCATGAAGTCTTCTCCTTGTAGCATTTTCCAGTATTGATTGCATGTCTCAGAACCATTATCCATCCAGAAATTATAATTATACTGGAGATATTAGGTACTGGGCTCATGATTAAGAAGCAGCCTGGAAATAATTCCAAAAGAATTAACCCCATAATATCCAGGATGCTCAGACCCTATTTTATCAGTTTGATACATACACACCATAAATTAACTCTATATTATACTAGCTATAGATCCCGCCATTGCCAGGGATAGTGATGGTGGTTAACAAAAAAATATTATGTATCTGTCTATGCATTTATCTCTCCCTGTCTGTCATTCACTCACTCACTCTCCCTGCCTGTCTCTCAGTTACTCTCCCTGTCTGTCATTCACTCACACTCACTGGTTATCTCTCTGTCACTCACTCAGGCTCTCTGCCTGTCTCTCACTCAGTCACCCACTCTCCCCGCCTGTCTCTCTGTCACCCACTCTCCCTGCCTGTCTCTCTGCCACTGACTCTGCCTGCCTGTCTCTCCGTCACTCATTCTCCACGCCTGTCTCTCTGTCACTCACTCTCCTTGCCTGTCTCTCTGTCACCCACTCTCCCTGCCTTTCTCTCTGTCACTCGCTCTCCCCGTCTTTCTCTCAGTCACTCTTCCTGTCTGTCTCTCACACACACTCACTGGCTGTCTCCCTGTTACTTACTCTCCCCATCTGTCTCTCTGTCGCTCACTCTCCCTGGCTGTCTCTCTGTCACTCACTCTCCCCATCTGTCTTACACTCACTGGCTGTCTCTCTGTCACTCAATCACTCTCCCTGCCTGTCTCACTCTCCCTGCCTGTCTCTCTGTCATTCACTCTCGCTGTCTTTCTTTCAGTTACTCTTCCTGTTTGTCTCTCACCCATATTCAGTAGCTGTCTCACTGTTTCCAGGTGAGCTGCTTCATCCTTATCAGGCATTATTACTCCATAGACTGTTATTGCTGTGCCCCTGTTAAAAATATTCAGAGATTCCCTAATAACTTGTACGGTGCCAAGTGACTGGTGCAAGGCAAATGTGGTGCCAATATTTCAAAAGGGCTCTAGATATTCCCGAAGCAATTATATGGAAAATATTGGAAAGGGTATTGGTTTGACAGATCATCAAATCATTTGCAATTGGATTGAAAACTGGCTGAAGGAACGTATCCAGAGAGTTGTGGTCAATGATTCCTACTCGGAATGGTCACCAGTTATGAGTGGTGTACCCCAGGGTTCTGTGCTTGGCCCACTACTATATAATATATTTATTAATGATATAGAGGTAGGAATTAATAGCACTGTGTCTATTTATGTAGATGACACAAGCTGTGTAGTGTAATACAGTCTATGGAGGATGTTCATAGGCTGCAGGGTGACTTGGACAAACTGGGTGTTTGGTCATATCCTTGGCAAATGAGGTTCAATGTGGATAAATTATGCACCTGGGGGCTAATTATCCAGAGGCAACATATGTCATTTTGGGAGTAAATCTGGGAGAGATCATAGATTAAATAACAGCATGCAAACTTTGGGTCTGTGGAATAGCTGAGCTCAGGAGCTGGTCACAGTAGGGACAGCAAAGAGCTTCGAAAGTGGCCTAGATACCTTTTTACATCAAAATAGCAAAGGTTATGTTATAATAATAATATATCAAATCCCTTCCTTGTTTTATCTTGATGGACATATGTCTTTTTTAAACCAAACTATGTAACTATGTAAGAAGTTGAAAGATTGGGTGTTTGGTACAGCACTGTATTCAGTATGCTGGAAGTTATTATCCACTATTGCTTATTTGTGTAAATAATTGTAAAGCCATAAAACTGCAATAATTGTTAATTCACTCCCTTCACGCCTGCAAATTGACTCCTTGTGCACCAGCCATAAACCCCACTTTATTGATTTATAGCTGAATGAACTGTCCTGTCTGCAATACAACTATGATATCTTAATGATCAGAAACGTGTGGATCTTGGAAAGTTTGTGAAATAATGTTTTAGAATCTTTCTATCTGAGCATAAGAGGAGTTGAAGGTAGTACAAGAGTTGAAGAGAAAATATTCTATGGAGAAGGATGTGACACTTGTGTCCGTCAGTATAGTGTCCCGCCCCTAGAAATAAAGTGGATGGCTCTAAGAATTGCAAGAAGTTAGGACCATTTAAGGGAAACCCAGACTGATGAATTTAGTGAATTATATGGATCTAGACTCCATTGACAATCCGAAAAGCGCAGATTCCATTGTAAACGGTTATGTGAAGAGACTCCAGCTTTACGATCTGCTCTGTAATGAATGCGGTGGCTTGAAAGTAAAATATTATGTTAAATTTCCCATTGATTTATAATAATTATTTATCCATAAAACAATATAAATATGTGCTAATTCACATGTAGCTGTTCAGATTGCATTCATTATGGAAGTCTCATGAGAGTAATATTCTGAGCTCTGAAATCCAGATGGCTTTTTGAAAAAATAGATAAAGATTTCCCTGGGACAAACACATAATAGAACATCTGCCAGAATCCACTATACCTAAATGTTTGTTTTTATCTTTCGATGGGGAGCACTATTTATCAACCCTATTTTGGAACACAATTAGGTCTGACACATCCGGTGATGCATAATATACGAATGTGGATGTTCTGGAATGAAAATGTTATTGACTTATTAAAGGAAAAAATATGACATAATAACTAAGTGTGAAAATTGCAGAATAAAAATGGAATGAACTACTAATTTTACAATCAATAAAAGAATATATATAAAAGAACACTTGTATAACTGTAACAATTGTGCCATCATCATCTTCTGTCTGCAGAATTCCATTAAGGAGGCGTTGATTTTCCTTAGTGTTTTGTGACTGAACCACACCCAGTCCTCTGCAGCTCAACTTCAGTGATGGACGTACAGTCCAGTCAGCTGCTGGAGATGGCGTCCAGGTTGTCCTTTATTTATGTTTCCTGTTCCATTACTCCTTGCTGGTTTTATTAGTCTACTGACCGTTGTCAGTTGCCCTTGCTTTAACTTTTGCTACACTGTGTTTCTGACCTCTGCTTAGTTAATTTGACCATTTTTATTCTTATTTGATTCTGTGCTTTGCAGTCATCTTGGATTTGACCCAGTTCTGTCTGTATTCGCTTGTCTATCTGTTATCAGTCCCTCTGTGTTTGTTCCTCTTTTCAGAGCACAAAGTCGGTGTAGGGAGTAGCAACAAGAAGTCCCTAACCAATAGGGTTTGCGAGACTTGTCCGGTAGGTGACAGCAGTTGGGGGTGAGTCTAGGGCCTGCACTCTCTTTCTTTACCTTCACAACAACTTTATGTTTAGGATAGGGGATAACAATGTGATTGTGATGGTCCAACAGATGGGACCCCCAATATCACGAGAACAGGGATCTCGTTCTCACTAATTGCCCTGCTGCTCTATTCAACACTATAATATTCTCAGAAAATGGTGAGCTCTGCACTCGACAATCTCCAGTACTCTAATAGATAAGGTGTGATGAACATACAGGGGCTTATTTACTAAGGGTCGCGGATCACACTTTTGTCGGACTGTTCACGGTTTTCGGCATTTGGGCAGCTTCGACAGGTATTTAACAGGGGTTTGCACTGGGATTGTGTTGCACGTGATCGAATTGTGGTGCAGCTGCCCTAACTTTCATGCAACAGAAATCGGGGGGAGGGAGGGATGGCCGTCGGACGATCTTGTCTTCAATGGCCTTGGTGAGTGTATACCTCCCTCAACAGGTAGGATTAGGATTGAAAAACACAGATTACTGCATCTATCTATGCTGTGTTTCACACCGTACACAACATATACTGCACTGGAGGCAAAAAGCAGAGGCTGCTGTGATCACAGGGCATTAATAGCTCCTGCTTTTACTACACAGTTTGTTGTTTGAATTTTAGGGTTAAATATTCTGTTTCTTTTAGTGAGATCTCTATCCAATCCAAGTCTCTCTCTCTGTCTTGTTTCATGGTAAAATAAAGTGTTCAGTCTGCAAGTAAATTATCCTTCCGGATTAGAAACTTGAAACAAGAAACTTCACAGTAAACTTAATATCCTAATTGGTTTTTAACTGGATCACTGGACGTGAGCTTTCAGAGAAGTACAATTATTAAAACGGATAAACACAGTTGCAACCAAAATTATTCAACCTCTTTGCAAAAAAAGATTATAAGGAAAATTAACAATGCTACAGCAACTTACAAAAACTACAGGCAGTCCCTGGTTCTGTAGGTTTGCTCTTAAGTTGAATTTGTATGTAAGTTGGAACCATATAATTTATAATTGTAACCCCAGACAGATTATTTTTGGTCTCTATGACAATTGGATTTTAAAAATGTTGGATTGTCATAAAAACCAGGAATAACAATATAATCTTAATTGCAGACAACATTGATAACTGTTATAGCTGTTTATATTAGACTAGGGCTAAAGTACAGAAAATTACTAACATCCAGAGGTCCGTTTGTAACTAGGGGTTGTCTGTAAGTCGGGTATTCCAATTGCTCCACTCAATATGATAGTGTATACAAATAACAAACTTTTACTTGTTGGAGCTTTACTTAAGTATGCAAATATAACCTACAGCAAGAAGTGAAGCGGTACGTATAAAAATTACACAATATTTATTAGACAAGTCCATTAAAAACTTAGATGATCCACCCTATTTGCACCAGGTGGTGTATAAAACATACAAAGTACCCAGGTGGGGTAGTGTCCAAGCACTCTAGCACTTCCCTATTCCACGTGTACAGAATAAATACTGTTTTGAGGTCACATAGTTAATATAGTTAATGAATCATAAGCATTCCCGATTTTGGAGGATCAAGGCAATAAGCCTAATAAGAGCTGGAGTGTGTATTCACCTATGAGAGCAAAAAGATACGGGGTGTGTCTTGGACCATTAAAGAAAGAAGTTTCTCTAAATTCAACATAAAATGAGACCTTTAACCCTTACAGGATTCAGCCAGTTTTGGCCTTCAGGACACGGCCACTTTCTTCTTTTTTCCCAGTGAAGCCATAACGTTTTGTAAGGTTGAGCGCTTCTTAGTTGTACTTTTTGCTGCTGTCCATTTGGGACACCTAGAATAAATTGATTGAATTTTATTAACTCTTTTTGGCGTATGTTGTTTTATTTTTTAATATTTTAAATTTTTTTCCTCCTTTTCTTTTTTAATTTTGTCCCTCAGGGCCTCGAGTGTACGATACTTTGATCGCACCTTCAATGCAGGCATTGCAGCCTGCTCTTCTTCATACATCTGAGGTCTTTATTAGGTCCATATTAGGTACTGCCTATATAGAATATTCTTTACCGGGTCCTCGACTGCCTTGGCAATGCATCGGCAGATGTGGATTAAGACTGCCATGGGCCCTGGGCTTTATGAATATTATAGCATACACGTCATGAATTCACCTTCTACATATGGTAGTAGAATCAGCTTCTTGGGGAATGGAGGATGTGTCCCTTCTGCCTGATTTCAATTTGCTGTTTCAGGACCATAGGAGGACCTTTAAAGGCCCTGAAATGACTCTTGTATATATGCATATGGAGAGCTTGAACAGATAGTACAAGGATTTCATGGGCGTATGTCCTTCTCGTAATAAAATTTTCTTGTTGGCCAAGATCTCACTACAAAGATTGGGCCCCAGGCTACCACCAAAATGCCCTATATTATAATCCGCTACTTTGCACTCGTGGCAATCTTTAAATCATCTTAGATGCTGTGATCACTACTGACCGCAGCATCTAAGGCGTAAAATGACTTGAAATGATTGTGTTTGTACATGGCGTTCTCCTGCTGTGCTAAAACACAGCTTCATCATGAGATATTAGACTGCCCTGGTGCACGTGGTGGTTTAAGTAGATAACAATATGATGGATAGGGTCCGACTGCTCGGAAAACCACCAAATGGGCCAGTACCACTCTATACAGTACTATGGGAGCATGGTACATTGCCTGGCACAGTGCTTGGCTTGGAGTTTTGAAGGTCATGCATGTTCGGATGAGAATACTGTATAAGGAATATGAAAACAACATATCTAGGGCAGGTAAAGAAAAACTTTGTTTAATTCACTACAGGCACGGTTTTTCTTTTCCTATATTTGTATATTCCTTACATAGAAATATGGAAGCAGTTTCATTTATGTCTCTCTCAAATGGGTTAGTGGTGGCATTTCTATACAAGGATTATGTCTAATGTTTATATATACTGTATGTTTATATTATATGGTAAATTTTTTATACCATTTCATGCATCCTAAGCATTGGAACAGTAGTGTGTCAATGACTAATCCAGCCACTTCTCCTGAGACCTGCCACAAGTGTCCCTGAGATTCCCCCTGACTTGTGTTTCTATACTATCACATCTAGTCGATATGGCCATAGCTTTTTCTAATACTTGAGCTTGGCATTGATTATCTCCGGTAGATGATCTGCAATCTTCTCTGACACTCTCTGTGCTTTCCACTCAATTGCTTGATCTTTGCTCATTAGCTTTTTTTGTTCCAGGGCCACCTTTAGCACCTGCTCCTTGAATGTATCTGTAATGAGGTCTGGCCTGATCAAATTGTTCATCCATGGGGAGCCTGCTTGACACCGCTCACATTTCACTGAACATTGTCAAGAATCCTTGTTTTCCTGTCTGATTTGTTCATGAGCAATGCAGCCATGAGAATTCACTCTGTTACACTGAAGTGGTAGATTTCATGTCTTGTAGTTGTCATGAAATTCGCTCAATATATTCTAATATTAAAAAAAAAATCGATACCATATATACGAATATAAATATTTTACTACCAGAGAAAATTATACATCTTTTTATGCTCATGCATATTTTAAATGGGTTTTAAAGAGTATTGATGCATTATCCTTAGGATAGCTCATGAATATCAGATTTGTGGGTGTCAGACCCCCTGGTGCCCCTACCAATCAGTTGTCCTTAATACCCCTATTAATGAAATGCTCTGCAGCCCCCCTATTGATGAAATGCTCTGCAGCCGCTCCTATTAATAAAATTCTCTGCAGCTTCTCCTATTAATGAAATGCTCTGCAGTCACCCTATTAATGAAATGCTCTGCAGTCACCCTATTAATGGAATGCCCTGCAGTCACAATATTAATGAAATGCTCTGCGGTGTAAAAAAAAAAATAAACCTCCATACTCACCTTCTGATGCTCCCTGCAGCTCCTCTTGCTTCTTTTCTTCACTGGTAACAGAGCAGGCAGAGATGCGTACATGTGCTCTGCTCGCCGGTACCTCCACCCACTTATAATAACTACATAACTCTCAGTTGTGTTAGGATTGCCGGATTTGTCCTATTTTCTGCAACTACATAACTCATCATACCTCAACGACTTCACATATACTGGGATCCTAAATATCTTACGAAGTAAAACCTTTCTTACTTTTGTAGTTTTTAGCAAATCAAAAATATGATCATTGCAATGCTGCTGATAGGGAAGATACAAGCTCTTGATTTTTTTTCATTTACAGAGCTGTATGAGGGCTTGTTATTTATGGGACAAATTGTACGTCCTAGTGGCATCATTTACTATTATGTGTCATGTAGTAGAAAGCTAGAAAACATGTGGCAGTTGTAGTATTTTCTTATTGGCTATTTAAAAAAAAAAGTGTAAAAAATAAGTCTTGCGTCAACATGTTGTGACACTTGTAACTTTGTCAAATGGTGTCATTTTTTTAGGGATCAGATGATTTTATTTACCATATATACTCGCGTATAAGCTGAGTTTTTCAGCACAAAAAATGTAATTTTTTTCTGTTACATCACTTTTTTTTCTTATTTTTAAAATTGTGAATACTGTTTGGTATTTGTATTACAAACTGAATCTTACAAGCATGACAACTCATTGGAGCCCTTTGGTGACTCAGTTGGGGGTGGTTCTGATCATTGGTTAATATTTGTGTTGCTGTATAGGTGCCATTGTTGAACATGAAAAATGTAACTGTGGAAGTTAGTATAGTTTAGTTAGTTGTATAATACATCTGACGCCTCCCATATTTGGATAGGGTTCCATACATCCCTTCACGACTGTTTGATGTAATTTTACATTTGCTGTTACATGGAATAAAAGGACATCTGCCACCAGGATGAAGGGTTGTAGACCAAGCACACTGAAGTACGGGTGTGTGCCTCCTCTGGCAGGATCTGCTCTTCTTTCAGCTTCTTATGCTTCCTAGCTTCTACAAAAAAATGGTTTTAAAAATTATGCAACTAAGCCTGGGGGGGCTCCAGCACCATAGGTGTTAATGGAGTCTGTAGTCCCTCAGGCTCATGTGCAAAATTTTAAAGCCTTTTCTTCTTAAAAACAAGGGCATAGGAATCTTAAAGAAGAGCAGATCCTGCCAGAGGGGGCACACACCAGTATGTCAGTGTGTTTGGTTTACAATCCTCCATCCTGGTGGTAGATGTCCTTTAAGAAAACTAGGGCCCTGATTGTTAAGATTTGAATAAATTCAGAACGTTAAACTTACAGTCAGAGACAAAATGAGTTAGACCTAGTTTGAACATTTAGTTTTAGGAATTAATATTTTAACATGTTAACAGTATTGGATACATAGAACTGGGAAATATATTGTAGTAAAAAATCTATAATGTAATAAAGAGCTGTTGACCGTTGTGTCCGTTTCCAAACACAACAAATCAATTTATTGCTAGTAGATGTCAGAATGTGCAGTATTATTTTTTTATCTGTAGTTTAATCTACAGAGGAAGGAGGATACTTTATATGTCATTGTTAAAACTAGAGCTACATAGATGAAGTAATGGAGACAAGAAGCAGATTCTCTTGTGAGTTCCCTTTGAGACTAAAACAGGCCATACACATTATTGATGTTGAGTGAACTTTAGTAGCTGAGCATATGAAATATGTATAGGGGCCTTCTGACTTTCCTCTGTTTGCAGTAGTGATTATCTAAATATTACATACACTGGAACAAGAGGCTGAAATCTGCCCCCCTCATGGAGTATCACCTCAGTCTTATTCCATTTCTATAACTTTTGATTTTTCCATTCACATAAGGACCTGTGTTCAGCAGGAAAAAAATATACTTACTACTGGCATCATTTTACAATCCATGCAATGTACTGGAAAGCTGGAAACATTTCAAAGGTATTGTAATTCACAAAAAAAGAGAATAGCCCAGTTATCTGTTAATTTCTTTACGTCTTCCAACTTGAGTCTAAGAGACACATCCCTGTAATGTTTGTATCAGTACAATCAATGTGTACTTTGGCATTTACTGTATGGGATATATATATTTGTGTCCTGTATGCAGGCAGCATGTTATAGAGCAGTAACAGCTAAGGAGATTGTTCATAGTGTCCTATCTGCATGCAGCATGTTATAGAGCGGGAAGAGTTTAGTGTACAACACAGGGGCACATGTATCGTACATCTGTCTTTTTTTCTTGGCTTTTCTGCTGGTCAGATGTGTCTTAGTAGTCTTTCCTTACTATTACATAAAGTCTTTAGTGAATTTGCGACTTTTTATAACAAAAGTCACAAAAAGTCTCCAAAAGTTGCAATCACGCTACTTTCACATCACACTACTTTCAGGTGATAACTGAGGGAACACTGCAAGAAACTAGATCATGGCGACCTTTGAAGGGAGACTGTCTTAAGCGCAAATGTGAAAAGTCACAAAAATGCAGACCAAAAGTCTGGTACATGTCCCCCATAGTGTCTAATTTACAGGCATTTATTGGATTTAACTAGGCTCTTATAACAACTAACTTCCAGTAATGATTGACTGGTACAAGCCACATCTGGTCATTGACTTCTACTAAAGCTAGAATGTTATATCACACTGGGGCTTATTCACTAAGGGTCTGCGGATCACATTTCTGTGGGATTTCCCAATGTTTTCAGGATTTGCGCTGCTGGGACAGGTATTTAGCATGGGATTTTGATGCATGCGATCGGATTTTGGCTCAGCTACGCCTGCTCTCTAATGCGACAGAAATTAGGGGGTGTGCCGTCGGATGATCGGACTTATTTGGACTGAGCGCGGGATTTAACATTCAAATTGTGTTGCATCCAATGCACTTACATGCACCGGGAAGAAGATGGTGAACTCCGGGGGACCTGAGCAACACATGCAGGATATCGGGCGCACCATCTTAGTGAATTGTTGTCAGACAATGCACTTTCGGGAACTCTGAGGGACCGGGTAAGTAAATGTGCCCCATTATGTTAAACATAGAGGGTTTGGTATAGGGTGACCTTCTTCCATAGTATCCTGTCCACCTAACCTCCTGCATGTCTTATTTTCAGCTTTTGAGATCCTGATGCCACGATTTGGACTTTCTACTGGGCACAAAGAAAACGGCTTGTTTTTTCGGAACGGCAAAATCCATAGATTCATTCTTGCTTATAGACACTTTTCCATCCTCATAACGTGACTATATGTCATCACATGTTATTTCTGTAGATGTGATGATAAGCTGGAGAGATAACCAAATGCACGGATGTGATACTGCTTAGATGAGAATATAGCAATCATAGATAATGGGAGAAGATGTAATTGCTTAGACGTCACATCAGCTCGGTTTACAGCACCTGCATTTCTCTAAATCATATAATGGAGTAATGTAGTCATGTTATATCAGGATCATAAAGAATGACTGTATGTAAACTGCTTGTGATACATTGTTACCCGGGTAGAATGAGAAGTGAGATGTTTGTCTGGGATCTTCCTCCAAGTCATCTTCACAATAGGAGTTGCTAAGGGAACCTATTCGTTCCCTGACATGTTAATCAGCAGAAGGGAGAAGACCAGGAAGCAATATTTCACAGCTGACTTTCCTCATTTACTTGGTAAATCTCCGAAAAATGTCATTAAGGAAGTTTTATATGACAAGAGGGGGAAAAGGGGTATACATTTCAATATAAGATGACAATGGAACAGCTGATGCGTCCTCTAACAATGGAATAGATGGACGGACGTCATTGATGTGATTACAATGTCTTCGTTACTGCTAAAACTTTAGAATTTGTATTTGAGAAGAAAAAAAGGAAATATATTTCAATAGGAAACAATAGGGTACTGATGACAATAGTTTCGCTGATTTTTTCCTAGGAAATGACAGCATGCAGGTGGCTATGACATCATCTTCTGATTGGGTTTACAGGACAATGTAATGATTAGAGACATAAAAACTGGTGATGAACACACCCAAATCACATATTTATGTGACGAACATTGCAGGTCTGGGTTCCCAAACTTCAGACTTCAATCTTCATACTTGCACCAATTGCAGTTGTTAACCTTTTAAATGCTGCCATGCTCAGCGGTATTTAAAGGCACCCACAATCGGTGCCAGCATTAATCGTGGGTGTTAACAGTACAAGGGGTCCCCTACTTAAGGACACCCGACTTACAAACTGACCCCTCTGCCCACTGTAATGATCAGCTGTAAAGGTTTGCACTGAGTGATGGTCAAATTGCATGCAACAATACAATGTGAAACATCAAATGGCATATGAATGTTACTATGACACCAGGGGCGTAACTACAGGGCCCTCAAGGTCTAGGGGCCCTTGCCGCACAGGCAAATCACTATTTATCATGCGCTGTGGTGCAACTTTATTATCCCACCACCCGATGGAGAGGAGGCAATGTTATAAAGTTTATGCTACATAGGTTCCCTGCAGGAAGAGGAGGAGCATGTGTGGTCTGTCCCTGCCCAATGATTACCAGGAGTCTCGTCCTGGTGTATGTACTTTATTGGGGGATATTTATCATACGCCTCTGGAGCAGCTGGATACATCAGGTGGCTTGGGCTTCTTAATTTATCTGGCGGGTGGGTGTGCCTGGTTTTATTTTTATGCCAAATAAGCACAGATTCACGGGTGAGAAGAGGCTGGCTGCAGCAAGTGCGCTGGCACGGTGACAGAAGCCCTGAAGAATAAGCCCCTATGACTTTATATATAACGTATGTATGAAATAAATACATAAGGGAGAATAAGAGAGGGGAGGGGGGTGAACTCTCATCACACTCGCAACGCGTGCTGCTTGCATCTCCTGGCCCGAACGCTGCAAACCAGAACTGAACTCAGCATGTCAGTTCAGTTCCGGTTTGCAGCGTCCGGGCCGGGAGATCCGGGCAGCACGCGTTGCGAGTGTGATGCGGGTTCATCACATCACACTCGCAAGTGTGGAACGGGCCTTATAAGCCTCAAATCTCAAATCTGACTAAATGTCTCTTTCAGGCAGTCTGGTAAACCCGCCTGACCTACTTGGCCATCCTCCAGAGGGAACTCAAGATGGTGACTGGTCCTTTTGCCAATATCAGGAGATTGATGTGCTTGAGTCTCCATGAATGGAATTGACACTTCCAATTTAGTTGGAAGATAGGGAAATGTTTGAGCTATCAGTTGAGATGGTAAATCTCTTGAGTACCATTTGCCCCTCATAGTGGATAGACAGATCTTTGACCCACAAAGATTTGCCAACTGTATCTCAAATTGGTTGCATATGTGTTTATAAAGTGTCTGCGCTAGCATTGTACTTGAGCTGCACGCCGCAACACAATCCTGTGCACGTTAAGGGGCATTCCTATGCAAATTTGCCCCAATCGTCACATTTATGTCGGCAAGTCCAAAATCCGCTCTTCGTGAATGTGTCACCCACTGCATGTAGAGCACTTTCCCTCACTAATAGTAAATCTGGGCCTGGGTGTTTTTCAATAAAAGAGATTTACTTCATCTCACTCCAAGTGGACGTTCATTGGCAGTGCGTCACAATCTACCTGTCTTTCTACCCCCTACCCACCAGCTGTCACTGCCAATGGTTTCTATCCTAAATAATTGGGGTACACGTCATGTTCCAATGAGCCTGGCAGTTTACTGAATACACTGCTCGTTTCTGTACACACAATTCATAGTCGGCTGGATCCACAGTTATCGCTTCAGCAGTACAATGTAATTAGGTTATGATGGTAAGATAACACTCCATTAGTATTGCCTCTGCCTTGAAATGATGTTACAAATAGCTGTCGCCTCATGAGTGATGCGGCTCCGCTGGATATATATTCTGGATGCATTGGGAATCCTTAAGCCTGTGTATTAACAGAAAATATGATTCACAGAACCTCAATTTATTACGACGGCACCTTCCAATACCTGGAAGCAATTCAATAAAATAGGATTATTTCCCCATGTAATAAGTCATGCCCGGGTGGATCAATATTCAAAATTGACTAAGCTGCAGAATTTCTGAGCACTATTGTACCTCACAGACTTAAAGGGGTTTTTCCCACCAATAAAAGTTAGACACTATCCACGGGATAGGGCATAAATTGCTGATCAGTGGGGGTCTCATTGCCGAGACCCCCACAGATCGCAAAAACGAGGGGTCCCATGTAACTTCCGTCAGACCCCTCATCGCTCTGACATCGCAAACGGCCGCGCATGACCGTTCTGCTCCATTAATCTCTATGGAGCAGAATGGAAATTGCTGAGTGTTGCGCTCACTGCTCTCTGTCAGCTCCATAGAGATTAATGGAGAAGAACAGTCATGCGCAGCCATCTGCTCCATTAGTCTGACGGAGCAACAAGGGGTCCAACATTTTCTCACCACTGGGACCCACACTGATCAGCAAGTAAGGCCCTAGCCTGTGGATAGGGCCTAACTTTTCTTCATGGGAAAACCCCTTTAATGAGGCACCGGTTATACAACAATTAAGGCCATCGCAATGAGTTTGCCAAAGCAAATAATTGCCAGTGGTCAGAGTGATACAGTGAAAGATATTATGGATAGCATTTCACAGCTCTGTCTAGAATTGTGAATTTGTTCCTTCTGATACTGGTTTGGCTTTAAACCCATGTTAACATCATCATGTTATTAGGCTTCCTGAAAATCATGCTTGATTGTAAAGGAGCTGCCTTACAACGTAACAAAAACAGGCATGGTTTTCCTTATCTCACCCCCCACAGTGGAGCATCAATGGCTGTAAGTCTTCAAATTCCCGCAAGGCTGCCTTAATTAGCAAAACCTCCGTAAGGACAGCTCTTACTTCCCCACACTAGAATTGCTTCATTTTTATTGGGGATCGATATTTTTTATTAGTGGCCTTGTGGTATAAAAACAAACTATTTATCTATCTTCTTTATTACCGATAATTCATTCCCACCACAACATGTGGCCCTTATAATTCACTACTTCTCTGTATACCAACTACCAACTATAGGTTCTAGCGGAGGCGAAAGATAAGTGTTTTGATTACACCACCTGATGCTACTCGCAAAAAATAAAAATATTCTGAAACTTACATTTATGTTTTATCATGAGCATCAAAGATAATCCATATGGGAACTTTCGCCACCCACACTACTACCCACCCCTCACTTGCACACTCCCCGTTTAAGTTGTATGTGCAGCTCAAAAGGTGCTTAGATGGGGGAGATTGATCAGAAGTGTCTGAGGTAAAACTGTTCTATTTGCCCATGGAAACCGATAAGAGCTCATCTTACATTTGTTAAACTGCTGTGGGAAAGTGAAAGCTGAGCTCTGATTGGTTACCATGAGAAACTCCCAGACCATTGATAAATCTCCCCCAATGGCTTTACTGCACATGCGCAAGCATACATGGCACAGAAGGAAGTCCTCACATGTGCATGTACAGCAGTTATCAGTGCAGGAACAGAATGGTGCATAATACGGCCCAGTTCACACCTGAACATTCCATTATTAACTTCCAATAACAGAATAACAAAAGATTAATGGAAACGTTAAAGCGTCCATTGAGGTCAATGGATTTTTAATGGTTTCTGCTATTTCAGATGGAAACAATTGTTCTGCAGTTTATGTTCAATTTTCCACTCCAATAACAGAAGTGGTACAGATGAACACTAACACAAGCAATTAAAAATCCACTGACATCAATGGACCCCGTTATTATCATTTTTGTGATGGAATTAAATAAACAGGTATGTACAGGGTATAACAGATGTACTGCACATGCGCAAGTACTACTTATAATGGTGGGACCAAGGCGATTCAGAGATCATGGGGACAGGGAGCACTGGTGGTGGCAGCGATGTTCTGGAGGCTAAGGCCTCGGACACACGTTCTGCTAGAGTCGCGACGCTAGCGCACAGGGGACGGGCCTCGGCCCAATCGCATATGCGTTCTTATGGAAACGCATGCGATCGGGTTATCGCGGACTAAAGCAACACCCTGGGTCCACCATGGACTAAAACTTGTTGTAGAGAGGTCATCTATAAATGATATGCGTATAGATTCTAATGTACTCACAACATCATGCGGCTGGTTTAATATACATAAAAGAGGTAAAAGATCCCCATTTATTGCCCGTATAAATGTAGCAATTCCTTCATCATTCCACAATTCAGGGTAAATCAATGGCTTAGTGGGGAATTTCTTGAAGGTAATGTCCATTGAAGCAGCCAGGAAGATTAGATGTCACAGTGTCCCGTCCTTTCTACCGTTTAGATGCTCGGGTTTCCTTGACGGCTCTCTATCTAGTGGCCATTTGTAATGTGGCAAGGGAAGACCTTTACAGATCAGAGCCAGGGGTGCGACCAGTGGTGAAACAATCTATTACTACGACACCTGACAAAATCTTTCGATTGATCCGAAGATAAATGAACTTTACCTGGAGGGGATTCTAAATGAATCGGATAAAACCAATGAATAATGAGCTCCTCCAGTCAGCAGGAAACATTGCATCTACAGAGATTATATTTCACACCTGCAAAAAGCAGGAGCGGACCCGATACAGTTCTTCTGACCGTGGGATGTTTAACCCCTTCTCGTCTTGGCCCTTTAATCATTTAGCATTTCCATTTTTCACATTCTGACTTTTAAGACCCATAACTTTTTTTTTTTACATTTTTTTCTCTAGCCTACAGCAGTAGGAAAAAGTGCAGAGGACAGAGAGCAGGGAAAGACATTGTAACGGCCTGTGAAGACAAAGCACAGAGGTGCTCTGGTAACACTCATTAAAAAGTTGGCTCTATGAGTAAGTGTCCCCAATTTGTTATCTGCGATTTTGATGGCAGATTTCCTTCAAACACTTAAATATACGAAACTTATATGATTATGTTTTGCTTAAAGAGGTTGTTCACATTTAGCAAATAATTCTTTTTGTTTGGGTAGTGAAAAGATATACAATTTTCCAATATACTTACTTTATCAATTCCTCACGGTACTCTAGATGTCTGCTTGCTATCATTCCCTAGGAAGTAAACATAGAAGCTTCCTATCCAGAAATACCGCTCCCTGGTGATGTGATGTCACACAGGATAGTGACAGCAAAGTGCGACGGGATAATTTTAAAAGTTGATTTTAGAAGGAAAGCGGCCATAAATAACAAATAGAAGATGATTGTCTCAGTCACGATGCCTGGATCTATGAGTTAGGCTGCATTCACCCGACCGTCGGGGGGCACGTATGTATGACCGCAAGCATAGGTCCCCCATAGATGGCAATGGACGCACGGAGTAATAAGGTGTCACTCAGGACATGTCCTATCTTTCCCAGTGTTACAGCACCATGTGCCATGCATCGCTATCAGTCCTACTCTCCATCACGGCGAACATATGCCCGTGGGTACAGCAGAATAAAAAAAGAGGCAGGCACACAAAGCCAGGCGGAAGGTGCTGTGGGTCTTTCAGAAACTCAGTACCTGGCACAAGCAGTCCTGGATGGGTGGCATTTCCTGGACCTTGGACCATGACCATGTGAGCCAAACATACTGGGTCATAGCAAGTTATAATGGAAGTACTAGGGTACAGCATGCTCGGACGTCCTACCTTGCCATGATAAAACAAAACAATGAGGAGAAAACGGATTCTTAAATTGTATTTTCATAAGGGAGAAAAATCCAAGTAAGTGTTATATAACTAAACTTCCATTTAGAACCAGATGAATAATATTTATTAATTGTAACATAGAAATGTCTAAATTATATGAATTTTTTTCAGCAAAAATAAGAAAGGACGTGCTGGAAGTTGGGTTCTTGATGACATCGTCTGATGGATGCTTCTTCTTTTGGCTTGTATCTTCAGGGCTCATGGACATGTCTAATAGGGCTCAGTGCACCCTCCATCTAGATGGTTTTTAGAGGGCACCCACAGATATATCAATACTGCACCTCCATAAGCCTCTGATTTCTTACAGAATAACTACCTATGAAGAGTATAAGCACAATATGGTGCAGTATAGAGGCACCATATAGGGTTACACTATATTCCCACTATATGCCTCTCTAAGTTACACCTCTTAACTTATGGGGTTCGTTTGGTCTGAGAATCTCACTCCATTCGCATGTGGGATTTCCTGGACTGAACCAAGAATCATTGAACTGAACTCAGCAGGTCTGTTCAGTTCAGCGATTTTAGGTTTGGTCTAGGAAACCCCACAAGCACATGGAGCGAGTTTCTCGGACCAAACTCACATGTGAACAACAGGCAGCAACACAATGTAGTGATCCCAAGTCTCAGAATTAGAAATAGGAAAACCTGAGCTATTAGTAAATGAATATGACCGCAACATATTACAAAAAAAAAATATATATATATAAAATCTTTTCCATTGCCATATAATAAAATGTTATGTCCACGCATTTATGAACGCGGCACTTCCAAACCCACTGACTATGTTGATAGAGTGGCATAAGCAATACGGCGTTATCGTCACGAGAAGCAATAATTAAGCCTTACAAATCTTTAATCTTCAAAGTCGCTTTGATTTTTAAAGGGGAATGGGCCCATCTGAATTAAATCTTAAAACCGACTTAAAATTCAGAGTCTGATCTTTCTTTAAAGCCCAGAATAAATTAGAATTTTTTTTTTTTTACTAGGTTTCCAAAAGAAATGAATGGATGAAGATTTCCGGATATTAACAGCTGCCCACTCGGTCCCTGGGAATGAGTCTAAGTTCTGATCCATGTTTTAGAAATACATTTCCTAAAAAAGAAAAAGAAAATACACATTATTTTACATAAAGTGAATGGCTCCTTCTAGAACATAAGATCTAGCATTTTAAGAAGGCATAAATGAATTATAATACTGAAAATATAATATAAGCAGGCAAAAAACACTATTATGGACCCCTTAACGACACAGACCTGTTTTTCTTTTTTGAAATTTGATCTGGTTATCAGTGTGGTGTAGGCGACATCTTGGCTTTATTCAATGTGTAAACTTTAAGGAAATCTACCATCGACACAAAGCATGATAAATCAGGGACTCTTACTCATAGATCCAGGCTCTGCAACTTTGGTAATCTCCATATATTTGGTATTCATTTCCTCCTTGCTTTTAAAATCAACTTATATAATTATGGAAATGAGGCACAAGGACCCTGGGGGTCTGTACCAGAGACCATCGGTTCTGTAGCTGCACAGGCTGTCACAGTGTAGGACCACTTCTCTCCCCCTACTTTGAGAGATTACAGGCAGACAGAGTGGGGGGGGAAGGAGAATACAGTGTAACAGCCTGTTACACAGAGGAGCTCTGGTAACAATCCCCAGAATTCTTTGGGAACATTATTTTATGTTTAAAAGTTGATTTTGGAAGGAAGGAGGCCATGGATAAGAAATACAAGAAGATTACCACAGTCACAGTGCCTGGATCTATGAGTAAGTGTCCCTGGTTTATCATGTTGGATTTTGAAAGATTACCTTTAAATATAATCTTATTGGTTCCTACATCTTCATGCTTTTTTTAAAAGTATTTTTTTTGTAAGTATATTTAAGGCACTCAGAATAGACTTTTTTGTGTAGTTTGGTCTTGTTTTTTTTGCAGGAGAAGCAACAGTTTTCACTTATTCCAGTGAGTTTTGTGATACATAAACACGTTTTATTCCATTTTTGTGTGCGTGTTGTGAATTAAATTTTTCTCGATAGGTGTTGATAGACAAGATTATGTTAAAGGGGTTGCCTGGGAACAAATAATTTTTCACTATTGGTCAAAATAGTGTAAAAATAAAAAACTTATATTTAACTTGGTCCAGTGTGTCGCATCCCATCACCACCGGCCTTTGTTAGCACGTTGACAGCATACTCACACTAAAGTCTAATACAAGCCTAACATTGTGGGTTGCTTGATATTGGTACTGTGGTCAGGAGGGCACTGTGGTACTGTACCCATCTGACTACTGGGAAATTCACTTTTCTCCACTTTTGTCATTGTGATTAGGGTTTACATTCAGGTAGCTTATATTGTCTACAAAATAGGTTACAATCTGCATCAGTCCCACATGGATTTTGAGATCTTGGCTTATACTGACAGCTACTGACAGCCTGTCCTGGACATGATCATCACAAAAGTCCACAACTGATAACAATTCACTGTGGTCTGTCTTGTGCCTATGCAGGGTCGGCTCCGGGTTTCATAGGCCCTTGGGCGACAGAGCCTCAGTGGGCCCCTTTGTAGTGAACTCACGTGGCATTACAAATTAAGAAACCAATACCGTCTCCCGTTCCCTAAAATATTTTATCATACCAAACAGCCCCCTCATGGTTATTTTATATACAGGCGGTCCCCTACTTAAGAACACCTGACCTACATACGACCCCTAGTTACAAACGGACCTCTGGATTTTGGTAATTTACTGTACTTTAGTCCTAGGCTACAATAAACAGCTTTAACAGTTATCAATGGTGCCTGTAATTAAGATTTATCGTTTATCCTGGTTCTTATGACAATGCAAATTTTTAAAATCCAATTGTCACAGAGACCCAAAAAATTTTGACTGGGGTTACAATAATAAAATATACAGTTCCGACTTAAGAACAAACCTACAGAACCTATCTTGTATGTAACCCGGGGGACTGCCTGTATTTATATATCCCTGTGGATTAATTAGCTACAGACCCCCTCACCCCCATAGATTGCTATGTACAGCCTTATGTGGGGCCCCTGCACTTGCCCAGGTATGTCCAGTGCTGATGCCGACCCTGTGCCTATGTGTTCATAAGACCACTGACTGATTATTATCACCTATACCCAATGTCACTAATTGGAGACTTTAAAAACTGCAAGAAACGGATCCAAAAGTGTTATATTACCCCCTTGAAGTCTTAACGGCCAGTACAAATATATTACTGTAAATCTACTAAAAACTTATTATAGTACTTTATAGAACTTGGTTCCAGAACATTTGATGTCGGAGAGGTTCATTACACAAGCAAATGACAGGTATATTAATTACACAGTAAGGAACCTCAATTAATTGGTTCATGCGTGTGGAAATTACATCTTCATGTTAATACGATCTTGTGAAGCGCTGTGCCCACTGTTGCTAAGTTGCACCCTGTTGCTGCCGGGACTAAATTTTTAATGGCAATGTGAAAAAAAACATCAGGATGAAATCGGAAATTACCCAGGATCAAAAGGTCTGAAATTAATCTTGAAACCTGCGTGAACAGAGAGACTGTGTCCGGGGAAGGGGGGAGTCAATTACTGTATCCACCGACAAGCAAATAAAAGTCCAGAACTATTAAGCAAGTCATTGTGTATATTAGGCAGAGTATATTTTTATTCCAAAAAGTGTTAAAAGAATAACCAGACTGTTAGCAAAGAATTGTGGTTATTCTATAAGACAAAAACTGCACTAAGGAAACTGCTGCGGAAGTTCATTGGGTGATTATATTACATGTATTTCATATGGAAATTAGAACGTAACAAACTGATCAAAAGAAGAATATGGAACAGGAACAAGAACAGGATCCTTTTTCCCTTTGTTCGCCAATACTTTTTTGTTAGGATAAGGACTATGCTAAATACTTGAGGACCTTTCACCACCTCCAGCGATTCTTACTCTTCATTTCATCCTTCAATAGGTTCTGATGCAGTGAAAATTTTCTTCTGTAGCTCAGAGTATTTCTAAGCAATCAATACCATTATCTTTGGTACCCAATATCGAGTATAAGTGGAGTTTTTCAGCACACAAAACCCTGTACTCAACTTTTTGACGCTCCCCTCAGATTCTCTTCTGTCTTCAGCTATGGCTTCTGCTCCTCGCACGGTCCCATTGCACACACCATGGCGTCAGCCGCTTGCCGAATTCATAGTGTGTAGACCGCCATCGGCACACACTATGATGTCAGCAAGCGTCTGACTTCATGGCGTATGCGACTGGACCACGGGGGGAGCCAAAGATGGAGCTGGAGCCTGAGCTGAAGACAGAAGAGCACCTGCAGGGGGGTGTCAAAAAGGTACAGAGTTTTTTGTTTTATATACTAGGGGGGCAGGGGGCTGTCTATGTACAAGGGGGCTTCTGGCTATATACTGGGAGGCAGGCACTGGTTACATACGGGGGGGGGGGGGCATGTCATTGGTGGCTATATACTGGGGAGGCTGTGACCAATGCATTTCCCACCCTAGGCTTATACTTGAGTCAATAGGTTTTCCCAGGTTTTTGTATTAAAATTAGGGGTCTCGGGTTATAGTGTATACAGTATGTTCTCTACTGTAAGGTAGGTGGTCCTTACCAACCTAGTCCAGCCTTCCTGACAGTTAAGAACCCAATTTAACATTTGCATGAGAAGCCGGGCTGTCAGCCGCATATATCTATGTAATCCTATGGGAATTCAATCCTGCTTATAACATCCGTTTTTGTGATCTGGCATGATGGGTCAAGTACAGAAAACTGTTTAAACTATGGCGCTTAATCCAAATCTACAGACACTATCCAGTCACACTTACCTGCAGTCTGTGCTGGATTTAATCCTACTCCATCTGCAGGACAAAAATGTAATAATTATTTATAGTAAGATTTATATTTGGTGCAAATGTCAGAAAAGAGACAATTCAGATTTAACATTAAAAAATACATCCTTTGTATTAAAGGGTTTGTCCAGTCACAACAAGTTAGCCCCCCCCATCTACAGAATAGGGGATAACTTGCTTATCAGTGGGGTGTCTCAGTGGTGTGACCTCCACGGATCACAAGAATGGCGGTCCGTTGTGTTCCCCATGAACCCCAAATGAATAGCGCAGCCTGCTAGCACCAATGGGTTAGTGTATTTTAGTACTTTTAGTGTATGTGAGTGTACATTTAGTACTCCTTGAGCGTTACCGATGGGTGTTTGCTGCGATATCCATTCACCCGAAGCCGACATGTGACGTTCAGAAACGTCTCACGTCGGTAAAGGGTATAATAGATGTATACTTTTAAATCACTTAATATCCTGTCCCCTAAACATTACAAAAAAACATGAGGTAAAGTGGTCAACCCCTTTAATGCTAAATAAATGATAATAAATGACATTTTTGCTAGTATAAAGGTTGTGCCCCAGGCTCCAGCAATGGAGCCTCTAGTGTACAATAGTATCTGTAGCCGGGGGGCTAGACAGCTGGGGTCTCCATCGGAAGCTCTGTGAGGTAATGTGTATACAGTGGTGTATATTCTATATCCCTCGACATGTGACTGAGCATGAGAGCAGCTCGGCCCAAGCTTTTCTAGCATTTATTCTCAATGCAATATAAGAAGTACTGATCCACTTACCATTTGTGATGATGGCGCTGGTTTCTGCAGGGACCTTAAACTAAAGGAATAGAAATCACAGTTTTATCACCTCAGTACGGAAGCCATGTGTGCTTCTATGTGTATCGGGGGACTGCTGAATATTAGATACTGGTACAAATTTTCATTTACTTCACTATGAAGAAAATTACATCCATCCATATTCTCTGCAATTAAAGGGGTGTCACAGTAGTCATTTATTATGTAGCGGGTGTCTTACCGCTCATCCATGTTTCAGGAAATAATTGTAATAATCATCCTGGAGTATTATACAACCAACTCTAACATACACTAAGGATAGTGCCGTCTCCCCTCCCAAAAAGTGTGGGCTCATAACTGGATATAGTCATCTCCATTGTTAAAAGGATCTGACAAGTCTGGACGGGACAGTGGGATAACAATGCACAGTACACTAACAGGAAGAATAACAGAGGAACGGCACAACACACAGTTCTATGGGAAGATTCTCCAGAATTGCTATTTGATGGGGAATACAAGTAGTTACTAATATATAAAAAGTCAGAAGAGAGTCCAAACAGTCCTCTTTCATGGAAGTATCACTACAAAGTAGTCCTGCAGGGACGTGCTCCCCCTCTTACTGCAATGTAGGGGGACACATAAAATACAGTCCAGGTCATCATTTCTGTAAATGAGCCACTACAGAGTCTCCTACACTACAGATCCTTACCAACTAAACCATTAAAAGGGTTCTCCAAGTTCTAGTTACGGAAGCCCTAGAACAGGTTATGGATAAGATCAGTTGGGTGTTGCAGAAAGCATCAGTACCTTAAAGATAACCAAACCTACCTTGAGAATGCTGGAGCTACACTACACCTGTACACAAGCAGAGACATATCTTGTTCACTCCCTGAACTGAGCATTTTCACATTAAAAAAAAAACTATTATAAAATGATGATAATGAGGCTCCGGCACTCCTGTGGCCAACACACAGGGTGCCGGGCGCTCTCCTATTACCTTAAAGGGGTTGTCCACTTTCAGCAAATAATTGATATTGTTTGTGTAAAAAGTTACACAATTTCCCAATATACTTTCTGTATCAATTCCTCACAGTTTTCTAGATCTCTGCTTGCTGTCCTTCTATAGGAAGCTTCTAGGTTTACTCCAGTGAATAGAAATCTGTCCATGATCTTGTGATGGACATGTAGGTGCGTGAGCCATTATTATCACAGATATTAATAGGAATTGTGTGATAACGAGCCGTGCACCTCCATGTCCATGTACACTAGAATGCAAGCAGAGATCTAGAAACCAGTGAGAATTGATACAGACAGTACAGTATATTAGATTAGAAAATTGTATAACTTTTCATTACACAGACAAAATCAAACATTTGCTGAAAATGGACAACCCCGCTTTAAGGACGCATCAAACATCCATAGTCTTTTCATCTTGTCCTGTACAGAGTTGTGCGAGGGCTTTTTTTTTTTGCAAATAACACCTCTGCTTTATTCTTTGGTACGGTATAATTACAGTGATATGCTTTTTATTGTGTTTAAATAAATTTTCAAAAATAAACAAACGTGTACAAAAAAAATTATTTGTTCCGCCATCTTCTGATGCTTTTATTTTTTAAACTTTTTTTTTTTTTTTTACTAATTTTACACCCTCTTAAGTAATTTAACCCCAGATGGTCTGATCGTTCCTACTATATACTGCAATACTACTATTTTATTTGGGGTCATACACCCCCTTTAACCCGAAAATTTTGGCTTAAAAGTGGAATTTGGATGGGTGGCTGGCTGGCTGGCTGACCGGTCAGGAGCCAGCTCTTTATAGTGAGTAAAGCCTAAAGATCCAGCTTACTAAAAAAGCTGGACTTCCCATCATTAATAGAACGCTGTATTCAGCATTTTGTCCTGGACAGGCAGAAGTAGTCATTAGCCGCACCATTCCCAGATGCTGTTTATGAATCATCCAGCTCCTGGTTGATTACTCCTGTCTGGGCATTGCTGGCAGCTGGGAGTAGAACATAAAGGAATGTGTGTATGTACAGCAGCACCCCGACACCCTGCACCCAACAGTGAGCTTGCAGGGAGGACGCCCAGCTGTATCAGGACGGCAAGACTGAGCTACTGCTAACAGGCTGGTAATGATGAGCAGAGCCCTGATGCAATGTGCTGTGCATGAGCTAGGTCCAGCTTTCCCAATTTCCTGAACGACATTACAGCATAATGATCTGAAGGACATAGGGAAAGCTGGATGACGTCACCGGCTCACAGGAAGGCTTATGTGGGGCTGGTTGAGGCAGCCTTATGCACACTGGAGGAGTGCATAATTAGGGTAAAAGGAGAGCGCCCAGCTCCCTGTGCGATGGCCACAGGAGCGCCAGAGCCTCATTATCAGAACTTTATAATTGTTTTTTCTCAGTGAAAAAACACTGGAATAAACACAACACGCTTCTGCATCAGTGTAGCTCCAGCATTCGAGGTAGGTTTGGTTCACAATGTATGAAAACAAGTGGTAGATTTCCTTTAAATGTAAAAAAAAAAAAAAATTACAATTGTTCAATTTCGCAGTTCAGTTTTTCATAACAGATTCATCAGTTTCTCACAAAAAAAACCTCGGAATGTGAGCTACGTAAATAATGGCAATGCACTAGGTTATCCATATTCATGACCTGGGAAACCCATTTATGGTTGCCATTTGTGCATAAACCTGAAAAATCCATAACAATGAAACATAATTTTTTTGTAAAACATTTTTTACAATAATCAATGTCTCTTAAAATGACTTAATAAAGATGAGAGGGAGTCTGGAGACACTGGAGAACGTTCTGCTGCTTGCAACATCCTCCAGCATATGTCCGGCAGCAATGGTGTAATGTGAGAAATTTCTTTGGAAGGGCACACAGCGCTCCATGTGCTCGCCAAAGGTGCCCTGACTGCCATTGGGTACCAGGATGAGATCCTCAGACCCCTTGTGAGACCTTATGTCGGTGGACCCTGGGTTCTTTCTTGTGTATGACAACGCTAGGCCTCATGTGGCTGTGGCGTCTCAGCAGTCAGCATTGAACTTATGGACTGTCCCGTTGTTCCCCAGACCTGACTCGATTGAACACATCTGGGACATGATGTCACCAACGTTACACACACAGTTCTGGGAGGAGATCCCTCCGGAGAAAGCCCCAAACACTACTGGGCTTTTAGAATAATTTTGAATCCAATTTTAGTTGCCCCTAGACTCAACCCTGTAACTTTTGTCTTAAGGGAAGCCATCTTGGATTTCTGTGTGGCGGCCGTGGAGCTGGGTTTCTCTGTCTCTGCTCCCTGCACTCTAGCCCCGTCCAGGACAGAGCTCACAGACACCAACAAGGACGTCCTGCCGGCAGCAGCAGCGTGAGGAAAACCACAAACTACAGACAGATAAGTTCTTTCTCAGGGGAGGGGTGAGACACATCAGATCTATGTGTTGTGGAATAGTAGAGATGTAGAAGAGCTGACGGTGTCATTGTGTGTAATACACAATGTGTCCGATACTAGTACAATGTTCAGAAGCAAGTGTATATGAACCTTGTATCCAGGTAATCTAAGCACCTTGCCAGCACATAGAACTAGAGGGATCATGAAGTGTCTGCTTAAAGGCCAGACGATCACTGAGTGATAGGAGCTAAAACAGCAAGAAAACCGAGTAACATTGTGAAGTACAGGGTTCAGAATGATCTTTATTGTGTTAAAGTCAGTATTAGATTGAAATTTGAGAATTTTCTTTCACAGGAAAACCCCTTTAAGTATTGGACAACTCCTTTAAGCTATTTCCACAATGATCCACTAGGGTAACTCACCTAATGCATTGTTCATAAAAACCTTCCACTGAATTTCCACTGAGGACATAATCTTTAAATCATGTCCTACAAAAACTATGGAAACATCAGAAGTTGTCAGCGAGTGAATCCTTTGTCTATGATAACAGTTTATCAGTACTGAATATTGGATTTCCCCCCCATTCATACTGGGCATCTTTTATTTTCAGGATACAGATGAGTCCCCAGGAGTGATCTAGCCGGTGACTAGTTACGGCAGGGGGTGTGTTGCAGGGGGAAGCCTGTCAGAATCGTCACATCATTGTCACAATAAAGGTTGCTATGGAAACCTGCTCCGGCATTGACATTTTAATCAGCCGGCAAAGAGGAGCGGGAAGCAATCTTTTCCAGCCGACTTCCCTCATTTACTTAGCCCATCTCATAGAACCACATTATAGAACAGTCACAAATCCAGCAGGAAAAAAAATCCACACACTGGAACGCATGTAAATGTTACTGACATCCGCAGCGGCTCTGGCGGATTATTATCTTACTCATTTACTAAACAGCTCGGTGGTGGTCACCGCTCACTTCAGTCCATGTTCCCACTGGGGCCGACTGTCTAAACATGCAGTAGACCTGGCAGTGATAGGCCTGGTACTTACCTCCTCTGCTGCAAACTTCAATACCGCCGTGAACGGAGTATTCTCCGGAACACACAGCCTGGAAAACACAAAATAAAAACATAAAAACAGGTTTTTTTTATATGTTCTCAGCATGTTCCGATAACCTTTCGTGTTGGATATGAATTTATGTTCTATCTATCGGAATCATCACCGAAACCGATGCAAGGCCATATGCTCTTGTTACCACTGATCAGTGCCCAAATCCCCTAAAATCACGGCAGAAATCCATGGCTCAACCCCCAAGATAATCATTCTTAATAATAATTCTTTATTTATATAGCGCCTACATGATGCTTAGTGTACATATAGGATGTGCATTCCCCATACATATAGGATGTGCATTCCCCATACATATAGGATGGGCATTCACCATACATATCGGATGGGCATTCACCATACATATAGGATGGGCATTCACCATACATATCGGATGTGCATTCACCATACATATAGGATGGGCATTCACCATACATATAGGATGGGCATTCCCCATACATATAGGATGGGCATTCACCATACATATAGGATGTGCATTCACCATACATATAGGATGGGCATTCACCATACATATAGGATGTGCATTCACCATACATATAGGATGTGCATTCACCGTACATATAGGATGTGCATTCACCATACATATAGGATGTGCATTCACCATACATATAGGATGGGCGATTCCTACTGTCCCATCCCAGTGCAGGGTATGATAGTAAGAGAGAGAGATTGTCTTATTTATATACAGGGACATAAAATTTGACTGTAGTTTGACTTTGCACTACGGGTTTCACCCTTTAACCCCCAGCACAGGGATCTAAGGTGTCTAACATGGCCTTGGGACAGATTTGAGTAACCCTTTAAGAGCTGGTAAGGAGGTGACCATGTTAATGGAAGTGGGATACAGAGGAGAGCGGACAGGCACGATGTGCAGTTTGCCTGTGTAGTGTGCAGGGGGCGCCAGATTCAGGATTTGGGCCGCCCATTCTTCATGAATCTGGCGCTCCCTGCACTTCTCCAACAGAGTGCACCACTTTTTTTCTGGTGCCACTTTAACATGGGACGTGTGACACATTTCTGTCGGACTTTGCATGATAAATGTGGCGCAAGGCTCGACTGAGCACTGGAGCGCCCCCTTCAGTGCCGAAATTTGTGTTGCATCGGGTATAGTGTGGCCGAGCCACAGACACTTCTTAATTACCTGTGCAAGGAGTTTGCGGGGAAAAGAATGCGCAAAGTCGGACAGAAAACTGGCGCACGGTTCTTAGTAAATTGGGGCCAATCACTTTGTCTGTGAGGTTGGGGTAATCAGGACGCTCATGGTCTCAGCTAGGAGGACTGACAGGACTTGGGTTCTGCAATACAAATTGCATATTTCAGTGATTTTCTATTCTGTTCTAAATTTCCAGTATATATACCACAACAGCGATCTGTGCAGTCACTGGCTACAGGTAGCAAACAACATACCGGTCCATACAAAGCTCCAGACTGGGTCAGGTATGAACTTTGTAAACATACCTTTGTCTGTGCTGTTAGTAGCAGCAGAGCTGAGAAAAACGCATTTCGATTTCAGGATTGTAACTGGACTTTTGCACTGCGAGAGTCTCCTCACACTGTTGTGTCCTCAGATATCTGCATTTAAAGGACATCCACCACCAGGATGAAAGACTGTATGCAAATGAGCCTGAGGGGCTCCAGGCTCCATTAACACCTTTGGAGCCTGGAGCCCCTAAGGCTCATTTACATACAGTCTCATCCTGGTGGTAGATGCCCTTTAAACTGCTCCCAAGCCCCTCTCCACTGTAACCAGAAGTCTAATACAGCTCTTAGTAAGAGCCAAAGTCTTTCTTTGGGTACAGGAGCAGAGGGACCAAACACAATTCTGTAGTCAGTTCACACCGCAGTATTGACCATGATATTTTCCTCTGTACTAGATCAACAAAAAAAACAAAAAAAAAACAAGATTTCTGACAACCAGAAGTCTTGGGGACCTCCCAATAATGGAAAATCATATAAACCATCATATAAACCATCTGGTCGGCCTCTTTCATACAAATGTATGCTCACCCCCGGGCAAGCAAATCGTTGCGTGCAAGTGAGAGGAGGGGTGTGCGCTCCTCACCCCTCCCCTCTCCATTAAAAGCCATCACTGTAATAAGGCAAAATATTGGATTAGCTGCCCTGAATTGTAAATCAAAATGAACAGTCCTCATACAAGGGGCCTAAGTCTCTTATATACCCCATCTAATCCCAAACCTAAATTTCATCCAGTAATATGTGTGTACAACCTAAACGTCAGATTTTTCAGCCGCTCCGATTTTTCCCGGAACTGTAACCTGTGCAGGGAAGAAGGGGTTAAAGAATACAAAGGCTGGAAGGGATTTACACTTACACTTTGTATGGAAGCCGGGGGTCCGATGTAAGCGTAACTTTAAATGTAACCTTCGACCTGAAATAAGGAGAGGGTTACGTTAATTACTGAGTTGACATTTACTTTCCAACTGGAAATCCACATCCTTACACTAAGAGCAGCTGACATTTAACAAACATCGCCCGCAATATAATAATACTTCATATACAAAGTAATAGCGATGTACAAAGTGCAATCCACAACATCAAAATGCCAAGTTGGCCCTATACATCCTTTCATGTACTGAAAAGGAACAGATATTAAAAGGGTTTTCTGAATCAGAATTGGGGCGTTTAACAGTTCAAACATCCAAACCCCCACCACCGATTCTTTAACCCCTTCTTCCCAGACGCTGGCGCCTCATCCCAGCTCAGATCTCCTAGACTAGAATAGGAAAAAAGCTGCAGTTTCACAACATGACCACCATACAATGGATGGCGCCCCCAGGTCCTGGCTCAGTTCATAGTATAGCTTCTGGCGCTGGAGGCTGCACCAAAAGGCTGACATTGCAAGGTCCAGGAGCAGAGGTCGCACTAACATTTTTACAGAAGGGTAATAATACTCCTCTTACTATTTTTGAGTATTTTTAGCCGAGGAGGAGTATGACATTTACTATAATACAAATATTTAACTCCTAGCTGTATATGGCGTTATATAATGTACAATGTTAACAGACGCTATTTTTACATTAAAATCATCTTCACCGCACACTCACTACGCAGAGCACGCGCGCAGCACATTCACTTTTACGCATGGCAATTATTTTGGGGGGGGAAATGGCGCCTCACCATAATTATATATTTTTTTAGTTTTTATCTTGTTTGTGTTGTACAATGAAAAGAAGTTTCTTTTTAAAAAAAAAAAAACAAAGTTTGCACCGCCAAGTCAGTACTTTATTTTTCCACCACCGACTTGAAGGCTTTGGTACCATTCAGGGTATAAATTATAAGAATTATAAATGCAGAGACACTACATATTGGAGTTAATTTTCTTTTTTTTTTCATCATAATAGAATGATTTTAATGGAATAATGGTTATTAGAGTTTAATTTTGATATTTAAAAACATTTCTTTATTTTTTTTTATTTTAAATTTTGTCTCAGGAGGGGACTAAAGGGGGAATACCCTGATTGCACCTTAAAGGAATTGCAATAGGGGTTAAACAGCTGCAATTGTTCTTACCACAAAACATGGCTGCTGCAGCTGGAGCCTGGCTGTCATCATGTGCTGGGCTCTTAGTCCAATTGGTCCTGAACCCTTGCAAGCTCCTTTACGGATGATATGGCATGCTGTGCTCAAGCAGATCTCACCAGGAGGTACTATACCGCTGTGTGTGCACCTAGAGGTTTAAAGGGTTGTCCAGTCACAACTAGTCTTACCTATAATAACCCTCTAAGGACTAAGCCCGATTTCTTATATGTGCCCTGTGTCTTATAAGTGAAACAGGCATCTACTGAAGGCAGTCCTAGGGTCCTTGATAGGACCCCAGAGCTGCTATGGAAGCTTTCAGCAGCTGCCGATTGTCTGGGTGAGCATCCGGTAATGCCCTATTAATGCGACAGTCACCGTGACTGTGGTGTCTATAGGGTCAAACAGCCGGGATCGCGAGTATCACAATCCCAGCTGTTGGTGCAAAAGTTTCGCTTTAACACACAGCCGAGCCCCCACACCGATCGCACGGGTTCTGCTTCTGAGCCTAAGCAATCACTAAGACGTACATGTAAGTCAGGATGCGTTAAGGGGTTAATGTGCTGATCAGTGCGGGTCACCCAAGTATAATATAAATGAGGGCCTGTTACCTCAAATGAAAAGAGCAGCGGTTACACACTGTCCCTCCTGGTGTATTCTCTTTTCTATCCTACTGACCGAGGTAGCTAAGAGCTCCAGGGAGTGAATGGAGAGGTAGTAGTGTGCATGCTCAACTTGCCGCTACATTCATTTGGGTTAAAACTGACCCCAGTTCTGGTGATCCAACACTGGGACGACCACCACCGATCAACAAATTATCCCCTAACCTGTGGATAGGGATTAACTTATTGTGACTGGAGGTCCCTTCTTCTAGATTGTAAGCCACTGGACCAGAGCTTCAGAATGCAGGTACCGGTTAGCGATCGCATGCGCTTTCACAGAAACGTCCATAAGAATGTCCATAAGTCATCAATATCAGACTAGAGGTGGTCCACCACTCAGCACCCCCATAGAGTAGCTGGGCGGCAGACAGCTCCATTCTCTGTATAGAGGCTGAAGCAAGTCAGTGCCACTCTGCCCCCAATCACATAAATCTGCAGTGTGATCTGTGGTAACCTGGTCTGACCACTGCACGGGGGAAAAAGATACAGATCTGTCAGGACAGGCCCGGATATCAGTGCTCTATCTGCGTCTAAGTAGTTTACAATGGTGAGGTGGGGAGCTGTCGACACCGCTCATCATTGTGCCATTATTACGTGCCAGAAATCGCAACTTCATTGCACCTGCCGGCTTCACAGCTGCAAACAGCAGAAGCAGATAGGGAACAGAAAGTATCCAATTCATTTTTAAAGGGGATGGGAACCACAATAATGAAAGGAGGGGGTAAATAAAGGGGGGGTATTATAAGTAATAGGCTAAGGGTGAAAACACACGTGGCGTTTTTAGTCCGTTTTTTAACGATCTGAAAACGCCCTCCCAGCGCAAGGAAAGCCCCAAGCTGGGAGACGTGTTTTCTCTATGAACGGTCCTGTGCACCGAGGGGTCCCAAGCTCCTACCGCACTGAGCCCAGTCAGGGACACTCCACCCCCCCTCCCCCCCGGTACTTGTCTCCCCGTGTCCCTCCCATCGAAGAAGATGAAGTTGCCGCTCTGACCTGCACCAAGTGCGTTCAGAGCGGCGACTTCATCTTCTTCAAGTACCGGAGGGAAGGGGATTAACCGGTTACGGGCCCTTTCCTGTATTTTTTTGATTTTGCCAACTTCTGGCGCTAATAACTTTTTTATACTTTGGTGTATGGAGCTGTGGGTGGTGTCATTTTTTTGCGAAATTTGATAATATTTTCAATGATATCATTTTTAGGACTGTACGACCTTTTGATCACTTTTTATAGATTTTTTCATATTTTTCAAAATGGCAAAAAAGTGCCATTTTTGACTTTGGGCGCTATTTTCCGTTACGGGGTTAAACGCACTGAAAAACCGTTATCATATTTTGATAGATCGGGCATTTTCGGACACGTCGATACCTGATGTGTTTATGATTTTTATTTATGTTTATTTATATTTATGTCAGTTCTAGGGAAAGGGGGGTGATTTGAAATTTTAGGTTTTTTTATTATAATTTTTTTTTTTAAACTTTTTTTTATTTTTATTTTTATTCTTTTTCAGACTCCCTAGGGTACTTTAACCCTAGGTTGTCCGATCGATCCTATCATATACTGCCATACTACTGTATGGCAGTATATGGGGATTTTCCTCCTCATTCATTCCTCGTTAAAACGAAATAGCCTCGGAAGCCTTCGGAAGACCCGAGGCTACCATGGAGACGGATCGCCGCTCCCCGATGACGTCACGCCGCTATCTTTTTGAGGCTGCCGGCAGCTTTGCCGTCAACCATCACTATGATCACACCCGCGATCGGTGCTAGCACCGATCGCGGGTGTCACCGGTAAGCCTTTGCTGCAATATGCAGCAAAGACTTACCGGCTATGGAGAGCCCGTGAGCCCTCTCCATGCAGCGCGACCCGACCGCCGCCGTGAATACACGGCGGGTGGTCGTGAACCGGTTAAATTGAGCCAGAACCTTTTTTTAACTAAATGAAATACAAATGCTGTCCTTTTTCTTCTGATCCACCTTGTGATGGTTCTGCTCCTTCAATAGAGTCCAACTGTGTTTAATTAAGCTTATTGGACTTGATTAGGTAAGGCAAAAACTTGTCTATATAAGACCTTACAGCTCACATTGCATGTCAGAGCATATGAGAAACATGAGGTCTAACAAACTGTCCAAGGAGTTCAGAGACAGAATTGTGGCAAGGCACAGAGTTGGCCATTGTTACAAAAGAATTTCTGCAGCAATTAAGGTTCCTAAAAACACAGTGGTTGCACCTAAATATTTATGTTATGCATTGGTCACAGCTCTATATACATGTAATGGGCCTGTAGCACCTAAATGTTTATGTAATGCATTGGTCACTGACAAGTCACTGGGAAGGTCTCATCTTCATATAACCATGTAATGCGCTGGTCGCACCCCTATATTCATGTAATGCGCTGTTCGCACCCATATATTCATGTAATGCGCTGGTCGCACCTCTCTATTTAAGTATTGCGCTGGTCGCACCTCTATATTCATGTAATGCGCTGGTCGCACCCCTATATTCATGTAATGCGCTGGTCGCACCTCTATATTCAAGTATTGCGCTGGTCGCACCTCTTATTCATGTAATGTGCTGGTCGCACCCCTATATTCATGTAATGCGGTGGTCGCACCTCTATATTCATGTAATGCGCTGGTCGCACCTCTATATTCATGTAATGCGCTGGTCGCACCCCTATATTCATGTAATGCGCTGGTCGCACCTCTATATTCAAGTAATGCGCTGGTCGCACCTCTATATTCATGTAATGCGCTGGTCGCACCTCTATATTCAAGTATTGCGCTGGTAGCACCTCTATATTCATGTAATGCGGTGGTCGCACCTCTATATTCATGTAATGCGGTGGTCGCACCTCTATATTCATGTAATGCGGTGGTCGCACCTCTATATTCATGTAATGCGCTGGTAGCACCTCTATATTCATGTAATGCGCTGGTCGCACCTCTTTATTCATGTAATGCGCTGGTAATGTAATGGTTTTACATATATCATATCTCAAGTATGTTGCAAAACTAGAGGCTACCATGGAGACGGATCGCCGCCCCCCCGATGACGTCACAGGGAGCGGCGATCCCAGGTAAGATGGCGGCACCCATGCGCCGCTATCTTTTTGAGGCTGCTGGCAGCTTTGCCGGCAGCTGTCGCTGTGCAAACACCCGCGATCGGTGCTAGCCACAGTTGGCCCGCGGGCCGCGAGTTTGAGACCCCTGTTTTAGACGCTTAGTAACCAAACTACAACCAAAACCCACATATTTTTCACAAAGCGCCGAAGCGACAATTTAAGCAGTAACTTATTACCCCTTGCTCTGTCACAGGTTTAAATTGTATAGGCACCTGAGGAAACCAATACAGTAAAAAGAAGAAGAATCAGTTTGGATTATCATTGTAGCTTCCTTCCAGGGTCTGCCTGGGACTGCAAGAGGCCTTGAGTCCTGTGTGGCAAACCCTGCCCTGGCGTGATGGCACAGGTGCCCATAGAGAGAGCTCTGAGTGCCACCTCTGGCACCCGTGCCATAGGTTCGCCACCACTGACCTAGGGGATAAATGTCTCAACAATTGGTGTCCAACCCCTGGGATCCTGTGTGATTGGCAGAACATGAGATCATAAATTGCCCCCAAGGTGTCCTATAGTGACTAGGACATCTGGAACTGACTGTTCTGTAAGCCAAAGCTTGGGCCCTGAAACACCTTGTCTTGGGCCACAACCAAACAATTGGGAAATGCTGAAAAAAAAAAAGAATCTGATTTTCGTCTTTAGGCTTCAGAGCCCCACAGCTGTGTCAGAGGATAGAGGAAGACTACTGCAGGGGAGGGGAGAGGTTGGATTATTATTTTATTACAGAAAAAATGATAGGAGGAGTGGTAGGTGGCATAAAGCGGCAATTGTAGGCAGGCTGGAGGAAAGGGGGTGCTATAAGGGGGAGTTGCAGGCAAGGGGGAACTATAAAGGGGAGTTTCAGGAAAATGGGTACTATAAAGGAGAGCTTCAGGAAAAAGGGCACTATAAAGGAGAGCTTCAGGAAAGGGGGTACTATAAGGAAGAGCTTCAGGAAATGGGGTACTATAAGGAGTAGCTGCAGGAAAGGGGAAAAAAATAATAAACGCTAACTTACCTCAAGAATTCAGGTCGAAGGCTCCGTCCCGCTCTCATCTTCAGCGCAACGTCCAGCACAGACGCATGCGCCGTAAAGTCATCTTGTGGGTCCGGCAAGCATACTGCACAGAGATGCCGGCAATGGAATTATTGTGTCCTACGATCTGCCCGTGGTGCCGCCCCCTGTCACTAGAGAACGATGTACGATCTTTCAATTACATCGGCGACGGCATACTTGTACAATAATTCCATTGCTAGCATCTATCACTGTGCAGGACACTTGCACAGATGAGGAGACGCTACTTATGTTGCAGGAATCTCCCCCGGCTACACATTCAGGAGCTGCCGCTGCCAGGGAGAGATGGGTGCAAGGCATGTGACAGATTTTTCTGATCCTGGTGGGCCCTGTGGGAGCTCTGGGGCCCCGGCGCGTGCCCGGGTAAGCCGGGTGCTGGCGCCGGCCCTGGGCAGCAGCATGAGTAGGCCGCAGAGTGTCACATTGACACCCCTAGCACCAGCACGTGTCAGACAACATCATCCGTGCCCTGACCAACGCCGTTCTCTGACAAGGATCTCAGCCTACCACGGTACCGTTGACGAGTGTCTGCCCGGGCAGGGCCAACTATATATCGTGCTTTGACGGTCACATTGGGTTTAACTTGGTGGGAGCTGGGGACCGAGACCTGACCCTTGGGCTTCTCATATACTGCCGACGCGAGGATCCGGGGCCGGTACTCGTGCCAGTTGTTTCAGCTACTGATGCCTCCTCCTCCGCCCCCCCCCCAACCCTCCACCTCCTCCTCCGAACTACCATCGCGTGGGCACGGGCGCCATCCAGTTCCGGTACCTCTAGGTCACAGCCAGCAGTGCGTCGCTAAGCGCGACCGCAGGCGGTGCTCAACTGCCTGAGCTAGGCTACAAGAGCACAAACCCGCCCAATAGCTATTACGGGCATCACGGCGCAGACTGATCTGTGGCTTGGCAACCGCTGAACCTCAAGCCGGGAATGTGTGTTGACCACGGCCGTAACTTGTGGCGGCTCCTGCACTAACTCGGGGCATAACTGAACATGGCATGCCTGGCCCATTGTTAAATCTTTAGTGGCAGCGTTTCCTCAAGACATACCCCAACTGTCTTATTGCTCACGAAGGTGGCGTAGCGCATTGTGCGCATCTTCATGAAGTCCAGCCCAAATGCTGCCACTCTCAGGGCAGCGCATCGCCGCCCCTTCCAACCGCCTCGCTCACACGCCCTGTTGTGCGGCCGTGCCACGAGGTGGAATTCAACACTGTAACAATGCTTTATCCAGAGTTTACCACTGCAGCGCAGAGGCGATGGTATCTTGGACTGCCAGATGCTCAACTTCCACCAGCACACATGTAGGTCAGGTCAGTCAGCCTTCCTCAAGTTACAATTTAGTAGTGGACGTGGATGGCAGGAGTCTGATCTCCCGTGTCATGTGCTGGTATTTTGCAGCTAGTCACACACAGACTGGTCAGTGGCGGATGCCCGCCATCATCAGCCTCCCCCAATACCCGCGCTTGGCCTGGTGAAAAACTCTCATGCGTCGCAGTGAAGTCGGAAGCTTTCTCGAGCCTCACGCGTCACACACACAGGACGGGGAAGAATATTCCCTTGTTGATAGCCAAAGCACCCTGAGGTCCTGTTTCTCAGCGCAATATCGGAGGAGGTGGAGGTGGAGGAGGATGAGAATGGGAAGAGGAGTGATCAACTGCTGCTTGTGCGCGAGACACCGAGGGGGACCATTGGTTGAGTTCCTTCACTGTTCGCAGCGTGTATGGGAGAAGAAGAGGAGTTGGAGTATTTTGGAGGCGACGGAGGAAATGGACACGTCAGCGTGAGGTGGAGTGAATGCCTTACAGCGTTGCAGTACCTACTGGCCATATGCAGATTTCAATGCTAAGGCGCCCTATCCCGTGACCCTCAGCGTTCAAGAATTTATTCCGCAAGCACCGGATTCTGGGTGTTGCACCTCTCCTGGACCCTGTACACCAAAGCAAATCTTGCCACTCTCTCCCTGCATAGGAAAGGATTGTGGAATGCAGAAGTACCACAGTCCCCTGGTGCACAAGCCTGAAACATATTTCCTTCTGACAGCGTAGCGGCAGAGTGCGTAGTTCTTCGGGACAATTAGCGAGGGAGACGTGGACGAGCAATGCCGCTTGTCCAGCACGTCTGGCAATGGGGCTACGCCTTCTACAAGGCTTTTGCCAGCTTTATTTCACCCCAGCAAGACACTGTCACTGTCCCCGTCTCTGGCAGAGTCGGTCTGATGCTTTACAGACAGACTGGGTGAGGGAAGTACGTGCTGACAATACCATCGTCCTAAATGATCACACAGCTCCCTACTACACTACTGGTTTCAAAAGCCTGGTGACATTGGCCCGAACACTGGCGCCTCGTTTGACGGCTCTATGTAGAGTACCTTGCCCCTGCCCTGCACCCTCTATGCTGTCTTGTCCGCGCCGGCGTTTTTCAGTGGGGCAGCTGGTGGCATCATCACCGATAAGCGTACACGGCCGGTCGACTGACAGGCTTACCAGGCTGCGCTTTATAAAAGAATAAAGGCTGGATTTCTCAGAATTTCCAATCTCCCACCATGAAGGAAGCTCAAACCTGAATAATTGATCCACTTGCCCTCCTCCCCTCCTCCTCATTTTCCTCCTTCTCCTCTCTTTGTACAGTAAAGCAGAGGAAAATGGCTATTGTTTGACAGGCCCACCTGGCTCTTGCTATACTTTCATGGCATTTAATTTTTCTGGAGGGGGCCACTACCCGGTCCTCTGTTTGGAAAACAATTTTTGTGAGTGCCACAATACAGGCACTCACTCTATTCCCCTTTCTGGAGGGCCCCTACCCGGTCCTCTGTTTTGAAACAATTTTTGGGAGTGTTTCTGCCTGCCACATACAGGCACTCAATCATTCCATTTTACTGGAGGCCACCTACCTGCTCCTCTGTTTGAGACTTTTTTGGACTGCGCCACATACAGGCACTCAATTATTCCATTTTTACTGGAGGGCCACCTACCTGACTCCTCTGGTTTGAAACATTTTTTGGGCTGGCCACATACAGGCACTCAATCTATCCATTTACTGGAGGGCCCCCCTACTGCCCTCTGGTTTGAACAATTTGTGGACTGCGCCACTACGGCCCTCATCTCTTCCATTTTACTGGAGGGCCACCTACCTGCTCCCGGGTTTGAAACATTTTTGACTGCCACATTACAGGCACTCAATCTATCCCTTTTTACTGGAGGGCGCACCTACCTGCTCCTCTGGTTTGAAAGCATTTTTGGGTACTGCGCACATAGCAAGGCACTCAATGCTATCCGGCAGTTTACTGGAGGGCCACCTTACCTGCTCTCTGTTTGTAAACATTTTTGGGACTCGTGCCGCTCACATACTAGGCACTCAAATCTATTCCTTTTACTGCAGGGCCCAGCCCTACCTGCTCGCTCCTGGTTTGAATCAATTTTGGACTGTCCACATAGGCAGGGCACTCTAAGTCTATTCCATTTTACTGGTAGGGCCACCTGACGCCTGCTCGCATCTGGTTTGAAGTCATATTTTATGTGGACTGCACCATACATGCTAGCTACATCTATTACCATCTTACTGAGGCCACCTACCTGGCTGCGCTCTGGTTTTGAAAACATTTTTGGGACTAGCCCCATACAGGCACTCAATGCTAGTCCCATTTTAACTGGTAGGGTCCACCTACCCTGCTCCACTCTATGTTTGAAACAATTTTTTGGACATGGCTGCGCACATAACAGGGCATCTTCCAATCTTTGCCTATTTACTTCTGATTGCGCCTACCTACCTGGCTTCCTCCTGGTTTGATAACATTTTTGGGACTATGCGGCACATACATGCAACAATCATTCTATCCCATTTTACTGGAAGGGTCAAACTACTCTGCTCCGTCTGGGTTTGTCGAACACATTTTTGGGACTGTCGCCACATTACCTGCACTCAATTCTATCGTCATCTTTTACATACCTGGAGGGGCACCTTAGCGCCCTCCATCCTATGTTTGAAACATTCTTATGGGGAGATTGCCACAATACAGGCACTCATCTATTCCATTTACTCGTCGAGGGGGCCCACCTACCTGCTTCCACTCTGGTTTGAAAACATTTTTTTGGGACGTGCACATACATTGCACTCAATCTTATTACCACTTTTACTGGCACCTGGGCCCCTACCAATGCTCGCACTCTGTTTGAACAATTTTTTTGGTAACTGCGCACATACTCGAGGCACTGCACTCTATTCCTTTTTACTGGAGTGGCCACCTTATCCATGCTCCTCTGGCTTTGAACACATTTTTTGGGACTGGGCGCTACGAGTCACACGGCGACTCAATCTATCCCTTTTAACGTGGAGGTGAGGGGCTCTATCGCTTACTCTGCTCCTCTGGTTGAAAAATGTTTTGGGACTGCAACATACAGGGCACTATCCAAATTAAATCCTGTCTCTCATATCAGCCTTCATCACAGGTTGTCCTCCATTCCTTAACCTCAAAATCGTCCCCACATCGTCTGTCCTCTCCATAACATCGTCCCTTTTATGCAAACCCGAGGTGTGTCATGCCACAGACAAGTTCTGGGGTATGGTTTACCACATGGATGCCACATTACAAAGTCTAGCGTTACACTCCTTTGTCGCCAGACGCACCGCACTGCTGTGTAATCCCAGCAAGATATATCTTGGCAAGGCTTCTACCATTCCTTAGGATATTATTTCCAATCCGCGCTTCTATCTTGCGCGGTCATCCTTGGTTACATTCCTCAGCTACCGCCTTAACTCTGCTACCTTATAAGAACGCTACACTACCCTAGGTGATCTATACAAAGAGCTGCTGTCTCTTCCTGGCTGAGTTATGCGCTATTCAAAGATCAGGGGGGCTTGATTTTGCGAAAGCGGTCAGCCTGGCAGTCGGATCGCCAGCTTCCTATGCGATCATCGCTTTCTTGGCGCATCTGTTTTAGCTATCGCTCCTCCCCAACCCGGCAGATGCCTAAACGTTAAGGAACGCTACTGACTGATTATCCTAAGTACAAGACTCACTACACATACGACTTGATCATTATACATAAAAGGGTTCTTAGAATTGCTGTTTGGGGGAGATAGGCGTAGAGACAGGGCTTGGATTGGCGAAAGGCTCGCCTGGCATTAGCGGACGCCAGCTCTCATGGCCAAGATGCCAAGCCTAAAAGCATATGTTTTTAAAAAATTTTAACTGGCAGCTACCTTTATCTAACTACTATTTGCACTGCCTTCCATACATGTCCGTTACCATTATGCAAACGAGGCTGTGTCAGGCAGAATTTTTGGGTTGTTTTCTACATAGTCTTCCATGTTAACCTTTGTTCGCCACCGAAGTTTAAACTTGGCTTTGCTGCTGTCGTAATCGGAGTCCCGCAAAATATACGGGCGCAAACTTTTATCATTGTATCCGATAATTATTTGAGGTCACGTCTCGTGCTCACCACCCTCCATTTGTTCCTCTCATGTGCCACTCCATCTGTTGAAGCCTGAGTCGCATTGGGTATGTGCAGCGCATGACATCTCTTCTATGCCTGCTTGGCCGCTCGCCCTCTATTTGCATGGCGTCGTCCCTATTAAGTGTGCAGGGTCATTATTTATTTACGCATGTTTTTAGATTCTGGCTATCTGTTCCTTCATGTCCACTGCCTTCTCTGTCATGGCCATGCTGTTGCCAAATTTTGGCATAATGGTGCGTTAAGCAGCCTCAGAGGCATTCCATTGCGATAGCTGCCCCTGCTGTTTCCTGTTCCGCATTCGTGGTGTTTCCATCCTTTTCCTGAGGTTCGCGCAGGTGTTTGGCTAAAGTTCCTGTGCAGAGCCTTGTCCCTTCGAACAAGCTCGATGTCTCGCGCATTGACCTTCAATGGGTTCGTTATTCCGAGATCGAGCAACTCGAGCATCGGGAAAGTTCGTCTCGAATAACCGAGTACGGCGCCGAGCATTTTAGTGTTCGCGTCATCTCTAACTCGTGCAGACATTGTCTTCACAAATATTTAAAATTTAATTGATGAAGTTTTGCGTTTTGTTTTCTGAAAAATTGGCAAAAGTTTCGTAAAAATGTCATTTTCGTTCAGATTTAAAATTTCTGTTTCCATAGATCAGGTAAGTCTTAACATTGATCCAAAAAAGTTGATAATTATACATTCGGAATGTCTGCTGTTAGGTTGAGGTGGATTATTTATTATCGGCGTCCTACTCATTTCCTAGCTGTATGAGGTGCAGGAACTTTTGGTCCGTATTTTTCTAATTTTCGATGAAAATCAAACCACATTTTGAGGACAACTTCAGCTTTCATGTGACTTTGAAAGGCTAAATATAGTTAAAAACCTTCGGCGTACGCCTCATCAATTATGTAAAATCTGTATGTATGCCATGCTATTAACCCTTTATTGTTTCATCATGGGTTAAAGAACAATATGAGCGCTTCGATTATTTGAATTCTTTTGGAATTTTTGGAAAATACATTCCAATTTATGGTTCTAACATCAACTTTATTGTACTGTGCGCTAGGGGTAGGCAAAATGTAGCGATATATTGTTTGGTTGGCAAGTAGAATATACAGTATAATTTATCATATTGGTACACTAGTGTACTTTCTGTATCTTGTGGACATACAATTCATTCTTAGATCCAAAACTGCGACAGTTCTCATTAATGAATAAACGTAACTTTTTGAAGCATTTTTTGTGAGTGTTTTGGATGGAAAATTGGTAATTTTGGGAGAGCTTTTTTGTCGTCTACTCTTCTTTTTAATGCTTCACCATGAGCGGGTATTCAATCTCGATTTAGATTTACTTGTATAAGCTTAATAGAGATACATATTCAGCGGAACTCGACATCCGCTTGAAACAGGCGATCGTGCTCCCTCTTGAGCGCCATTTGATCGCTTGTTCAAGCGTCTTATCTAACTTGCAATACACTCTGTATTGAAGTTATACAGTGTAAGTACTGAGCATGCTGTGGCAGCATGGTCAGTTACATACGGCCGGGGTGGGGGGCTCTTTTCTGCCAGGAGGTTGGAACCTGGTAGGGAGAAGGAGTCTGGGCAGGAGCTCTGGAGTCGGGCGGTAAGTCTCACTATGTGGGTATCAATCTGGTAAAAATATAAACTGCTAAACTAAGTCGAGGCTGTCAACACAAAAAGCTAAATAGAAAAAAACTATTTCCTCTATTTACGACTATTTTCTCGTAAATTGTAAAATAAATGAAAATATATTTAAATGAGGTATAACAGCGCATTAATCATAGCTGATGCTGTAGATAATATACATATAATATTTTTAGTGTAAGGTGTACGATCCCGAAAATGACAAAATGCAACGGAAACCAAAATTGGCCTCGATTATTTCTTTTCATCCACCCATTACATTCAGAGTTTAATATATCTCATCAATAAGTAATTGACCACTAAACTATGAAGTAGTTGTAAGTGCATCTTCATGTCAGCAAAATAAGGCCCTTCATATGTCCAAGATTTGGCAAAAAAATAAGATTGTGTAGTCAATTATTAAGACCGTGAGCTAATGCATAATCTGGCTCTGATTGTGCAGCTTCTTCAGATGGGCGCCTGGCGTGGCCCATAGCAGCAGGTTACGCACCAGCATGTGGGGTATTGTATATACATAGGGTGGGATTGGGTTATCAAATTTGTGAGCGTTTGGTATTTTAATCGGCACATGCAAAAATTTGTACATTTTTTGAATAAAAATCTCATTAATTTAGCCAAAAAATTACTTGAAAATTGAAAATTATCCGATTTTGTTTTAAAAAAAATAAAATACCCGTCCCCAACCCTTAAAACAATAAAAGGTTAAAAAAAACTTCGATAAAAGTGTTTAAACCGTACGGCTGAGCTTTGGCTGGGGGTGTAGTTTTCTATAAATGGGGTAATTTGAATTGGGATTTTCTTTTATTCTTTTGGCCCTTCTCAAGGTACGTTGACTTGAAACGCTGAGCAGGTCCTCATAGGGCAAGGATGTTGCTATTTTTTTATTGAGAAATGGTTAAAATTGCACTTCTGTACGTTCAATCCCAGATCCCCATAACATCCTAGCCACGATCCTCAGTACAAAAATAAGAGTATGTCATGAAAACAATTCATGTCCCCCCCCCACATAAAGTAGAACTTTCGGTGAATGTTGTATTTAATTTTTTTTGGGCAGTTATGACTATGTGTGGAGAAAATGTAGAACATTTTGGAGTTCGAAAAAATCGAGAATCTTTTCACAATTTCAAACCAAATGTCCTGATTTTCACTCATAATAATATTGCAAACAACCACGCAAAAATTTTTCACACATTAATCATAAGTAGCAATGTGTCATGAGAAACAATTTAATCACTTGGATATGTTAAAGTTTTCCAAAGTTATATACCATTTATAGGAGTGCGACAGGCAGACTTGAAAAAATGGGCCCTTGTCAGGAAAGTTAAAATTGGCTTTGGTGTTAATGGTGGCTTAATGATAAATCTTGGACACAATTTACAGCATCTGCTAGTCTAACATGCTCATTAACAGTACCTGCTGGCTGCTGCACTTGTGTACGCATGCTAAATAAGGATAGATAAAAAAAAAAGCGGGCCCTTTCTGCTTTGTACTTTTATTCTCCTGATGTGTAATTATGCGGTGTTATGGCGCCGCGCTGTCAGTTTCTGCCCACTACTGTACAAGGCTACATCAGCAAACACTCTACAAACATTAAGATGAGTCCCTGTCACACCTCATAGAAGTATACAATTACTCTTCATGCTGAATAGAGCTGCCGCAATACTCAAATGATGGGTGGCAAAATGAAGAAATAATATAAATGTTTTTTCCTTTGTTTTAAAGTGACGAATACTATGTGTCCTCCATTTCTCATTTTGGTTCGCAAAAAAGATCTTATGTACTTTGTTAGCTACTCTATCGTATCAAGAAGTGAAGATTTTAAGTTGCAATGATCATATTTCTTTTGTTTAAATAAAAACAAAAAATAAGTTGGGGGGTTGTTGGCCGTATTAAGTTTCTAGAAAAACTTAGCACATTTATAGGGTTTAGTATTTTTTCATTTTTGATGGGTATTTCCCTTCTTGCGTAACATTTGTGCAGGCAGCGAGCTCGATCAGTCTTGGTCTAGCTTCGGTGAGCAGTACGTCATAGCTGTTTCAGCGTGAGGAGTCAGTGGCCTAGACTTAAGCGAATGGTGGGAGCTGAGCCAGGAGAAAAGAAGTCTCATCTTTAGAGTAAGTGTCTTCAAGCATATGAGATAAAAAGTAGACTGCATTGTAGCCGGCACGTAGTTTAAAGATGTTTATAGGCATGCTTATTAATGCAGTAAAATTCTTGGGATTTAGGAAATAGTATTAATCCTTCATCCAAGTGCTGCATGCGATCTCACTAAGCTATTGTAAGTACTGAAAGTGGCCACATGTCAGATACCGGCATGGGGGCATGAAAGGCTTTCCACACATGTAATATCAGGCCAAATGTATAGGCTATATAGTGGTATTTAGCGTGACGTTTCTCTGGAATTATGCAGTTTCTATTAGAAAATATTTATCATGTTTCAGGTATTTGGAGTTCTATATTTCGGAGTACATAAAATCACGTGCCTGTCATAGACCTTCTCACTTTAATTGGATACCGAAACAGTGGTTCCTTATTATTTATTTATTTTACATGTGATTACTATTTACTGTCATTTAAAACATCGCTCAATCAATAAATTGAGTAAAGATTTGTGGGATCTACAGGAATGATAAAGTTTTCCTCAAGAATTTAATATCAAAGCAGATTGATTGCAACTTATATACCTGCCATATAGCCGTATACGATTATCCCCTTTAGAGTATTCAAGAGGTCAGGAATACATGGTATATATTTCAAGCATTTCACGATAGATGATCTGTGCAGGAGGGAGCAGATATACGGTATAATCATATATACGTGTGAATTGTTGAGTAAAAAACTTTTAGAAGTACAGCGCATGAATGTTATCTCAGACAAAATAAAAGATCTAGGTTCTTTTGCTTCTTTTTTCTTATGTAAACATTAGAACAATATTCCATTAAAAAAAAAAGTTATTGGGGGGATCAAAAGAAATGGGCTGAAAATGGCAAAATAGGACCCAGGTTCGTCCAGGGATCCAATTATATATATATATTTAATGAGCGCCTGGTCAGTTGTGTAGTTATACACACACTAAAAAGGACCAGACATGTCTTCTGCCTAGGTGTGATTCATATAAGATGGGCAAAAATAGTAGGGTGAAAAATGATTTTAAGTGAAAGATGAATCTCCGCAATGTGAGAGATAAGAAAATATATTATTATTTTGCTGTAGCATCTTCTAGAGTATGGTGGCTGTTGTTTTGGAGTGACAGAAATTGCTAGTCTGGTAAAGGGATTAATGATAATGCTGACTCTTCCTACAGTAGCACTGTTGCCATCACTACAGCAGGGCCGCTGAGCATATATAGTGTGGTCAATTGACATGAGGGGGCATTGACTAAGAGCAGGCGTGCATCTATGCATTATCCGATCCATCGTGCACCATGGGCTCGTCCACACACAGGGCATATTAAGTATAATACGTACTAAATGGAATATTCAAAATTTTATTGACTGCATCTATTCGTACTGAGCGCATTACATCCTCATAGGGTCCTTCAAACCAATCTAAGGGGGTCCCCATAGTAGCATGACGCATTTCTCAGAGGTGTGATCTGGGCATGGTTCATAATTGCAGGTGCCGCGTACAACAATAAAAACCGCGAGAGGTTATGATACGTCTGGTGACCGTGAATTAAATAGCATCGGAGTCTCACAGCTACGAGCCAACCGAGTGCGTCGACTGAGGCCATAGAGGACTAGAGAAGGTGCTATCTCCTGGCTGTATTTGCGATGGCGGGGGCTATCCTAAGAAATAATCACCATTTTATACATACAAAAAAGTGACACATCATAAGGTTGCAGCTATAGGCAGTTTTCCTATATAGCTTTTGAGACCTCTTCAGTTAATCCACAGAAAAAAATGACACGCCATATCACCACTACCCGCATCAGATCAAGTATGGAAATAACAATTATAAAGTGTTAACAATGTCATACTTTGAGATAAATTATATTAGTTCTCAACAACAACTTATATGAAAATTTTCTAAAACAGCAAATAAAAGTGCAAAACTTCGTATCGTCACATCACACGCATGGCTGAATGTCCTAAATACGTGAGCACCCGGCTACTGTAATTGGCAAAAAAAATGAAAAACAAGTTTCTGGCTGCAATCGGAAATGGAGAGCGCGTTAGTATTGTTAAAGAATACAAATGTACATCCAAAACAAAGTATAAAACCAATTTTAATAAAACTTTTCGTAGTCTCTGCATGACATATATCTATCCTTCATAAAACTCTTTCGGGTGATGGCGCACACATGGCGTTTTTGTCCGCGTTTTTAACGCGCCCTTAATACCTGTGGCCCCTTTTTTTATAGTTTTCATCCTCATCTATTTTTCACATCACCGCCATTCGAAACAAACTTATTTTGATTTTCTGTGACTTGAATATTTCTGCGTACAAATCTGTGGTTACTTCCCATAGGGACACAAGTCTTTTATTATTCCGATGGCGCATACGAAAGCGGTTGAAAAAATCTCAAGTCGATGAAAGGTGAAAAAACGCTTTGTCCGCCGTTTTTAGTTGTGGGCTTGATTTTAGCTTGCTTTCATTCAATGTGCGCCCCAAATGGACATGTCTACTTTAAATTCTATGGTGTCGGTACGGTTAATACGGCGGTCCAAACATCTGTATAGTTTATAATGTTTTTATACGTTTAGGCAAAGATTAAAACGTGGCTACTGTACTAAGATAGCTCTTTTGGGCGGATTTGGCTGCGCATCTCTGGAGCTAATAACTTTTTCGGTTAGCAGGCAGGTGTAATTTTTTTGCGACTTTTGATGACTTCGTTTTCTTGCTATTGGGCATGCTTTCAGTAATAAATTGCGAAAACTGAGCAAAAACGAATTTGATGCTGTACAGCATCAGCTGTAGCAATCGCAGGACCAGTTCTGCTGCAGAGAGCATTTTTGGTGACGATCATGCTTCCATTGTCCAGCAAAATACATCAGCGATCTCAGAAAGCCGAATCTTTAAATGCTATGAAACGCAACAGCCCTCATGCAGTCAGGTGGAATACATCCTGCTTGCACTCTAGTTTAAAACTCATCTTGGAGCAGCATAGCTGTGCACTCACATTCTGAAGATGTATGTAGATATTTTTTGGCTATGCTTACTTGGGGGGTGCATAGTAGAGGGATGATCTTACAGACAATAGCCATAATTGGTCAACAGATTATTTTGGCACAAAAGTTGTTCCCAATCTATAGAGGCTTGTGCAAGATAATTTTTTTTTATTTAATTACCTGCATGGAATACAACACAGACAGAAGCTTATATTCACTTTTATATTGTGCCATAACGCTCTTAGTCCTCTAGGGTGCTCTCTGTTCTCTGTCCTCTCACTGTTCTCTATATGGAGTAAGCTGATGATTGTGTCGAGGCAGCTACGGTCACCCGCGGCTACTTTAGTGAGTGGCGTGGCCTGTACTAGACATGTGGGCAACGGCAATCAGGCACGACGTCCCGTTCTCCTGTCCGAGTCTCTATAAACGACCAGAGACCAAGGGGACAATAAGACAGCTGCGCTTGAGCTTGGAGCTTAAGGTCGAGTGCCAAGTATTAGTTCTATTACAACATCGGAAGACACTGATTAGAAATATAACAGAAAAGTGCAATATCTTTCAGCATCTTAAGAATGCCATTGTCGGTAAATTCTAGAGAACTTATTTAATTCATTTATCAAGTTAAAGTCTCAAAAAAAAAATGAGTTTTTTTTGTCTATTTTTTCCGATTAAATTTTATTTAGTACGATTTTCTATAGCTTTTAATGTAAAAATATGATATGTCCATAATCAGTCCATCACGCCATCTCCCGTCAGTTTTGTCTCCGTGCTAGCAATGGCCCGATGTGGCTACAATCTGCGCCTCTGGCTGAAAGGCTGGGTGGTTACATCAAACAGTTCAGGTGTGCATATTAAAAGTATGTGAAGGTCCCATTTATATTACGATCAGGATTTGTGTTTCTAGGTGTGGCGCATAAAGTCAGGAAATGGAAGAACTGTATGTAAAAATTTATATTATTTTACTGCACATTTTGGTTAAGAAAGATATAGTAGCTGTTGAAGAGTGGCCACTATTACGAACTTCTATACCATGTCAGCATTAGGACATATATTACGAGTCTAGTAACGGGCAGTCTCTGTAGGGGTTTTAAGCAAAACCGGGCTTAGTGATTGAAACATACGTTTCAGTTGTTTTGAAAGTATATGAGCAACAAGGCCTAAAAGTTAAGATCATAAAGAATAAAAGACATATCCTATCTATATCATAAAATAATACATAATAATAATATCTTTTATTAATAGCTAGCAAAAATTCATATTCGCGTATCGGCTTTACAATATGGCCTAGGGCTACATACATACAAATAAATAATTAAAATTAAGATAAAAATACTGGTCTTTTTTTTCTTTTTTTTCTGCTGAACCAGCCATCATCGACCTTTATGAATTACAGAGTCCAAGGTCAATGGCACTTGTCATAGTAGACTGGAACTTGGTCATCTCCGCATGTTTGTCGAGATAACAGATCAGGCGGAGGAACTTAAGATGGTAGCAAGGTGAGGTAAAGATGAAGGTAGCATGCAGTTAGTGCATGTGAAAGGCTTGCCTAAAGAGATGGGTTTTAAGAGGCTGCTATATGAAACTTTTGGGGTTGGGATATTAGTTCTGTAGACAGAGTAGGGCGATTATCCTAGAGAATCCATTTGATGGGGGGCAGCTCAGGAGAGGTCATGGGAGACATTAAGAGAGAGGTTGCAATTAAGGTTGAGAATAATCTTAAGATTTACTAGGTGCATATCAGATGGGCATGGGTGGGCGATGTATCTGAGATGATGGAGAGGATATGTAGGGAAGTAACAGCATTGGCTAGAGCTTGGTGATGAAATATCGTTCGCAATACTTCTTGCCTCTACAACCTGGCTTATAAAACTGTATGCAAAGTCTAATCAGTTAATAGGAGCTTTTGGGATATGATTTACAAGGGCATCAAATACGCCTTTTCCATTGTTTTCATGCTCTCCTACCAGCTCAAAACAGAACAGAAAAAATATTGGAAAAAATAGGTTTTGGATACTTTAATCAGGGGTCTTCAAACTCAATTTACCTGGGGGCCGCTGGAGGTAATTCATGGTACGGGAAGGCTGGGCGGCATCAAGTTTTCCACACAAAATGCGCTTACAAAATATCATTATTCAGATTCAATGTCATGGCGTCTACCAGGCGCAGGTAAGCCCCACTGGGAGACGTGTTTTCTCTAGAACGGTTCCTGGTCGACCGGAGGGGTCCCAAAGCTCCTACCACGCACTGAGCCCAGTCAGGGACACTCCACCCTCTCCCCTCCCCCCGGTACTTGTCTCCCCGTGTCCCTACCCATCGAAGAAGATGAAGTCGCCGCTCTGACCTGCACCAGTGCGTTCAGAGCGGCGACTTCATCTTCTTCAAGTACCGGAGGAAGGGGATTAACCGTTACGGTCCTTTCCTGTTTTTTATGTCCATATTTTCACTCCCACCGAACCCCACCTTCAAAATCTATAACTTTTTTATTTTTACACGTAGAGCTGTGTGACGGCTTGTTTCTGCGTACAATTGCACTTCATAGTGGATGTATGTAATATTCGCATGGCCATGTCATCTTGGAAGCGGGGAAAAAAATTCCAATGCAATGAAAATGGTGAAAAAACAGGCATTTGCGCATTTTCTTGTGGGCTTGGATATTCACTCTTTCACCTGAGCGCTCCAAGACTTGTTCTCTACTTTATTCTTTGGGTCGGTACGATAGGGGATTTACGCATAATTACCAAATTTGTTATAGGTTTATAATGTTTTTTACAAAAATTAAAACCTCCTGTACTAAAATTATTTTTTTGATTTTGCCAACTTCTGGCGCTAATAACTTTTTCATACTTTAGTGTACGGAGCTGTGGGTGGTGTCATTTTTTGCGAAATTTGATAATATTTTCAATGATATCATTTTTAGGACTGTACGACCTTTTGATCACTTTTTATAGATTTTTTATATTTTTCAAAATGGCAAAAAAGTGGCATTTTCGACTTTGGGCGCTATTTTCCGTTACGGGGTTAAAAGCATTGAAAAACCATTATCATATTTTGATAGATCGGGCATTTTCGGACACGTCGATACCTGATGTGTTTATGATTTTTACTGTTTATTTATATTTATGTCAGTTCTAGGGAAAGGGGGGTGATTTGAAATTTTAGGTTTTTTTATTATAATTTTTTTTTTTAAACTTTTTTGTATTTTTATTTATACTATTTTTCAGACTCCCTAGGGTACTTTAACCCTAGGTTGTCTGATCGATCCTATCATATACTGCCATACTACAGTATGGCAATATATGGGGATTTTCCTCCTCATTCATTACAATGTGCTATCAGCACATTGTAATGAAGGGGTTAAAACGAAATAGCCTCGGGTCTTCGGAAGACCCGAGGCTACCATGGAGACGGATCGCCGCCCCCCGATGACGTCACGGGGAGCGGCGATCCCAGGTAAGATGGCGGCACCCATGCGCCGCTATCTTTTTGAGGCTGCTGGCAGCTTTGCCGGCAGCTATCGCTGTGCAAACACCCGCGATCGGTGCTAGCACTGATCGCGGGTGTTACCGGTAAGCCTTTGCTGCAATATGCAGCAAAGACTTACCGGCTATGGAGAGGGCTCAGCCCGTGAGCCCTCTCCATGCAGCGTGACCCGACCGCCGCCGTGAATACACGGCGGGCGGTGCTTTTCCAGGTGGGGGCCGCAAAATATTGTCCCGCGGGCCACAGTTGGCCCGCGGGCCGCGAGTTTGAGACCCCTGCTTTAAATAAAGAATCTGTGACAGAGGGTCTTTAAAAATTGAAAAACAATATCAAAATAAGAACACACAAGAAAAATATGGTTTGCTAAAAGAATGATAAAATCTGATACTAATGATAGCTTCCCTTGAAGTATTACAAACTTCCAGAGTCATGTGTGCCTCAATGACAAGGTTCCCTTGTGATATAGTATGCAAAGGTCCGCACATGGATAGTTTCCCAGCACTCGGCCAGCGAGATATGTCAGACTTTAAAGTATCATTGATATAATCCAGGGGCGTTGACATTCAGGAGCAACTGCTGTATGAAATGACCAATGTCAGTTTGACCCTGGTTTAACCTGAAGTTGGCACATCTTAGGCATGCTTCATTAGTTCTCATGTAATCAGGATGCCTCTCTAGGATCACAAGGGTCCATGTCATTTTATAAACTTGGCTAGCTTCCCACAAATTCCAGTAAATAGCTAATAGGTGGCTTAGGGAATTAACCGTGCAGGCGGCCAGAAGGTGAAAGTTGAGGATTAGTGTAATTATCCTTTTATTTCCAATATCCATCTATCCAATATTTATAAAAGTGTAAATGTATATTACAACATGGAGCATGAACAAGCACAATACTGAATACTGAATTAAGTTTGGGCAGAAGAAAATAGTATAGTAACCTATATAAAGTAAAAAGCCCCAACTCTAGAAAATGTATATACTTTATTAGATGTCAAAGGTCAGCATGCAGATTTTCCCCTTAAAATGGTTGTCTGAGGATATAAATTGAATGCCTGGACAACCCCTTTAATTAATCACACACAGTATTGAACCTGTAACCATAAATCCCCCTCTATGTGTAGAGAAAAGAAGATTCTTTCAACTGTGGGTTCTTTACTGTATATAGAGAAAGATTATTGAACACACTCCTGGAGGAGGTAATCTTGGGAAAAATGCACAAAAGCTATAGAAAGACCTGCATCTCCATTTTAAAGGAACTCTCCAGCCAAAACTAGATCATTTAATAATACCTGATCCAGGGGCCTGAGGGAGGAGCTTGACTTATTTTCAATGCTTCTCCCTACAGGTCCTATGACATGTATAATGAATGCAGTTTTGACTGGAGTGTTCCTTTAAGATTTTTTTGATCAGATTTAAAAGTGAGAAAAAGAGTGGTCTCCGACCATGTGATATTTGTGCCTTTCAATGGATCACCACTGTAGGGTCATGGGATGGATATTCCTTAGCATTTTTCTAAATGAGGACTACTCCGATGGTCCTCAAGCAAGGGCTACATAGTGATTTTGCCAATGAAAGCTATGGGAGGTCTAAAAATTGGGTAGAACTGACAATTTACAACCAATTTAAAAGAAACTTACTATGAAGAATCTACCATGAGAAGAAGATCGGATGGTAGTTTCCTCTTGCCTGCCTCTGCCCTAATCTGTAATTTAATAATCCTGTAACCTAACTTGTTATAAACTTGTAAAATGTAAATTAACTGCAGAGACTACTGGGGTGTGGAGTAGCCTCAGCTCCCAGTGCCTGGCCAGGCTAGTACATGTCAGAGAAGTCTCTGCAGTTATTTTACATATTACTAAAATAAAGATTTTAACTGCACAGGCTACTGGGGCATGGTAGGTTTCCTTTAAGGAAATGGTTGCATCACCTTTTTAAAAATGTCAAACAATTGTAATTTTTATTTTCAAATGACAAACATGGTCACAGGAAAATCCTGCTGACTCAGGATTTGTGATGTTGCCGGGTGATACAGTGATCTTTGCATGTGATATCAATGCCAAAGTCACCTTGTAGTTTCACCTAAGTAAAGGATCCTATCTCCCTATAATAAAAGTACATAGCCAAAACTCTTATAACTGTGATACTGCTCCTGTCAGTTTCTAAGAAATGTATAAACAATTTAATAATTAGGCGTTAGCAGCTATAGTGCCATAAAAACTCTGATACTGGCCAATCAGTGCTCACAATACGAGAAAAATAAGTCTCGTAAGTTTGTTCTTAAGTTGAATTTCGGAAGTCGGAGCAAGTACCGTATATTCCGGCGTATAAGACGACCTGGTGTATAAGACGACCCCCCTACTTTCCTGTTTAAAATATAGAGTTTAAGATATATTCGCCGTATAAGACTACCCCTTTTCCAACGCATACAAAACACCGGTAAAAATTTTAAAAAAAAACATTTGAATTTAACATGGTCCTTTTTTTAATGTAAATTCTTATGACATGCAGGAAAACTGTTGCTCATAAACATAAGGCATACAACAACAACATTACCATCTTCCATTTTACTGTAAATGTTACCATACTGTACCTTAAATTTTTATTTTATTAAATATTCCATGCCATGTACTCAGAAGCGGGAAAAAAATTCCAAATGCAATGAAAATGGTGAAAAAACGCATTTGCGCCATTTTCTTGTGGTGTAACGTCTTTCACTGAGCGCCCCAAATGACATGTCTACTTTATTCTTTGGGTCGGTACGATTACGGGGATACCAAATTTGTATAGGTTTTAAAATGTTTTCATACATTTACAAAAATGAAAACCTCCTGTACAAAAATTATTTTTTTGATTTTGCCAACTTCTGGCGCTAATAACTTTTTTATACTTTGGTGTACGGAGCTGTGGGTGGTGTCATTTTTTGCAAAATCTGATAATATTTTCAATGATATCATTTTTAGGACTGTACGACCTTTTGATCACTTTTTATAGATTTTTTTATATTTTTCAAAATGGCACTATTGGGCGCTATTTTCCGTTACGGGGTTAAACGCATTGAAAAAACGTTATCATATTTTTATAGATCGGGCATTTTCGGACGCGTCGATGCCTGATGTGTTTATGATTTTTACTGTTTATTTATATTTATGTCAGTTCTAGGGAAAGGGGGGTGATTTGAAATTTTAGGTTTTTTTATTATAATTTTTTTTTTTTACTTTTTTTTATTTTTATTTATACTATTTTTCAGACTCCCTAGGGTACTTTAACCCTAGGTTGTCTGATCGATCCTATCATATACTGCCATACTACAGTATGGCAGTATATGGGGATTTTCCTCCTCATTCATTACAATGTGCTATCAGCACATTGTAATGAAGGGGATAAAACGAAATAGCCTCGGGTCTTCGGAAGACCGAGGCTACCATGGAGACGGATCGCCGCCCTTGATGACGTCACGTGGAGCGGCGATCCCAGGTAAGATGGCGGCGCCCATGTGCCATTATCTTTTTGAGGCTGCCGGCAGCTTTGCCGGCAGCCAACGCTGTGCAATATGCAGCCAACGCTGTGTTATATGCAGCAAAGACTTACCGGCTATGGAGAGGGCTCAGCCCGTGAGCCCTCTCCATGCAGCGCGACCCGACCGCCGCCATGAATACACGGCGGTCGGTCGGGATTACCGGTGTATAAGACGACCCCAGAGAAGACAGAAGATTTTTCTGTCTTCAAAAGTCGTCTTATACGCCGGAATATACGGTATATTTTGTAAGTGTTTCTGGTTCCTTTGACAAATGGATTTTTAAAATTTTAGATTGCCATGAGAAAAAGAATTAATAATTCAGCTTCATTGCAGACTATGTTCATAACAGTTACAGCTGTTCATTGCAGCCTGGGGCTAAAGTACAGTACATTATCAACATCCAGTGGGTCGTCTGTAAGTCAGGCCTTAAAGGGAACCGGTCAACAGAAATTGACCCAATAAATCACTACCTGTATGTCATCAAGCAGCTAAACCTATTCTAAACACTGGGGCTTATTTACTAAGGGTCTGCGGATCGCACTTTCGTTGGATTTTTGAAATTTTCGGGATTTGCAGCGCTGTGAGAGGTATTTAACTGGGATTGTGTCACACGGGATCGGATTGTGGCGCAGCTGAAACGGCTTTCATGTGACAGAAATGGGGGAGGGGGCGGGCCGCCAGACGATCCTACTGATTCGGAATGAGCGCAGGACTTTATATTCAAATTGTGTCAGATTCAATGCACTTATATATACCGGGAAGAAGATGTGGAACTCTGCCGGACCTGAGCGGGAAGCAACAGATGCACAATCTTAGTGTATCGTGGCACAGTGCATTGACGTCGGACAAGGCACTTCGGTTGAAATACGTCGGCTGGGTAAGTAAATGTGCCACTGTGTTTATATCATGGCCCAGTGCTGTGGACTTGTACAGGAAACCGACTTTGAAGTGAGATGTAATTTGGTTGTATAAAGTCAAGGAGGCGGAGAGTTTAACATTGAAGTCAAGCTCCCTTCACTTCAGAAAGCCCCCTTCACTGTAATTGATCGTCCTGCATCCACATCACTTTCATTCCATGTCATTTTGTTCGCAAGACCCAGTCAAGCTCTCACCACCTAAGTGTCATCTCTAACTAGCGCCCGCAATGCACAAGATCCAGATTTCTACACGTGCACACTGCTTCAGTAAGTATGAGAGAGTAGAGTTGCTCTCGCAATGCTTTGAAGTGGAGCATGCGCAGTGCACACGTGTAGAATTCCGTCTCTAGCCCTGCGCGTCCCCGGATGCCGCCATGCACAACAAATTCTAACAGGAGGATGATCTCACCCGAGAGTGAGCTGGGTAATGGTTGTGAGTGGCCAAGAGGACTTGACTGTGTATTCAAAATTAAATGACATTAAATAAAAATGATTTTTCCGGAGTGATGAAAGCAATATTATACAGGCATCATTGAAACACCATTACTAATAGGTAATATTTACGGTTTATGAGGGAGATCTGTGGCGACAGGTTCCCCTTCATGTAAATGTATACAGTTTGATGAAATATTTCACAGGTAACTTAATCCATACCATAGTAGGGTTATGCATGTTTATATATTTTGAGTCAACTTGCATGTCATGTAAACCTTTCTATTCTTCTCATCTCTCTGTAGGACTGGGACCTGCATATCAAGGGCAGGATGCATATTCAGAATGTGATGAGTTACTCTGAGAGGTGAGTGTACAGAAATAGCTGTATTTTACATGTGACACTACAACTTTACAATGAATGGTCTTTTTATGTATTTATTATTGTATTTTCAGGACTGGTTTAAATTGTGCCCCCAACTCTACGGATGGAGTATTACCCTCTTCTATAAATCCTGACTTTCACACCATTAATAATGAAGGTGAGATACTCTCTGTCCTGTAATATACTACGTGACTAGGTTTGACACCTGCATTTAAGTATATTAAAGTTGTCTGCCAGATCAGAGTGTAACACATGGCAAAACTATTTAACCTTATCAAATATTTCAGTGTGGGTCCAGGTCTCCAGAGTCTGTACACATAACAGGTCTGCAGTATCTGCCCTCAACAAAGATAATTCATCGAGCTCAAGCGACAAGAAGGAAATGACACCGCAGAGTGTGACTTGATAACCTTGACCACAGAGTAACCTCATGTACTAAGTACACAATGAGCTTTTTTTTTCTTGCACAAAACATGTGACCTTTGTCCATTATATAGAACATAAGACAAACACATTGGGGCAGATTTACTTACCCTGCCCATTTGCGATCCAGCGGCGCGTTCTCTGCGCTGGATTCGGGTCCGGCTGGGATTTGTAAAGGTAGTTCCTCCGCCGTCCACCAGGTGGCACTGCTGCACTGAAGAGCATCGGAACGCACTGGAATACACCGAGCTGGGCTGAGTGAAGGAAAGTGCAATTTTCGCGACACATTTTTTTTTATTTTTAATGCGCCGGTTTTTCCGAATCCGTCGGGTTTTCCTTCGGCAACGCCCCAGATTTCCGTCGCGTGCATGCCGGCGCCGATGCGCCACAATCCTATCGCGTGCGCCAAAATCCTGGGGCAATTCAGGGGAAATCGGCACAAATCGGAAATATTCGGGTAACACGTCGGGAAAACACGAATCGGGCCCTTAGTAAATGACCCCCATTATCTGATGTGCTTCTCATTATCACATTATCTTCAAAAGTTAAAAGTGCTTTAGTGTATGAAATAATTGAATACTGCTGTATACGTGAGGGATTAGCTTCACCTGCAGTTCCATAGTAAATGATAATAATATGCAGTGTGGCATCCTAAAATTCTCACAAAATAAGGGCTTATTCAGGTCCGTATGTGTTTTTTTCCCCTCGGAAGTCATACTGTCCTATTGATACCGAAGGTTCCTGTTAGAAAAAAAATTGCAGTATGCACAATTTTTTTCTCATGGACCTCCATAGAAGTCAATGGTTCACCTAAAAAAAAAAATTTGTAAGTGGTCAGTTTTCTCTCAAAATGTTGCTAGGCAACCAATTGGTCAGGGCAAAAAGTAGATTAGACACCCATCCGTTTTATTTGTGAATGAAAAAAATGGATTACATATGCACGTGAAAAAAACCGATTCAGACTGAACATCACATGTCCGCATTTTTCCGGTGTGCAGCAGGCATGTCCATCTGACGGAGCCCTAAGAAAAATACAGAAGCTAGAAAAAGGGTGGTAGCGTAGAGAAGTCCTAATAAACATGAAATCACAACAGTTTTGTGGCAAAATATTGTTGTAATGTAACAGCTGACATAGGAAGAGAAAAGTGTCTAATGCGGGCAGCAAACAAGATCCTGCATCTTCTGCATGTCTAGTCTAGATACAAGTTCTCCATTCACAAACCCTCTAAAATAGATAATTTTTTTTCTGCTCTGTTTAATGGTTGCTGTAAACAGATGGATGTTACATATTTCTATGGCTTTATCAAATAGCAGGATGTTTAGAGCTCTGTATTGGAAAAGAGCTTTAAACGGCTGCATAGAGGTATATGAAGATTAATAAACGCAGTATTATAGACTTATAAAAATGTCCTACTGTGCCTTACATCAAGATTTAGGACACTCATTTAGGACACTTGTTGTTACCTAAATTTCTTCTATTCCAACCCCCCTCCCCCCCCCCCTCATATAATTAAGTTATATGAGAATAAAACACTAAAATAACCAAAACACCACTTGTAAATGTTTGGGCTTTTAGTAGAAATTGCAAGAAAAATGGGGACACGTTTGACTAAAAGCTATAATGTATATTTCCCCAGGTTTTGTCTCAGACATAGATCCTCTCTATCCTCCCCCTGCACCAGCTGCTTCGTTCCTCCCGTCAGGAGCTTCCTTCTCTGGACCACCCATTAGTGCGAAGGTACAGTAATTAGTCTGATATACTATCTGTCTGGGTGGTGCGTTCTTAGTTCTTCTGTGAGACCTCAGCACAAGTTCTACGAATTTGGGATTTTTTTTTTTTTTTTACAATAGTGCACCCTTATAGTGCTGGTTTGTCCAGGATAACAGATGTCCCTACAAAGTTAAGTGCACAACTGTTTCTATTAAGACTTGTATAAGGTCTGTATTAAGAATCCTTACAAGCGTGGTCATAATAATAACTAGAATATAGTAAAACAAAAAGTATACCGTATACTGTACTCATATTGTCTTTTTTTAAATTCCCATTATTCACTATGTTTTTATACATGCAATTTGGAAGGTATTGGAAAAAAAGTATGTAGGTTATAACTCCCCTTGATTGTGCCCTAAAGTGTTATGTAGCAATTACCCACAGAATCAAAGGTTTTTTATGGTTATAGATGTTGATAATTTATCCATAGCAATTGTCCTCATTATCAAATTGGTGGGAGTCCAATATCAACAGATCAGGCCTTACAAGGGAGGGCAAGGATGTAACACAATGTAAGCCCATATACATCCCCTGGTTTATCTCCTACCCCTTGAAAGCTGGTGGTGACATTACTGTCACATGGTGCGTTCTTGGACCATTCTTGGTGCATTTTTACTCGTTTCCCATCGTTTGCTGGTTTAAATCCTGTATTAACATTTTCACAGCTGCTTAAACCTCCACAAATTAAGAAAAATAGATTCAAACTAGCAAAACGCATGCATTTTTAGTGCATTTAAAAATGCAACAAGAACGCACCGCATGACAGCACCCTTTTAGAGGGTAAAACACTGTCTGCCACGGTTTCCTGCTGGAAGCAACATATACTGAGTAGATAAGAAGTATGCCTCGTCTGTCAATATAAGTCTGTAGACACGTTTGTGTTTTTGTCAGTTTTCTTGACATTAACCGTGTGCCAATATCGAGACGTGAACCCAACCTTACTTTATTTAAAGGGAACCAGTCAACAGAAATATACCTAATAAATCACTACCAGTACAGTGTCAAGCAGCTAAACACTTCAGATAATGTTTCTTCCATAGCCCAGTGTGGTGACACCATGCAGTAAATCAACTTTGAAGTGAGATGTAAAATGGTTGTGTACAGTCAGGGAGGTGGAGAGATCAGCAGTGAAGTCAAGCTCTCCTTGAGAGTTTTTTTTTTTGTGGTAAAATTAAGTATGAGGGGGAGTCCAGCTGCAGAGCGCACAGAGGCAGGGCCAGGCAGGGGTAGCATCCACATCTCCTACACTGTCTGGGAGATGTGGTCTGGATGGTAGTCAGGGTGGATGGTTTCATGCAGTCAGGGAATGTGATTGATTTTCCTAAATAGATGGTTTATAAGACTAAGTTTGTGAAATCCATATCCTTAATCTTGTATTGTCCATAAAAGTAATGTAATTACGGTAACTTCAGAGTACATAGAGAAGTACTTAAATCCTTCATCACCCTAAATTGGCCCCAGCATGTATTAATGACTTTTCCCTGTGCCGCTAAGCTTTAATAGTACACCTTTTAGAAACTTAGATCACAATATGCAAATTTACCCTAAATTGTCATTGCATTAAAACAGACTAGATATTGGCTGGCAGTTCAAGAGGGTATCGGATAGAGAACAGACCTCATAGGGTGTGATTAAGGATCTGTTCACATACACTGGAGATCAAAATTATAGAACAACACACAATTACTTAAATGTCAAGTTCATTGTGTGTCCTATGTGAATACATACTAACACGTGTAAAATCGCAGTATTTAGTATTTTACGCTGATTTCAGAGTACAAATAAAAATTGCATAATTGCTAAATAAAAATCAAAATTATTGGTGTTAATCTGACACCTGCTGCTAATTTACTTAACTATTTAATAAACCCTATGTAATCGGCACCGGACTTTCCAGTTTTCACTGACGTTACAAAAATGTTGTGCTGTTCCAAAGTGTTTGAAACCCTCTGGCAGCAGGTTGTCCAGATGAAGACCAAAGGGGTGACCCTATCACCAATACGTAGTCTGTGAGTTCAAGAATACTGCATCTTTACAACATCACAAACTCAAATTCAAGCCCCCCAAAGAAGGCTTGTTGCCTTTCAAAGATAAATGTAATAGAGGACAGGATAATGAGGAGGATTGTTTCATCACTGCAGCTGGAATTTCTACCAGTACAGAACTGAACAGGGTAAGGATCTGTCTGGTGATCATTTATTTGGATCTGATGGGAAAGATTGTGTTCATTGACAAACTGGGGTAGGCTGAACCTAAAGTGTGTAAAGAAGTCAGTGAAAGATGGTGGAGGAAGTGTCATGTTTTCGGGAATGTTTTATGCAGCCGGATATGGAGCTCTCATACAGCTACATGGCAGAGTGAATCTAAGTATGTATCAGAACCTTCAACAACACATGGTTCCTTCCTTGCCTTCTTCACTTAATCAGCCAGCAAATTTCATCCAGGAAAATCACCCTGTCACACAGTAAAACAGGATTTGCAGTTCCTTGATACAGAAAACAATGAAATGGTTACAGCCCTGCTCTAAACCAGTAGAAAATATATGGAAATCCCTGGTGACAAAGTTATGGCCAAGAAACCTACAACAGTCAGAGAACTGTGAAGAAGAGGAGAGCTGAATCCGAGCAGAGCCAAGTGAGACACTAGTGATGCCCTGTGGCCACAGATGTGCTGAAGTCATTAACAGCAAAGGCCCTTGCACTTCCTACTGATTGGTAACTGCAATCTCAGAAAATTTACTTATAATCTTTCTCTGTGCTACAGTCATTGTTTCTTTCTAATTAACATCATGACGGTTTTTTTCCAAAATAAAGGTTTGATGTTGATATACTTTGGTAATTTTGTAAATCACTGTTCTATAGGCATGGTGCACCTCTTATAAAAAAAATCCAGTAAATTTTCATCAATGGAATTCCTTTAAAATTCAAATAATCATCATTTTTACCATTTGTTCGTTCTGAAATGAACCGTAGCTTCATAACTGCAAGAAGATGCTTCTCCTGTATTCCATTTAAAGGAAACCTACCACTTGTAGTGGCAGGTTTCCGATGGAAATACCGGGCACCAGCTCAGGGTGAGCTGGTGCCGGAGCTTATTTTAGTTAGTGTTTTAAACCGCGGTATCGCGGTTTAAAACACTTTTTAAACGCTATAGCCGGCGCAGGCAGGTACGCGCTCGGCGCTTACCGTGCGCGCAGCTACATAGGAAGTGAATGAGAGCCGCGTGCACGGTAAGCCCAGGCTAGCACCGATCGCGGGTGTTACCGGTAAGCCTTTGCTGCAATTTGCAGCAAAGACTTACCGGCTATGGAGAGGGCTCAGCCCGTGAGCCCTCTCCATGCAGCGTGACCCGACCGCCGCCGTGAATACACGGCGGGCGGTGCTTTTCCAGGTGGGGGCCGCAAAATATTGTCCCGCGGGCCACAGTTGGCCCGCGGGCCGCGAGTTTGAGACCCCTGCTCTAGGGTCACCCGGAGACCCGGTCCTGTTCCCACGACTAGTTTAGGAACAGAAAACAACTGCAGCGACATCAGAGGCGATCAGAGAAGAATTAAATAAAAAATGTTTCTATTTGTTCATAAATACAGGCAGTCCCCGGGTTACATACAAGATAGGGTCTGTAGGTTTGTTCTTAAGTTGAATTTGTATGTAAGTCGGAACTGTATATTTTATCATTGTAATCCCAGCCAGAACTTTTTTGGTCTCTGTGACAATTGGATTTTAAAAATGTTGGGTTGTCATAAGAATCAATATTAACACTAAAGCTTCATTACAGACGCCTGTGATAACTGTTACAGCTGATCATTGTAGCCTGGGACTAAAGTACAGTAAATTACCAATATCCAGAAGTCCGTTTGTAACTAGGGGTCGTATGTAAGTTGAGTGTTCTTAAGTAGGGGACCGCCTGTACCAGGATTAGTAAATGTATCATAGATTGTTGTACATGGATTCACAAGACTTTCTTGATGGAATTCAGATTACTACATTGATGTTTGTGATGACATAATTACACTGTATTAATAAATGTTGTTTTTGTGCTGTCTTAATTTTCGGGGAAACACAGTACGAACAGTAGTGAGCTGGGATTTCTCTATGCTCAACTAAAGGATATTATTCTATTGACATAATCTACACCACATTCACATAAACACAATGGGGTATATTTATCATACGCCAGCATATAATAGGCCCGCCGCTGCATTTTCAGCCGTTTGATGTATCGGGGCAGGCGACTGTGCAGCGTTTGTTCTACACTAGTAGAAATAAACGCAGCCGGTGACTTTTCACATGTGAGTTGACTCCGCGGACCAGGTAAGTAAATGTGCCCCTATGTGCTGTTTGCCTTTCGAGTGTACCAGATTACTGAATATTGGTGCATGGTTGTCTATTATCTGCCACACCCTGCACTGCTCTCAGAGTGTGCACCATCTTTTTGGTGCACCTTTAACACACTGGGGCACATTTACTTACCCGTCGGGAGAGTTAACCAAAAGTGCATTGACCGACCATAATGCACTGTGCCGCGATTCACTAAGATCGAGCGCGCGATATCCTGCACGTTTCCCTTCGCTCTTCAGGTCCGACTGAGATCACCTTCTTCCTGGTGAATGTAAGTGCATTGTCTTGCGACAGAATTTGAAAGTTAAATCCTGCGCTCGGGCCAAATCAGTAGGATCGTCCGACGGCACGACTCACAATTTGCGTCTAATGGAAGTCAGCGCAGCTGCACCAAAAATCGATCCTATGCGACACAATTCCAGCGCACACACCTGTTAAATACCTGTCCAAGCCGTGCAACCCCTGAAAACGGCGAACAGTCCGACAAAAGTTCAATCCACAACCACTAGTAAATGAATGGGTGAGGTGCTTGCCGTTTTACAATACACAAGTGTTTAACTCTGTTCTTGTGAGTATGTACAATAAGAATTGTGTCGCATAGGATCGATTTTATGAGTGAGTAAACTAACAACTTAAAAAGAATAATAAACAAATGGGCAGGGATAGTGAAGACCCTCCTCACATCCAGGAGCACCTTTTCCCAGACTCTTTCCTCCAATATCCCCACATCTCCTAAGGCTGGCGCCACACGTAGCGCTTTGTCTGCGCTCGCAAACGCAGACAAAGTCGCGCCCATCGGAGCGGGCCTCGTCCCGATCGCATCGGCGTTTCTATGGAAACGCCTACCCTCGGGAACGAGCCGCCGGTGTTTTGCTTTAATTTAACGCGAAACACCGGCGGCTCGTTCCCGATCGCAGGCGTTTCCCTGGAAACGCATGTGCGTTCGGGCCGAGGACCTTCCCCTGTGCGCTAGCGTCGCGTTTTGACGGACGCCTAGCGGTACGCGTGACCGCGGCCTAAGTGTCAAGTCACACGTGGCGTTTTTAGATTGTTTTTAGGTAGTGCGTTTTCAGATCGTTAAAACACGCATTGATCGCATCGGCGTTTCTATGGAAACGCCTGCGATCGGGAACGAGCCGTCGGTGTTTCGCGTTAAATTAAATTAATTAACGCAAAACACCGGCGGCTCGCTCCCGATCGCAGGTGTTTCCATAGAAACACCGAAGCGATCGGGCTGAGGCCCGCCCCAGTGGGCGCGACTTTGTCTGCGTTTGCAAGCGCAGACAAAGCGCTACGTGTGGCGCCAGCCTAAGGGTGAAGACCGCATTTTTTAACGCATCCGTTTTTTACGATCTGAAACCGCACTTAGTAAAAACGGCCTAAAAACGCCACGTGTGTCTTCACCCTTAGACTTGTATGCAGTGTTTTTTACGTGCGACTTGCAAAAGTAAAGCATGCTTAGTTTCACTCGCTTTAAAAAAATGTGCGTGAAAAAAATGTAAGTTTGACAACACCCATTAACCAGCATTTATCAAAAAAACTGTGCAGTTTGCCTCTGTACTGTGCAGGGTGCGCCAGATTCATGAATTTGGTGCAGGTTCTGTATGAATTTGGAGCGCCCTGCACTGCTACAGCTGAAGAGGGATTTGCCTAATTAGACAGCCATTAACACTTGCCATTGTCTGCTCCCTATGGGTAAAAGCCAGTCCCTGGTTCATTATAACACACAGCTCTAATTACTCTGTGCATCTGTGTGACATCACATGACAGGGATATAACGAGCCGTGCACCTGTGTGACAACACGTGACCAGGGATATAACGAGCCGTGCATCTGTGTGACATCACATGGCCAGGGATATAACAAGCTGTGCATCTGTGTGACATCACATGACCAGGGATATAACGAGCCGTGCACCTGTGTGACATCACATGACCAGGGATATTTAACGAGCCGTGCACTAGGTTCACCAACACTGCCCTAGAAGGTCTAGGAATACAGTAAAAAAAATAAAAGTTTGTGGCTCTGCTCATCACTAATGGTCACTAATGGTCAGCTTTGAATTGGTAGAAAGAAACCTTTAAATATGGAACCATGGGTGTAACTACAGTGGTAGCAGCCACAGCAGCCACTATGGGGCCCGCAGTGTCAGGGGGCCCTGTCATCCAACCTGACACACTAAAGAGTGGAGGATGTGCATCATTATATACATATTAGGCTGTACATTGTACAGCATAATATGTATATAACATATGTGTGATGTATATATGCTGCATGTGTACATGGTGTATGGTGTCTCTATATACTGCATGTTTGTGTATATGCTGTATGTTTCTAAATGGCACTGTGTGTGTATATGCTCTATATGTGAGCGCGAGAGTGTGTAACTTGCATGTGTGAGTATACAAATATGTACGTGGGAATATAAGTGGGAAGGTGGGGCCCCATGCAAAAGCCTGCTATGGGGCCCTGCCTCTCCTAGTTACACCACAGTCTGGAACATTAGTATTAGCATGCCCAGCACTTCAGTGATCTCTGAAAATATATTGTGCTTAATGAGAAATAAGAGAAAAAAAAGTACTACTCTCATTTTGTGTTGTTTAGGTCTTGGAAAGGCTTCACAATGCAGACAATCCTGAGAATTTTACCTTCCATATTGTCATAAGATAATAGAAAACAGAAAACACATTCATGTGGGGTCTGAAATAAACTACTTGCAATATCTATATGCTCTAACAGATGGTCTGTCTTAAATACTCTGCCAACTTATCAGACACTGTCCTACTTTCCATGCAAAAAAAATCCTTGGATAATAGAATGTTTCTTGGTTGCTCACAAGCTTTAAACACATGTGCACTTTACCCTAACCTCCAATACTTCTGTTCATTAGTTCAGAATTATCTAGGACAAAAAGTATTACTTAATAATTAGGTGTTCTATATCACCTTCAATGAGAATATAAGTGTCTTAATGATGCAGACCCTACATCTAGGACCTGCATAAGAACAGTGTTCCCCCATCCCCCATCTTGTATCTGTAGTGAATGGAGATGTGAGTGCGCCTGTATTGGCCGTCTACATTCACTTCTCTGGGACTATTGAAAATAACCAAACCTTCTTACTTGGCTCTTCTTCAGCCATTTGTACTGCACATGTACACTATTATATTGTACCAAACAGGATGAAAAGACATAGATTGTAGACCTTTCCATTTATTATAAGCCCCACTGGTGGTACACTTTACATGACAGGACACTCAATAAAAAGGTTAAAGGTGGTGCAGTAAAGGATGGTGGAGGGCAGAATGATGAGGTATTATTGCATTGTACTTTAACGTACTTTGTACTAACATGTATATGTAAATGTATATTTAATTTTCATATTGATGTGATAGATTGAGATTTTATGTGGTAAAGTTTTAAGAAAGTATAGTAGTGTCAAGAAAATGATACATGTTTAACAAATTAAAAAACTGAAAACCAGACCCAACACTGCTGTATTTAGGGGGATCCCCAGGGTTACTTGAGGCCCCTGCTCACCAGGTCCTACTTCTGGGTAGGACCCAACTGTAACTAACTCAGCATGCTCAGTCAGTGATATAACACACTACAATACATATGTATTGCAGAGTGCTGAGGCTTGAGCAAGCGATCATACAAATGCTTGTTCAAGCCCGAATCTGAAAAAAGAATAAGCTACCTCTGGCACCCCATGCCATAGGTTCACCACCAAAGCCCTATTATATAGCCAGAGTCAGAGCATGTGACTGACGCCGGCCACCGCTGCCGTAATATTGTGCTTGGCGGCTGCCAGTGGAGAAGACCTGCGGGGAGCGTCGGAAAGGTGAGTATCGACTTTTATTTTTTATGAACTGGCAAACTGTGGCTAGTGAGAGGCTGGTTGGCTGTATAATGGGTCAGGGGGAGTCAGAAAGGTGAGTATTGAGTGGACCAAAATCCCACCAGAGCAGTGTGAGAAACTAGTGATGTCCTGTGGTACAGATGTGCTGAAGTCATTCAAAGCAAAGGCCTGTGCATGTCCTACTGATTGGTGACTGTTGTAAACTTCAGAAAATGTAATTCTTTCTTTCTCTGTGCTACAGTTATTACTGTTCTCAGATTATGATCATCACATTTTATGCAAAATGAAGGTTTAATGTGGATATACTTTGGTAATTTTGTAAAACACAGTTCTAGTGTTAGGGTGTACCCCTTACAAGAAAAATATATAAAATTACAATAATTATGAAAAAAATCATTTTTAAATAATGCTTTTCCCATTCATTCTCCTCCATAGTTCTCTTTCTTGGCATAATCTGCATGTGCTATGGGGGAGCTGGAATAGGTTAGTGCACTTTTTTATATGAAAGTCTCCACCAAATTGTTTGTGATGCTCTATCAGACCTGTATGTGATGAATATTTTTTAATAACTTTAATAGTATAAAACAATTATTTGACCTGACATAGAGATGTTTAATTACAGTAATTGTGACAGGACTGCTTCTGCTTCTCAGAATCCACTATGGGTTCTCATGGGATATTATCTTATCCGTGACCCAAATGCTCACTGTAATTGCTCTACAAAGTGAAAGGGATGCATATGCTCAGTATACCATCTGTCTGGCTATTCTGAGAGATCAGACATACAGGAGACCTTTGGTGACAACAGCTGCAATCTTGTCAGCATTATCCAGATACTGTGTAAGATGATCACAGCACAAGGCTTCACCATTATAAGAAACGAGTAATGAGAAAATAACCTGTTATTTAAGTACATTTTGTATAAATGTATAGAAAATAAAACACAATATTACAATCAAAAATGAGAACTAGTTATTAAAAGTATTCAGTATGTTCACAGTGTTGATCCTGCTCTAATGATGGATTTAGTGTGCCCCAAGCAAGGGTGTATTAAGACTACATTGGGCCCTGGGCTATTTGAATATTATAGCCCCTGCAAGTCTGGAATTTATTTCCTATAAATGGTACCAGAATCTCCTCCTGGAGAATGGAGGATGTGCCCTTTCTGTCAGTTTTCAATCTGTGGTTCCAGTAGCTTTAGAGGATCTTCAAAGGTAGCTAGTGGACTGATCTGGACATTTCTCTGGTTAGGCTGTGAACACGGAGCCCAGTGATAAGAGGTACCCCTGAAGATTGTAATCATTTTTCAGCCCACAGATGGTCTATGTCAGTGATTTTCAACCTTTTTTGAGCCGCGGTACACTTTTTATACTTAGAAAATCCTGGGGCACACCACCAACCAAAATAGCACAAAATGACACTAAAACAGCCATATTATACATATAGTTAATAATATAGATTCTAAATTTATTTTACTTACTCAGTGTGAAACCTGGGCCTGTTTCGATAACACAAAAGGGATATCCTGGCAGGAATGGTGGAAAGACACACACAAAGCTCTTCCCCAACAGTTCTCAGTTTCTCCCTGGTTTTAGTATATGGTGCTGATTATTATATGGCTCATATACTGCAAAATAAAGGGGTACAATGAGAAGTACTATGGCCATGAGGCCAGAGTACAAGTGCCAGCTCATATACTCAGCATATGAGCTGGTACTTGTAGTACTCCAGCCTCATGACTATAGTATTTCTCATTTGACATTTCTCATTGTTATATGCAGTATACTGCTGGAGTACTAAAAGTACCTGCTCATATGCTGAGTATTCTGCCAACAGTTCATATACTCAGGCAAAAGCTCATATAGTCAGCATTATTGGTGGGCATTACCTTGGCGGTGGGCAAATGCGAGAGTCTCTCTGCTCTCAGGATGATGCGCCGGCCTCGGTGACGTCATTTTGTCGCTTGAGGTTCAAAGCTTGCGCATGTGTTATTGTACATGTCTCCTACATTGTAAGAAGCCGTAACTGCGCATCGCTGCGCATTGCAGGGAAACAAAACACAGGGGGCACCATAGTTTGGGGAACTTTCCCCGCGGCACACCCGACCATGTGTCGTGGCACACTGGTTGAAAATCACTAGTCTATGTAATGAAGGCACATAACTTAAACAGAGTACATTCCTGTAGGTTTATCTGTGCCCTAATTGTACTGTACAGCAGAAAATGACTTCCAGCACTTGTGTCAATCTATGCTCATGCATAGGTTTACAGTTATAATGCACTGCAATACATAAGTACTACCATGTATTATAATGAAAGTATTCTATTTGTAGTGAATATATGTATTAATTTGTAGTCAAAAGATAAAAAATATAATAAAAAATAAGTACACCCTCACTTGAATGAGAAAAAAAAAAAAATAAGTACACCCATAGAACTTACAGTATAAGGAGTTACTAAAAAAATGGTATGTCCTTTGGGCCATGACTGCAGCATGGTGTGGAACGTATGAAGAATATTTGTGAGGAGGTCAGGATACCACCCAAGTTTGTTATTTACAAGTGGGAATGTACTGAACCTGATCCTCAGGATATCCCCTGCCTTCTTGGCATTCGTGTTAAACTGGTGTGGGATTTGGTGTAACCAATGTACTCAACAATATATTCATTTAGATCACATTTATTTCTGAAAAATTAAAGCAATATCTCTGCATCATAAATCTCACTACAACCCTTGTCATTTTCAAAATGGGGGTCATCTTCCTGGGATACCTCTTTACTGGTATAGCAGAAATCTTGCAAATGAGAATAGAAGCCAAAAATAATCAAATCTCTAAGTCCTCCTTCCTGTATGCACCCTGCTCAGTGTAAAAAAATAGAAATTCTGACATACAGTATTACAACATTGTACTTATGATAGCCCACCTAATATCATAAAGGGTATAGAAGGGAAAGAGTGATATTTCCTATAGGGGGAGAACTATATATAATAATTCATTTGGAAGGTTAGTGTATATAATTCAATAGAATGGTGTATTTAAAGCGTAACTGTAAAGTTACTGACATAAAATAGTTTTAGCAAAGCTGGAGAGAGCCTTTAAGAACAATTCAAATGATACCATTATCATGCTTCTGGTTTCTTCCTAGCCTGAGATATGTCTGGTATATTTAACATTATATTCAGATTCAGCTATTCCTGATGTGGGTAGGTACTTCCAGGTTGTAACTTCAGCTCAGGTCAATGAAGCCAGAACAAGACAGCTTGTTTGCAAGTGGATGACTGAAGCATTTGATGAGTCCCATGCTTGTGACTTCACTACAAGTCCCATAACCCCTCACAGCAATCCTCCTGTCGTCTCTAGCTGTACTATACGGTTTCCCATGGTTAGCAGAAAGCACTGCAAATGAAGATTAGCCCAAGGGGCAAGGTAAAACCCCTGCTAGCTGCTAATTATAGTAAATTAGATAATTGCTTTTTTTTGCTTGGTGCAGAGTTTTTATCCTTAACAGTTTTTACCGTACTGTAATCAAATTCATTTGATTGGAGGACACGGTTTGTGCATAATTTATGGGAGTGCTCTATTTATTTAATTTAGGAGGGCTATATATTATGATATAAGGGGACATTATGTATCATTAAAGGGGTATTCCTACAAAGTCAAGCTTCTTATATGTACTCAGGATAACAAAACATTCTCTAATTTAATGTTATTAACAAAAATGCAACATTTCACAGATATACAATTTCTACTCGAGTATAAACCGAGGCGCCTAATTTTACCACCAAAAACTGTACTGGTATAAGCCGAGGGTGGCAAATGCATTGGCCACAGCCTCCCAGTATATAGCCAGCAAGCCCCAAGAAGATTACGGTCAGCCCCTTTAGTATATAGCTAGCCAGCCCCCTGTAGTATACAGCCGGCCCCCAGTAGTATTCTGCCAGCCCCCTTTAGTATATAGCCAGCCAACCTCCTTTAGTATACAGCCATCCCCCTTTAGTATACAGCCAGCTCCCTTTAGTATAAAGCCAGCCACCACCCTTTAGTAGCCAGCCCCCAGTTTGCCCGCAAAAAATAAACTTACATACTCACCTTCAGGTGGTCCAGATGTTTGGCGAGGCTCCTATTCTGTCTTCTCCGCAATTCACCGGTCCCCGCGGCTCCTCTTCTGTCTGCTGTAACAGCCGGCAGAGACGTGGCTATGCACTCTGCCGGCTGGTGCACACTGTGATGCGGCCGCTGATGACGTCATAGTAGGCGTCGGCCAGCAGAGCTTATGGCCACATCTCTTGCGGCTGTTACAGCAGACAGAAGAGGGGCCGCAGGGATCGGAGCATCGCAGAGAAGACAGAAGAGGAGCTGTGCCAAGCATCAGGGGCGCCGGAAGGAGAGTATGTAAGTTTATTTTTTTATTGACTCGTTTATAAGCTGTGCTGAAAAACTCGCCATGTACACAAGTATATACGGTAAGTCTAACCTGTCTCTATCTGTCCTGGTGTACACAATTTTAGTTGCCCCTAGACACTACCCTGTAACTTCTGACTTTAGGGTCAGGCCGTCATCTTGGATTACTGCATGAGAGCGTGGAGCTGAGTTTCTGTGTCTTTCTGCTCTAAGCCTGTAGCCACCCACACTGCATGGAACTAATAATGTGCCTGCTTAGAGAGTCCCCACCCACACTCTGGAATCTTATACTGACCAGCCTAGGGAATGATAGGAGCTAAAACAGCAGTAAAACTGAGTAAAATTGTAGAGTAAGGGGTTAAAATGTGTTTATTGTGTAAACATCACTAGGGGTTTGAAATTTGAGAATTTTCTTACATGGTAAGACCCCTTTAATTTAGTTAGTAAAATATATTTAGGCGCTATATAATTATTTATTCAGATAATAAATTGCATACTTTTATATATTGATGAGTTACAGGTATATTCACTGCTTGTATATATTTATATGCACAGTATATTAAATTTTGGTATCAATTTATTTGTGTGGTATATTAATTGCTAGTATATTTGTGGTATATTCACTGAAGGTACATATTTATGTGTGTGGTACATTCACTGCAGATACATATCATATGTGTGGTATATTTACTGCTGCTACAGTCAGACCCAGGTTACATACAAGATAGGTTCTTTAGGTTTGGTCTTAAGTTGAATTTGTTTGTTAGAACAGGTAAAGTTTAGTGCTCTCATGGGAACAAGTATTACCAATAAAAGTTCATTACAGACACCTTACAGCTGATCATTGCAGACTGGGACTAAAGTAAAGCATCCAGAGAGCTTCACCAGGGGTCACAGTGGGAGAGAGGTCTGTCTGTAACTAGGGGTCATCTGGTAGTCAGGTGTCCTTAATTTTGGAACTGCCTGATTTAAATACTGTTTAATCTTAGGATTTTTATTATAATGGAGGAAGCTGTTGAAAGGGCACCCATGCTCAGGAGTTCTGCAAATATAATATTGTACCTGAAAATTACTTCAAGTTGTAAGGTCGGAAGGTTGTAATACTCGCTAGGTGAGTATAAGCTGAGTTGAGGTTTTTCAGCACTTATTCAGTAATTATAGGGTAAAATTCTAGGGCATAATGTTTACTACACTCCTTAATTATGTAAGGGGTAAAGTTATTGAAATTTGATCACTTCAGTAAGATAGCAGTTCTTATATCTCAGGGTTTCTCCAAATGTATAGTCTGAAAAATATTCCAAAAAAACCTCTGCCATCTAACAGGAGAATAGCAAAAAGCTGTTTGGATTAATTTCTGTGATTGATCATTCCACAGTCTATGGCCTACATTAATCTGCAGTTTGCCCTCGGAGTATTCTTTTGTACGGGGTCCAACTGTGCACCAGAACACACCTTTCAGTGCAGCATTTTGTGTCGCAGATACTTTATAAACACATGTGCAAACAGTTTGCACTGAAAAGAACGTGCAAAGTCAGACATAAAAACTGGTGCAGGGGCCTAAATAAATGTGGGCCTATGTTTCCATGGCTCCAGGGTCCAGTGTTAACATAAATCGGATGCTCAGCATTGGGTGTGATCAGGTAGTTTTTTAGCACTGGTGAGAAAGTGGGGGAACGGCAAGTGATGTATCAAGCCCCCTCACAGAACTACATTTGTGTTTCACTATGTTGCTTTCACTAATGCATGTGACTTCATTTTAACAGATAAATAGAAATAATAAAGACATACCTGAGATACGTAAAATATCCCACTGTCTTCTCGCAGAAATTTTCTCCATCAATGTATTCACAAACTTCCATGGAATGTATAGAAAAACAATGTAACATGCAAGCATTTTATTGCTTTACATACCTGCATTGTAATGTATAGGGTTTTTTATACACCAAAGCTATGGGGGAGCTCCTGAATTTACTGCATGACAATGTTGCGGCTTGACATTTTTATGTGGAAATTACTAGCTTGTATTAAATCTGTCTGACTTTGGCAAAATTACATATAGAATGTTTGAAATCTTGAAAACACGAATAACATTCAAGAAGTCAAAAGCGGCATAAGGAGTGAGGAACAATTTGGAAATGTTTCTCAGGAGGAAGCGCTTATGTGAAGCAATCTGCTTTATGTTCAAGCTGTTTGTATCATTAAATATGGTATAATAGGTATTGTCTGTGAAACTTCCAAGAGACATTCTATGTTTTCTGCTGTAGGGACAATCACCCCAAATCAGTGGAGAAATGTGGTAATAAGTCTTAAATTGCACCTCTGTCACCTCCTTATCTAGTACCTTCTTTAGTATACCAATGGGAAGGACAAGCTCTTTGTAAATATAGCCCAACTTCTAATCTATGTGTGAAAACTGTACAATTCACCCATGCTCAAACTAAACGGAGTACTAAGTAATAAGTAAATTTAACTTGACTGTGTTGGGTTTTGCTTGATAACAGTCTGCCAAACTACTTTGGCTAAAGGATTTCTCCTACCAAAGACATTTATGCCACTTCCGATACCTTATGTATAAAATGTGGGCCTGCTCTGTAATAAGAAGGCCTATGATAGCTTTTAGATTGCCAGTTTACCATCAGACCCAAAGATAACAATGCAGGGTCTAGCACAGATATCTACATACTGTTAGGCTACATTCACATTAACACGTGCCCGCGGTACCGTAGCACCGTTGGCACATGGCGGGCCAGGGAGAGGAGGAGGGGATGAGCGCTGCTCACCCCCTGCCCTCTTCATAACAATATATGGCGCACGGTTCCGTATTCTGGTGAAAGATAGGACATGTCCTATCTCTCTCACGGCTACGGAATGGTACAGCACCGTATCACTCCCGTAGGGCTCCGTGCACCCATTGCCGTGTACGTGGGACCTATATACGCCGCATATATACATGTCGCCCATATATATACGTTCCCCATATGCTTGTGTGTATGTAGCCTTAAAACTTTTTTTCCAGGAGAGATATTTATCATCACTAAAACAGGATCCTTTGATAAGTTAAGAGTTTTAAAGGAAGTTTAGAATTGCCATTGGTGCTCTGATTTTGCTCTGATGGGGTTTCTATCAATTATGGATAAAAAATTGGTTGTGGTTGCTCCAAAGTATTTTAAAATAGATGCTGGACTGGCAGGTTTGTTACAAGTGGTCATATTTGAACTGAGATTTCACATAAGCCATTTAACCTCTGCTCACACATAAAAGGAGTGAGAATAAAAAAACTAACACGTGAGTAAAGAGTTATACTTCATCCAGAATTGCACTTTCTTTTCATGGAGTTCCGGGGGTTAATAAAAAAGAACTACATTTCCCAAAAAATATTGCCAAAATTGTGCATGGCATATGTCTGATAATGCATCTCAGCTCAGAGTAATTGGGTTATTTGTATATCATTCAAAAGAATGGTGTATTTAATTTAATTCATTGGGTCGGAGGACACTGCGAATAATAGACGGGGGTGCTCTATTTATATAAACTGTGCAAGACAGGTGTGGCCCTGTCTTTTCTGAAGTTTAGTATAGTTTACTTTTATAGATCAATGCATTACATCCAGACTTGTTAAATGGGGTTTTCCATATTAGACATCTATGACATACACTCACCGGCCACTTTATTAGGTACACCTGTCCAACTGCTCGTTAACACTTCATTTCTAATCGGCCAATCACATGGCGGCAACTCAGTGCATTTAGGCATGTAGACATGGTCAAGACAATCTCCTGCAGTTCAAACCGAGTATCAGTATGGGGAAGAAAGGTGATTTGAGTGCCTTTGAACGTGGCATGGTTATTGGTGCCAGAAGGGCTGGTCTGAGTATTTCAGAAACTGCTGATCTACTGGGATTTTCACGCACAACCATCTCTAGGGTTTACAGAGAATGGTCTGAAAAAGAAAAAACATCCAGTGAGCGCAGTTCTGTGGGCGGAAATGCCTTGTTGATGCCAGAGGTCAGAGGAGAATGGGCAGACTGGTTCGAGCTGATAGAAAGGCAACAGTGACTCAAATTGCCACCCGTTACAACCAAGGTAGGCAGAAGAGCATCTCTGAACGCACAGTACGTCGAACTTTGAGGCAGATGGGCTACAGCAGCAGAAGACCACACCGGGTGCCACTCCTTTCAGCTAAGAACAGGAAACTGAGGCTACAATTTGCACAAGCTCATCGAAATTGGACAGTATAAGATTGGAAAAACGTTGCCTGGTCTGATGAGTCTCGATTTCTGCTGCGACATTCGGATGGTAGGGTCAGAATTTGGCGTCAATAACATGAAAGCATGGATCCATCCTGCCTTGTATCAACGGTTCAGGCTGGTGGTGGTGGTGTCATGGTGTGGGGAATATTTTCTTGGCACTCTTTGGGCCCCTTGGTACCAATTGAGCATCGTTGCAATGCCACAGCCTACCTGAGTATTGTTGCTGACCATGTCCATCCCTTTATGACCACAATGTACCCAACATCTGATGGCTACTTTCAGCAGGATAATGCGCCATGTCATAAAGCTGGAATCATCTCAGACTGGTTTCTTGAACATGACAATGAGTTCACTGTACTCAAATGGCCTCCACAGTCACCAGATCTCAATCCAATAGAGCATCTTTGGGATGTGGTGGAACGGGAGATTCGCATCATGGATGTGCAGCCAACAAATCTGCGGCAACTGTGTGATGCCATCATGTCAATATGGACCAAAATCTCTGAGGAATGCTTCCAGCACCTTGTTGAATCTATGCCACGAAGAATTGAGGCAGTTCTGAGGACAAAAGGGGGTCCAACCCGTTACTAGCATGGTGTACCTAATAAAGTGGCCGGTGAGTGTATATAACAAAACTAGTTGTATAGGTACATATCCAAAAGGGGTCATATTTATTATGAGAGTGGGGGTCAAGGATCTCAACACTTGCCTGTTGTGAATTGAGAGGAGGTCATACTAATCATTATGAGCTCCTTTGGACGAGTCCTAAGTACAAGTCAATACTGAGATCTGTTGTATGTTAACAGCAGGAACAGGATGGTTTAATGGTTGGAATTCATGCATAACATTTATAGCACGTCACGGACACAGTACCATTATTGTCTGAAAAAGGAAAATACTTTAAAGTAAACAATTAAAGTTTTATATATCAATTGGAACAGTTGTCACTTCAGGTTAAGATCCGATGTTACAAGGACTTATGTCAGACACATACAGTAGAGTACCACTGTCCTAGCTTCCCATTACACCAGAGCACAACTCTCATTTGTTTTGGAAAATTGATTTAGAAATATTAAAGCCAATCTGAGATTGGGTGGCATGGGCAATAAAGAAAGGTTTACCATTGACTGAGAATACAAATGGTGAATGCTGTGGCACCTTCATCTTAAAAGCTCAAACAATCTTTATTTGTAATCCATTCAAATTATGGTACATCCTTTGAAAGCACTCAAGTATCCAGCAGCTTTGTGGACTTCTTTCTGCAGCCCATGGTACTGAGACTGCCCTCCTACATTAGGGACTCGACGGACCTTATGTAAAAAATTGACCATACTTTTGTACCAGACCAAACTTGGTTGGTTACTCTGGACGTAGAGTCCCTGTATTCGAACATCATGCATGCTGATGGTATACGGGCGACAGCATACTTCCTGGAAAAAAACTCCACGGGGGAGTTTTCCCAGCACATCAGTATATATTTTTTAATCACTTCACCCCTCACATTCACATTCTGAAGAGGGTATTTCACCTACCTCCATCTCTTATAGTTTGGGGCCTTATGGCCCCTTCTCACACGGGCCCAACAGGCCACATGCCACCTTCTTTCTTTTTCCTCTTCCCCCTTTCTTCTTCCCTCTCTCTTTCCCTTCCCTTTTTCTTTTTCTTTTCCCTTTTTTCTTTCTTTTTTCTTTGCTTTTGTCTCTCTCTTTTTTTCCCCACTCTTCTCCAACACATGCTCCTTTATTCATTTATTATTATTATTATTTTTCAGTTTAACACACCGGCTGTTTCATGTTGTTGATGAGTTTGACCAATAACCGCATATTTCCACCCTGTACACTGCACACCCATCCTGGACATCGATTCTACTATTTTGACAACTTGCCTTTACAATTGCCTGTTCATCAAAACAATATTCGCCTGCCATCAAGGAAAATATGGACCTTGCCCGGGGATTCCAGTCATCTATTCAACACCATCTTTCTTCCAAGACCTTGGACACTTTAGAACCGCTCCATCATTTACACCTCGAAGTATGGGGCGCTGTTTGTTCACAGTGCATTTTGTGACACAGAATCCATTTTGTAAGCACAGAATAATTTTGTGTTCACAAAATATTCAGCTTGAAGACAAAATACATTACACTTGCACAAAACTACACATCTACTTTTAGTGAACACCAAATTTATTTTGTGCTTACATAATAGATTATGTGAACAAAAAAACTATTTTGTGTCTACAGCATCATTTTTTGTGACACAGAATTAAATTTTGTAGACACAAAACTTGTGATGTGACCCAGATTTTTTATTATGTGGCACAGAATATTTTTTTTTAACAAAATGACTTTTATATTAGAGTCTTTTCAAAATTAAATTTCTGCACTACAAAATGCCATTCTGTGAGACAAAACTCTTATTCTGTACAAAAAAATCTATTTCTGTGAAACAAAATACCATTCTGTTTGACAAAATGCCATTCTGTGTGATGGAATTCTACTTCTGTATTACAAAATACTATTCTGTGCGACAGAATTCTACTTCTGTACTACAAAATGCCATTCTGTGCGACAGAATTCTACTTCTGTACTACAAAATACTATTCAGCACCTCTCTCTTATGCTCTGCTCCCAGTGATGATGTAACAGACTGTCCTGCTCTGTTACCATAGTAATGATGTGTGTAACTGCTATCACTACACATTACCTCACTGAGAGGACGCCTCACCACAACACTGGCCATACCGGATGCAACCGACTACCGAAATTGTGTACAATCTGCTCAGCTCCTCCTGATCTATAAAATGCTGCCTGCAGGAACATACTGTATAGACATCACCATGATTCCTGGAATACCCACTTAACATAAACCCACTGGGGTCAAATATTTTATAGCCTTTTTACATTTCACATGCATCTTATATAAATCTTATTGTTTATATCATCAAAATGTCCATGTGATCAGATAATATAGTATAGAAACATGATTTTCATGGAAATTATGGGACTCAGTATACAGTTACCTGCATCACCCTTGTAGTCAACTCTTTCAATGTCATGAGGACGTTAGTCATTGAAAGACAGGACTGAGCCGATCACTGCAGGACCCCCATAGCAGCCACTATACTTATAGTGCTTGTTCTACCAGTATTTTGTTCTTTGATTTTGTATTAACCCTTTTATAGAAATCTAGTTGTTATTGTAAAGAATATATATTTGTTATCTGAAGCTTTTGCCATTTTATGCATTTCTTATGTCTTTGTCTCTTTCCCGCTGTCTAGTACGATGCTGTGAGTTCTGTTGATACTATATAAATAATACATAAAAACTGTCAGAAGAAACATACTGTACAGAAATCACCATGATACAGTGCTATAACCCTTTTTGCTAGAGGTACGAATTTGTTTCTCAATAAATTAGGTGCGAATCATAACTACTTTACACCACCTTAAAAATATCTTCAGCCATGAGACTGTATACAATCTGCTCAGCTCCTCCTCCACGACAAGCTCCCAGATAGGACACTGTGTACAATCTACTCAGCTCCTTCTGCTCTATAACATACTGCCTGCAGCTAGACCACTATGTACAATCTGGTCAGCCCATACTGTTGTATAACATGCTGCAAGTAGAAAGTACACTATGTACAATCTGCTCAGCTCCTCCTGCTCTATAACATACTGTCTGCAGATAGGACTCTGTATAAAGTCTGCTCAGCTCCTCCTGCTTTATAACATCCTGCCTGCAGATAGGACACTGTGTACAATATTCTCAGATTCTAATACTCCTGTTGCCTTCAGATTGGACAAGATTTCCAGTGTGACAGGTTCCCTTTAAAATCATTTTGCTTATTTAAAATGATTTTTATATGCCCTGCTTTTTTATTTTTTAATTTCTACCAAACAACCTTGAAGAAGCCTGAGAGGTATCAGGTAAATGTTGTATAAGCCAAGGATTGGGTAGCATGTGTTTGGCTTATAGAAATGAAAATGACAGCAGGACTGCGGTCCTATGAGGAAAAGTCTAAGTTTATAGAGTCTAGAATGTCCCCACACATATGTCTTCTACCATCTGTCATCAAATGTAAATTAGGATAAATAATCCTGTTTTTAATGTTCTAAAATGATAACTGATATTATATGATATGTCATTCAGAGACAGACTGTGTCCTTCATTACTGTTTTCCCATAAATTCTACTTTCTTGACTTGGGGACTGTGGAGTTTTGTCCTTTTCGTTATTTACCCCTGACCATGGACCATCTTTAGACTTCTTGCAGACTGCTAATATACTCCACCACCACTCCCCGGGACACCACCCAGCCTAAATTATACCAGACCAACCTTCCAGCTGACGCTCCACCTCTCTCACACACTTCTTCCTCTTCTAGTCCCAACACCCTTCCCTCACTATTTCATTTGGTCCTATTCCAGTACCAACTGTCCCATTCCTCCTGGCAGTTGATGGTAAGGGTGCTGACTAGGGTGCTATTCCGCCACTGAAACTGGGAAAAAAAGGTTGCAGTTTTGTGCATGTTAGCTACAGGGGAAAACAGCATCTACATGTACATGCAATTTATTAATGAGCTTACAGGACCTTCACAGAAACACATGTACAGCCGATGGTCCTCACATCAATGCTGGTCCTGTAGGTCCACCAGTAAATTACAACTGCATGTAACAGGGAGATAACTGAGAGAGCGACCAGTAGGTTGTGTGAGAAGGAGAAAGACATGGGGGTGAGGCTGGGTAAGAACCAAGGAAGCATGGGGTATATTCTGTTTGAGAAAGAGGGAACATGGGGTGCAGACTATGCAAAAGAGTTATGTGTACATGAATGCGATGCAAGAGAAGTAGAAATCTATAGAGGTGACTGTGATTTCATGTGATCAGACACACACATGGGTTAGACATTGAAGATGTAAAAGGACCCTAGATGACATCACCCTGGTCACATGACTTTAAGTGTCTGATGATGTAACAGAGCTTAGAAGTAGAACCCTTAGACCTGTCAATCAGGAACAAGGAGGCAGGGCAGTGCAAGTAATCACTGTGTATGCAGGGCCTCATTAGACTCACTTAGTGTCATTGGTCTCACATCATATAAGTTTGCATATAAGTTTACAAACTGATTTTTGCAACATTGCAGCCATGGAAAGGAACCATTTAGGGATGTAGGCAATGCTTTTTAATCATTGTTTTTAAGGAAGCATTTATTTTGGGTGGTTTAATTTTAATGGCAGTGTTGAGTTCTGCCCCTGTTTACACAACCTCTGGTTCTCTAATTATTAATAAAATCCACTGAGTGAGCTCAAAGAAATCACACCAAGACAAAGTATGATAAAATATCTCAAACTCTGTGGAGAAGTGATTGCCATGCAAGGCTCGGCAGATGTGAGATGCTTTATTTGCGTCACAAAGGATTATACAGAAACTTTCAGTGGGGCAGGACCTGGCCTTGGTTAGTTAGGGATAAATAATGTCCATAGTTCATTGGTTAGTAAATTATCACATGGGCATAGCAGAAACAAAAGACTTCTCTTTCTCTGGAATAAGCAGTATTGTAAATCAGCCCAGGGGTCATTTTTTGTGAGGGTACCCCGTCAAACACTACTTATGCATTGCCTGGTGGTCCACCTAGCTCAGGGGCCCATCAGTGGATCCACCTGCTCACCTGTGGGCTAGTCCGAGCCTGAGAGTACGACCCCTTATTAATATCCAACAATCAGAATTGGAACTCCAGTTGCGAATTATTATATATTACTTTATTTTCAGAAACTTAGAATAGAAATTCACAAATATAGTAATGTTTCAGCCATATAGACCCTCCTCTTACACAGATTGCTGGATGGTTGTAGGTACACTTTCCTTCTTTGGTCATTGTACAGAGCACACCATTATAATGCTGCACTAGCCACAGGCTACAGACTGACTAACCTTTCTATGACTAACCTTGCCTTCTATATGACTGTAATGGAAGGTCTATAAGACGGAATTGTTACTATATTTGTGGATTGCTAAAGAAATGCTATGCTATATTGCTATGAACTGGTAAGGATTAAGAACTTTTTATAAGTTTGAAACGTGTCAGACCATTTGTATTACCACAGTACCATTTTTATGTTTTTAAAGAAGATGAAATAAATTGGAGTTTTAAAAGATATAGATTACTTCATGTCTGTCTGGTTGCTGGACTCACCCCTTCTAGCCTTCTAATGAACTGCAGGAGGATGCCTTGAGTCCAGTCTGATATACTCCGTGCTGGCCTGGGTGCCCACAGAGAGGTCATCTCCCAGCACCCATACCATAGGTTTCAGGTTGGGGTTTCTAACTTCCAGAATACAGGAAAGTGGGCAAGGGAGGGCTGAAGGAGAGGAGGCATTATAAGAGGAAAGTGCAGGGAAGGGGGTATTACTTAGTGAGGGCCACTAAGGGGGGCATTATATACTGTAGTATGGGGGCCATTAAATGTAATTATTATACTTTGTGGTCACACAATGGGTTTCGGATAGGTATGGGATAAGGGAAGTACACGCAAATTATTTTTCCAGAGATTTCAACTCCCTGGATTCAAAATAGGGTTGGGGACCACTGTTAGTATATAGCACTTCCAGGATCGACTGTCTTGTAAGCAGTCTAATAAGTGCCATAAAAGTTAATGGAGTCCAGTACCTCGTTCTGCCAGTGGTTGCATTTGGACATTTTCAGATATATATAAGGTACAAATGTATTATGTCTTCCATTTATTATCCTCAGTGCAGAATTCATACTTGTCTTGCAGATACCTCCAGTCTGTGCTGGTCCTTGCACTGTTTGCTCGTCTTCTTCTGAATACAGTTTAGACTCATTACCCTCATCCACAAAGTCCGCTAAACACTGCTCCCTACCTCTCTTCCCTCAACCCCGTCTATTGTCCAACCCGTGCTCTTCAATCTGCCAGAGTCTAAGATTATTCTCTTTAATTTATCCATTTATACAGTTTGTCTTAATGAAGAATAATAATTTCTGTACATTATTTGACTTGAACTTAGTGGTCTGAAACACGGTCCATGGAGACTAGATCCTCTTATGTTTCCCCTACACAGCCCGCGGAAAGTAACTATGTAACTACCACGAACCAGGTGGGTGATTTTAATTATTCCTTTATGTTGACATCAGCAGGGAGGAAGGAAAGACCTGCAATAACTGAAGTTTTCTACTACATATTTAAAATAAATGAAGCAGAGAGCATTTTTTCATCTCAAATTTAAAACTGCAATATTTTTACTAAAGTGTGTCACCAGACCCATAGATTAAAGGGGTATTCCAGGAATATGAACATCTGATACAAAAACTCATAATGCTATAAATAAATGAATACAACAAAACTCAAGTAGTAGTTTGTTTTTAAGGTTCCACAGAATTCTATGGTGTTTCTAAAGTAGGCGCAGTTATCTCCTAGATGGCTGGCATCTAAAACTACAACTCCCATGATCTCTCAGATCTCAGTAAAAGCACCTCTCTCTTATGCTCTGCTCCCAGTGATGATGTAACAGACTGTCCTGCTCTGTTACCATAGTAATGATGTGTGTAACTGCTATCACTACACATTACCTCACTGAGAGGACGCCTCACCACAACACTGGCCATACCGGATGCAACCGACTACCGAAATTGTGTACAATCTGCTCAGCTCCTCCTGATCTATAAAATGCTGCCTGCAGGAACATACTGTATAGACATCACCATGATTCCTGGAATACCCACTTAACATAAACCCACTGGGGTCAAATATTTTATAGCCTTTTTACATTTCACATGCATCTTATATAAATCTTATTGTTTATATCATCAAAATGTCCATGTGATCAGATAATATAGTATAGAAACATGATTTTCATGGAAATTATGGGACTCAGTATACAGTTACCTGCATCACCCTTGTAGTCAACTCTTTCAATGTCACACATGACAATGGATCGATTTATATTTACAGGAAGTCAACAATGAACCTCCCTATACAATGACAGCAAGCAGAGATCTAGAAAACTGAGGCAAATTGATACAGAAAGTAAAGTAGGAAATTATATAACTTTTAATAATACAAATAATATCAATTATTTGCTGTATATGGACAACCCCAGCCCAGACCCCTATAGCAGGGCACCCGCCGTATGGATACAGAACACATCTATGAGGTATGTAAGACAATGCAGGGATGAGACAGCGAGTCCCGTGTATACAGATCACGCCCCATAGTAATACTCACATATTGTACGATCCCCTGATCAGCTCCCTGCAAAGTATCAATCACTCAGCCCAATGCAGAGGCAGCAGCCACACCGAGGACTACGTCATTCACATCCAGGGCTGTCCACATATATGCCTGCACGCCGACTCTGCCTTACAGCAATCATAATGAAAAGTTATCACCATACACTTCTTCTATATGACAATTTATCCCGTAGCTGACAAAAGTTTTTCGATTTTTTTGGCATAAAAAGCGGATCTTATATATCGTTTTTGGGCAGGCATTGTCGGGCGCTCCGCTTTTAGGGTCTTGTGGTGTTCTTACGTGTTCATTGGATTCTGAGTCAGGCCGGGTGATGACGTCACTGACTTTGAGTCATACGGCAGCCATATTGAGTAAGGGCAGGACATTGAATTGAGCGATTATAAGTGCAAGTGGGTTTATAGTACTTCCAATAGCCAAGTGTATAAAAAAGACAGTAAAATCTTTATTTACACACATGGACATGTGATTTATAAAAACTTAATAAAAAAAAAAGTCTTTGTAGCCCACATATTAAGTATTGTATGCACAAAAAATATTTTTTGATTATACATCATGGTGCTATTAACTAACCCCTTTGGACCAGACCTATTTCCATTAGGGTGATGGCACACGTGGCGTTTTGAACGTGTTTTTGCTCCATTTTTAAGCAGTCCGTTAAAAAACGTATATGTTTTAAAAACGCATCCATTTTTGACAGGTTTGACCAATTATCTTAATTCAAACTGGTCAAAAACGCATGCGGTTTTTGACGGACTGCTTAAAAACGAGCCAAAAACGTGTTCAAAACGCCACGTGTTTTCATCACCCTTAGAATTTATGTTTTTTCTTCTGGCATTCCAAAAAACAATATTGTGCTTTCTACTGGCACTATTTAATATTAAATGCTATATGCTGGAAAGCTGAAAATTCCAAATGCGGTGTAAATGGAAACAATTATACGGATTGTATCATAACAGGTCTGGGAGCATCTGAGAGGCTCTGAGGTGTCATGACAGTGATCATCGCCACCCATTAAAGTGGTTTTCCTATGAAAGAAAACTCAAATATCAATCCCCTAGTGATGTTTACATAATAAAGATGATTTTTAACCCCTATTTTACAATGTTACTCAGTTTTATTGCTGTTTTAGCTCCTATCACTCAGTGATGGTCAGTGTAAGATTCTAGATTGTAGGTGGGGACTCTCTAAGCAGACACTTCATGATTCCTCTGTGCTGTGAGATGCTGTGTGCTGACTGTGTGCTTAGATTATCAGGGTACAGTATTTATCTACACTTTTATTTAGCTTCTGAACATTCTACTTGTATCTGACACATAGAAAAAGAGATGAAACAGATCAGAGATGAGAGATGATGGGATTGATGAGATGGATATAAAACACATTGGAACTTTCAGCTCTACTAACCCAACTATAACACGTTGGGGCAGATTTACTTACCCGGTCCATTCGCGATCCAGCGGCGCATTCTCTGCGCTGGATTCGGGTCCGGCCGGGATTTATTAAGGTAGTTCCTCCGCCGCACTGAAAAGCATCGGAACGCACCGGAGTTCACCGGCTCGGGCTGAGTGAAGGTAAGTGCAAGCTCCGCGACAGATTTTTTGTTTTAAATGCGGCGGTTTTTCCAAATCTGTCGGGTTTTCGTTCGGCCACGCCCCCCGATTTCCGTCGCGTGCATGCCAGCAAAATCGGAAATATTCGGGTAACACGTCGGGAAAACGTGAATCGGGCCCTTAGTAAATGACCCCCATAGAGTCAACTCAGCTGTAAAGACCTTATCTTGGCTTCAATGAACAACTTCACAGCTGATCTTAATAAATTCACCCCTATTAGTTTATTCAGATTTTTTTTCTTTTACACATACACTTGCTCTGCAGTGAGCAATTTAATGCATGCTTTCCATTTATAACAGACGTCTATGAAAAACACCATGGCCCACATTCACTAAAAACAGTGCACACTGCACCATGTGAGGTTTGCCGGTGTAGTGTGCAGAGAGCGTTATATTCATGATTTGTGTTGCATATTCTTCATGAATCTGGCACCCCCTGCACTACTCCGACGGAGTGCAACAATCTTTTTTGGTGTATCTTCAAAATAGGGCGTGCAACACATTTATGTAGGAATTTTCATGTTAAATGTGGTGCACTGGAATATCCATTTCAATGATGAAATTTGTGTTGCATGAAGAATAGCGCAGCCACGACACATGTGTGGCTTAGACACTTCTTAATTACATGTGCAAGCAGTTTGCACTGAAAAGAATGTGCAAAGTCCAACAGAAAACTGGTGCGCCTTAGTAAATTTGGGACCTTATTCATGAAAATATATTTCAAAAAAACTAAATCTTGTGCTATATACTAGGGCAAAGCGTTTTTTTATGGATCCATAACTATAGAAAACATAAACCACATTTATAAGTGCATAAAAAAATAATGGAATTCTGATGCAAAAATGACATTAAAAGCAGACGCACACATAAAAGTCTGGGAGAATCATATTTGCACAGATGAAACTGACAAATTCACAGAACAAGAATAATCCCGGCAAAAGGGGTCAAACATGAAGTGATATAATGATATACAGCACACGTCACAGTACAGGAATAATATCACAGAAGAGGGATCATGCATAAAGAAGGGGTAACCATTTGATTTTATAGTGAAGCATAGTAGGAGCTTCATTTAAAGGGAACCTGTCAGAAATCAGAATCAGAAATTGGCCTGCTTAACCACTATCAGTATGTTGTGAAGCAGCTGAACACCTTCCAGATGGTGTTTCTTTCATGGCCCAGTGTGGTGGCATCATCCAGAAAATCAACTTTGAAGTGAGATGTAAATTGTTTGTATAAAGTCGAGGAGGCGGAGAGCTCAGCATTTAAGTCAAGCTCTCCCCACCTCATAATGAAGGAGATCTGTGCATCTGGTGATGCATCTGGATGCAGGACCATCAATTACAGTGAAGAGGGCATTCTAAGGTGAGGAAAGCTTGACTTCAGTGTAAAACTCTCTGCCTCCTTGACTTTAGACAGCCAATTTACATCTCACTTGGAAGTTGATTTTCTGGATGTACCACTGCACTGAGTCATGAAATAAACATGATCTAGAACATGTTCAGATGCTTGATGACATACTGCTAGTGGTTTATAAGGTCAGTTTCTGCTGACAGGTGCCCTTTAAAGTGTAAATAAACCTCCAGCTATTTTTTTTATTTCAGAAATGTAAAAAAATTGATGATTACAGTTAACCCCGTTATAGTTGGGGCGAAGAAGGAACAGGATGGCAACTGCTGCTAAAGGTATCAATGAAAACCAGGGGTAATAGCAATCAGTGGTAAGTTCAGAACTGTGGTAGGTTGGTGCTCTATCCACAAGGTAAAAGTCTCCAACAATAAATTAGCTGAGGAAAATAAATGGCCCTCGCCTGGAGTTGTGTTATTCAATTGTCCTTTATTAAAATATGTACAGATCTTACGGAATGAGAGGAGATGCAGGAATGCATGGACTAGAGACCTGCTTTGCGGCGGGCTCTGGTGAAAACCGGGTGCTACTTAGACTCCGATCCCAGGTATCGGCTCACATCACCGTCCACGGTGGTGCAGTGGGTCCCCTACCCCTGATCCTGACAGTCTTTTTAGCATATTTCTAGGATGCAGAATGAATAAAAGACCGCCTCCTGCAGTCAGTTTGCTTCGCCTACTCCATGCATCTGGCGTCCTAGCCCTGCATCCTAATTGAGCAGGGCAGACTGACTGCCTTCATGACCCTACCTGTCGTAGATCTGTAGTAGTAGATATATTAGTAGAGAGAGGTTTTCTAATTGTAGGGCCTCAAAACTGTGTATGTTATATAAAAAAAGACCAATTCATTCAGTTTCCATACTTTTTCTAAACTAAAACAAAAACAACAATTATCGAAAGTGTTCCCGATCTGGATTTACTGAACTCCATATATGACATTATTATTTTATTAATCATTAAAGAACAGACTTCTGAAAGTCACACTTCCATGTTTCAAGCTGCTTGGGCACATTTACTGCAGTTTGAAACGTGTTATGTGAGGCTTTCTATAAATTGACAAAATTAAAATTTGGATTCCTATTTGAAAAGATTGGCTCTTTAAAGGGAACCTACCACCCCGATTCTACCTATAAAGGTAGAACGGGTGGTAGGTGGATGAATGGGACGTGAGGAGAGCCCTTTTTGGGCTAATCCTCACGTCCCGGCTATCTTTTAGAAAAGTTTATTGCGGGCATATGCAAATTTATTTATGCGGCTACTGGGGCGTGGAGTAGCCGGACATGAGGCTACTAGTCGCGGCTACTCCACGCCCCAGTAGCCACATTACTCCGCCTACCATTTAATCTTCGGCGCGCAGCTCCTCGTAGCTGCGTTTCCTTTAAAGAGCCAATCATGAGGAATCTACTATGAGAAGTAGATCTAGGTGTAGATTCCTCCTGCCTGCCTCTGCCCTAATCTGTAATTTAATAATCCTGAAACCTAACCTGACTTGTTTATAACTCTATTTTAGTAATATGTAAATTAACTGCAGAGGCATATGCGGTGTGGAGTAGCCTTACCTCCCAGTGCCCAGCTAGGCTAGTACACGCCCCAGTAGTGTCTGAAGTTAATTTACATATAACTAAAATCAAGTTTTTAACAAGTTAGGTTTGGTTCCAGGATTATTAAATTACAGATTATGGGAGAGGCAGGAGGAATCTACCAGCAGATCTTCTTCTGATAGTAGATTCCTCATGGTAGGTTTCCTTTAAGACTTCTATAAAATCAGCCACTACAGAGATTAGCAGAGATTTTTTCTGGCCAGAACGAGGCTCCTCCTCCCTGACCGCTGCCTAAATAACCACTAGACTCCACCCCCCACTTTAAATCCCCCTATCCCTAAAGCTGTTATTCTCCTCCCCCAATCATCAACCACCCACGTATTATCTGTCCCTCCCTGTCCAGCCTGTCATGCCTGTTCTCCGCCCATCTTCGCAGGCTCTGCTCTCCCATGAGCGCTCACTGTAGGGTAAATATGGTATTACATATCTTCCAAATAAAGAATGGGCATCCATTTAAGGCAAAGGTGAGTTAGATCTGCCAAAGTAGATGCTCTTTTCTGTATAATAGTCTTTAGGACTGCTGGGAGAATCTGAGTAGATTGTCTGCTATTTCAGTAGCCCAATAGAATTGCCACATCAGCCATATGGATACATGCCCCCCCACCCCCTTTATATGACAAGAGGGAGTATCATTGCCTGATCCCCCACTGATAACATGATTGTGTATAGATGACTGCAATATGTGGATTCCCTAGATTTAATAATAAATGAGATAATAGGACACCCATATAATTCTTATTATGATTAATATTAAAGCACCATTAATTCCATTGTGCTTTACAATCAGTAAGGGGTCCACATACATTACATTAAGACAAGAACAAATACAAAACTACAGTGATCAGGAGACAAGCAGACCCTGCCCATGAGGGCTCACAATCTATATGGGAGGGTAGATGGCGACACAAGGTGAGGGAACATAAGATAGGGCAGTGATGGCCAACCTATGACACGCGTGTCAGCACTGACACACGTAGCCATTTTCAGTGACACACGGCTGCTGGAGAAAAATTGCTGTAGTGCAGTTGTCTGTTGTCTGGGGCCGGTCAGGCGGTCGGTTGGCGATGTGGTCTGCAGCGAGCGGCTGCATCTCAGTCAGAGAGATCGCAGCTGCTGCTCCTGTCCTCCTTTCCTGCTCTGCGGGGGCCGCCCAATGACGCCAGAGTGGAGCGTGGAGACAGAGCAGCCCCAGCTCGCAAAGAGTTAATTTATTGAGTTGAGCTCTGCTGGGCTGGGCTGTGATGTACACTCTTTGGGGGGGCACTTCTCAGGACACAAATGTCCTTAAAACTAGCTGTTGCTGGACTGCCACAGGTTCGCCATCACTGGAATAATTCCCCCTCACCCTCACTTATCTTAGTTCATGACACCCCACACAAGTTAAATAACAGCAAGACCAACAAAAGAAACCAACTGACAGATTAACAAAGAAGTCACTAAGAAGGTAAGTTAAATAACTATAGGTATTTGTTATTTAAACTCTAAATATCACAAAATTAGGTTTTTTTTCTCAAGGTGACACACCACCCGAGTTATGCTCGGTTTTTTGACGAATTTTGACACACCAAGCTCAAAAGGTTGCCCATCACTGAGATAGGGTGTAATTCTGATTATTCTACATCAGCCATGGGCACCTCTGAGTTAGTGTCAGGTGGGTGTCTGCTGTGTAATACAGACACACATCCACCCATTATGGAGAGGGCTCAGCTTGTGAACCCTCATCGTACATCCTTAACAGTGCTTTGGCGTTTTAGTACATCACGTGTTGTTAAGGTGTTAAAGGAAATCAGAATCCAGCATAATAAACCAGGGCCACTTACTCATAGATCCAGGCACCATGACTGTGGTAATCTTCTTATATTTGTTATTCATGGCCTCCTTCCTTTAAAACAATGAACTTTTAAAATCCTGCTAATGAATCATAAAGTCTCTTGCGGGGAGAATCTATGCTGCAGCTTCAGAGGCTGTTACACTGTCTCCCCCTCTCCCATGCTTCCTCTGCCTGATATAATCTCACACAGTGGGAAGGAGAGATTTGTTCCTGCACAGAGTAACAGACTTTGAATCTGCAGCACGGAGGGACTCTGGTAACCTATTCGGACGATTTGGGGCCCAAATTCCCCTTGCAGGTCGTCATGGACCAGTGATTTAGTGCCCCAAATTGTTCTATATCATCACTGTGCATCAGAGACGCATTTGAAGCACCTTATCAGATTAACCACTAGGTAAGTATAATTGTTGTCACAGACCAAAGTGTTATTGGGCGATTTGATTCACTTAACCGCAGTTTCATAAGTACCTTTAGTGTCCCAAATCATCTGGGTTGCATTATATGTATAGAGCTTGGTAATAGAAATAGGTTTGTTGTATCTCTTTCAGAATTGAGACAGATGGATGGAGTATTGGTGTACTTTGGTGACATATTGGTGGGGATAAGTTTTGCCCTATGCTCATGACTAAATGCAGTATTTTTTGGACTATAAGGCGCACCATCAATAAATGCCTGCTAAAACGTCTAGGATCATATATAAGGCACACCTGATTATAAGGCGCACTTGATTATAAGGATGAATGACCAGCAGGTGGCAGACCTGTGCACAGTTCAAGGCAGCTGTTGTCTGTAAGTACGGTTCATATATAAGGCGCACTGGAGTATAAGGCGCACCTTTTGATTTCTGAGAGAATCAAAGGATTTTTTGTGCGCCTTATAGTCCGAAAAATACGGTATAAGCCCTATTGGCAGTTTCCGTAATGATCATCTTCTTACCTTACCCTAAATATATGGCAAAAGTTTCACTAAACTTTATATAACGATTTAAATCCTATTATATGGGATTAAAACTCACGCTCAGCCTGGGTGCTCCCTTTACAGATAAAACCCTCCATGATATAGAGGCAATAATGCATTATGGAGCATCGCTTGGTACATTGAAATCACTCGGGTGAGCTTACCGGTGACATTTCTTTGAGATTGAAGAAGTTTAGAAAATGTTTCCAGCTTGGGTTCATTGCAGAAATTAAATATGCAAAACCTGGAGCTACACAACATCAGCTACCGCCGATAAGAGAATTAATATACCATATGTCTCCATATTTCATGAAAAGCAAACACTCTGTACAAGATTAATTAAAACCAATGTTTTATTTTAGGATCGGCCTGGTGGCATAGAAATGATACTAAGAAGCTTCTGAGGTGACAGAGTAAACAGGGGGGAAGATACTGTTCCAGTAAATTCTAAGTTAATGGCACGCAACGGGTTTCTGTCGCAGCACGATATTCTGGATAAGGATTATAGCTCAAGTGTGAAAGGCAGGCTCTTTTACAAAATGCATATATAGCATTTACATTACAGGCTAAAAGTGTATGCATTCCTAACAAAATATTCCATAAAAATCTGATAGATGTGGTTCCCACCTATGGCGAATGTTGGACTATCAGCCTTCCCAGTCAGGCAACTACTGGGCACAGCTACCACACAGAGAATAGTTGCTCATAGTGTTTTGGGTGTCAGAGATGAGATCAGCATTTATCCAGGGGCGTAACTTGAGGGGGTGCAGAGGTTGTGGTCGCAACCGGGCCCAAGAGGTTTAGGGGGCCCATAAGGTGTCAATTTCCCATTTGAGAAGACTAATACTATAAATCATACATTATAGTCGGGGCCTTGCAAAGACTTTGCACTGGGGCCCTGCAGATTCAAGTTATGCCACTGCCTCTATCAAGCATCAATGGCAGATTCTGTAGATATTTATCCAAAGTAGGAAGACCCCTCTACATAGAATGTGGGATAATTGCTGGCATGATTTCCATACGTGGGAAAGGTGCTGCTTGAGTAGTGTAGTGTGTCGGACTGGGTTACCTAGGGCTCACCAGTAACATTTGATCTTAATCCCCATCACTGAACATCTACATTTACAGTTTGTTGATACAATACAATACAATAAATCTTTATTGATCCCTGAGGACATTGCTAATCCATCCATATAATTTTATGAATACATAGGATGGCCGTATGCTGAATATCTATATGAGGAAATGTGAGGTATCCCGTCAAGCACTACTAATGCATTGCCTGGCGGCCCACCTAGTTTATTTTCAGAAACTTAGAATAGAAATTCACAAATCTAGTAATGTTTCAGCCATATAGACCCTCCTCTTACACAGATTGCTGGATGGTTGTAGGTACACTTTCCTTCTTTGGTCATTATACAGAGCACACCATTATAATGCTGCACTAGCCACAGGCTACAGACTGACTAACCTTTCTATGACTAACCTTGCCTTCTATATGACTGTAATGGAAGGTCTATATGACAGAATTGTTACTATATTTGTGGATTGCTAAAGAAATGCTATGCTATATTGCTATGAACTGGTAAGGATTAAGAACTTTTTATAAGTTTGAAACGTGTCAGACCATTTGTATTACCACAGTACCATTTTTATGTTTTTAAAGAAGATGAAATAAATTGGAGTTTTAAAAGATATAGATTACTTCATGTCTGTCTGGTTGCTGGACTCACCCCTTCTAGCCTTCTAATGAACTGCAGGAGGATGCCTTGAGTCCAGTCTGATATACTCCGTGCTGGCCTGGGTGCCCACAGAGAGGTCATCTCCCAGCACCCATACCATAGGTTTCAGGTTGGGGTTTCTAACTTCCAGAATACAGGAAAGTGGGCAAGGGAGGGCTGAAGGAGAGGAGGCATTATAAGAGGAAAGTGCAGGGACGGGGGCATTACTTAGTGAGGGCCACTAAGGGGGGCATTATATACTGTAGTATGGGGGCCTTAAATGTAATTATTATACTTTGTGGTCACACAATGGGTTTCGGATAGGTATGTGATAAGGGTGGTACATGCAAATTATTTTTCCAGAGATTTCAACTCCTTGGATTCAAAATGGTTGGGGACCCCTGTTAGTATATAAGACTTCCAGGATTGACTGTCTTGTAAGCAGTCTAATAAGTGCCATAAAAGGTAATGGAGTCCAGGACCTCGTTCTGCCAGTGGTTGCATTTGGACATTTTCAGATATCTACCGTATAAGGTACAAATGTATTATGTCTTCCATTTATTATCCTCAGTGCAGAATCCATACTTGTCTTGCAGATACCTCCAGTCTGTGCTTGTCATTGCACTGATTGCTCGTCTTCTTCTGAATACAGTTTAGACTCATTACCCTCATCCACAAAGCTCTGCACAGCGCTGCAAAACCACACAACCAGCAACACCCCTAACAGGTGGTGGCAAAGACCTGACTTTGCACTTCGGGTCCGCTAAACACTGCTCCCTACCTCTCTTCCCTCAACCCCGTCTATTGTCCAACCCGTGCTCTTCAATCTGCCAGAGTCTTAGATTATTCTCTTTAATTTATCCATTTATATACAGTTTGTCTTAATGAAGAATAATAATTTCTGTACATTATTTGACTTGAACTTAGTGGTATCAAACACGGTCCATGGAGACTAGATCCTCTTATGTTTCCCCTACACAGCCCGCGGAAAGTAGCTATGTAACTACCACGAACCAGGTGGGTGATTTTAATTATTCCTTTATGTTGACATCAGCAGGGAGGAAGGAAAGACCTGTAATAACTGAAGTTTTCTACTACATATTTAAAATAAATGAAGCAGAGAGCGTTTTTTCATCTCAAATTTAAAACTGCAATATTCTTACTAAAGTGTGTCACCAGAGCCATAGATTAAAGGGGTATTCCAGGAATATGAACATCTGATACAAAAACTCATAATGCTATAAATAAATGAATACAACAAAACTCAAGTAGTAGTTTGTTTTTAAGGTTCCACAGAATTCTATGGTGTTTCTAAAGTAGGCGCAGTTATCTCCTAGATGGCTGGCATCTAAAACTACAACTCCCATGATCTCTCAGATCTCAGTAACAGCACCTCTCTCTTATGCTCTGCTCCCAGTGATGATGTAACAGACTGTCCTGCTCTGTTACCATAGTAATGATGTGTGTAACTGCTATCACTACACATTACCTCACTGAGAGGACGCCTCACCACAACACTGGCCATACCGGATGCAACCGACTACCGAAATTGTGTACAATCTGCTCAGCTCCTCCTGATCTATAAAATGCTGCCTGCAGGAACATACTGTATAGACATCACCATGATTCCTGGAATACCCACTTAACATAAACCCACTGGGGTCAAATATTTTATAGCCTTTTTACATTTCACATGCATCTTATATAAATCTTATTGTTTATATCATCAAAATGTCCATGTGATCAGATAATATAGTATAGAAACATGATTTTCATGGAAATTATGGGACTCAGTATACAGTTACCTGCATCACCCTTGTAGTCAACTCTTTCAATGTCATGAGGACGTTAGTCATTGAAAGACAGGACTGAGCCGATCACTGCAGGACCCCCATAGCAGCCACTATACTTATAGTGCTTGTTCTACCAGTATTTTGTTCTTTGATTTTGTATTAACCCTTTTATAGAAATCTAGTTGTTATTGTAAAGAATATATATTTGTTATCTGAAGCTTTTGCCATTTTATGCATTTCTTATGTCTTTGTCTCTTTCCCGCTGTCTAGTACGATGCTGTGAGTTCTGTTGATACTATATAAATAATACATAAAAACTGTCAGAAGAAACATACTGTACAGAAATCACCATGATACAGTGCTATAACCCTTTTTGCTAGAGGTACGAATTTGTTTCTCAATAAATTAGGTGCGAATCATAACTACTTTACACCAGATTAAAAATATCTTCAGCCATGAGACTGTATACAATCTGCTCAGCTCCTCCTCCACGACAAGCTCCCAGATAGGACACTGTGTACAATCTACTCAGCTCCTTCTGCTCTATAACATACTGCCTGCAGCTAGACCACTATGTACAATCTGGTCAGCCCATACTGTTGTATAACATGCTGCAAGTAGAAAGTACACTATGTACAATCTGCTCAGCTCCTCCTGCTCTATAACATGCTGCCTGCAGATAGGACTCTGTATAAAGTCTGCTCAGTTCCTCCTGCTTTATAACATCCTGCCTGCAGATAGGACACTGTGTACAATATTCTCAGATTCTAATACTCCTGTTGCCTTCAGATTGGACAAGATTTCCAGTGTGACAAGTTCCCTTTAAAATCATTTTGCTTATTTAAAATGATTTTTATATGCCCTGATTTTTTATTTAGATTCTACCAAACAACCTTCAAGAAGCCTGAGAGGTATCAGGTAAATGTAGTATAAGCCAAGGATTGGGTAGCATGTGTTTGGCTTATAGAAATGAAAATGACAGCAGGACTGCGGTCCTATGAGGAAAAGTCTAAGATTATAGAGTCTAGAATGTCCCCACACATATGTCTTCTACCATCTGTCATCAAATGTAAATTAGGATAAATAATCCTGTTTTTAATGTTCTAAAATGATAACTGATATTATATGATATGTCATTCAGAGACAGACTGTGTCCTTCATTACTGTTTTCCCATAAATTCTACTTTCTTGACTTGGGGACTGTGGAGTTTTGTCCTTTTCGTTATTTACCCCTGACCATGGACCATTTTTAGACTTCTTGCAGACTGCTAATATACTCCACCACCACTCCCCGGGACACCACCCAGCCTAAATTATACCAGACCAACCTTCCAGCTGACACTCCACCCCTCTCACACACTCCTTCTTCTTCTAGTCCCAACACCCTTCCCTCACTATTTCATTTGGTCCTATCCCAGTACCAACTGTCCCATTCCTCCTGGCAGTTGATGGTAAGGGTGCTGACTAGGGTGCTATTCCGCCACTGAAACTGGGAAAAAAAGGTTGCAGTGTTGTGAATGTTAGCTACAGGGGAAAACAGCATCTACATGTACATGCAATTTATTAATGAGCTTACAGGACCTTCACAGAAACACATGTACAGCCGATGGTCCTCACATCAATGCTGGTCCTGTAGGTCCACCAGTAAATTACAACTGCATGTAACAGGGAGATAACTGAGAGAGCGACCAGTAGGTTGTGTGAGAATGAGAAAGACATGGGGGTGAGGCTGGGTAAGAACCAAGGAAGCATGGGGTATATTCTGTTTGAGAAAGAGGGAACATGGGGTGCAGACTATGCAAAAGAGTTATGTGTACATGAATGCGATGCAAGAGGAGTAGAAATCTATAGAGGTGACTGTGGTTTCATGTGATCAGACACACACATGGGTTAGACATTGAAGATGTAAAAGGACCTTAGATGACATCACCCTGGTCACATGACTTTAAGTGTCTGATGATGTAACAGAGCTTAAAAGTAGAACCCTTAGACCTGTCAATCAGGAACAAGGAGGCAGGGCAGTGCAAGTAATCACTGCGTATGCAGGGCCTCATTAGACTCACTTAGTGTCATTGGTCTCACATCATATAAGTTTGCATATAAGTTCACAAACTGATTTTTGCAACATTGCAGCCATAGAAAGGAACCATTTAGGGATGCAGGCAATGCTTTTTAATCATTGTTTTTAAGGAAGCATTTATTTTGGGTGGTTTAATTTTAATGGCAGTGTTGAGTTCTGCCCCTGTTTACACAACCTCTGGTTCTCTAATTATTAATAAAATCCACTGAGTGAGCTCAAAGAAATCACACCAAGACAAAGTATGATAAAATATCTCAAACTCTGTGGAGAAGTGATTGCCATGCAAGGCTCGGCAGATGTGAGATGCTTTATTTGCATCACAAAAGATTATACAGAAACTTTCAGTGGGCCAGGACCTGGGCTTGGTTAGTTAGGGATAAATAATGTCCATAGTTCATTGGTTAGTAAATTATCACATGGGCATAACAGAAACAAAAGGCGTCTCTTTCCTTGGAATAAGCTGTATCGTAAATCAGTCTTACATTTTTTTCAGTGCAGAGGAGTGCACTGTTATCACCCTTCATCCACAGTTGAGCATCCTTGCAGTCTCAGCATTTAGTAAGCATATAAAAATAAAAGCATTTTTCATTAATCATACAGCAATGCTTCACAGCAGGTTCTCTTTAAGAATGTAACTTGAATGGATGCAGAAAGTACGGTCACAAGTGGACTATGTAGCTTTGTACGGCCCATGAGGTGTGTTCTTCCTGTAGAAAACAGAAATACAAACATTATACATACATTATAGTTAAGAGCTCATACATACATTGCATTGGAGCCCAACAAGTTTAGGTTACACATTTGTTATGACATTGTAATGAAATCATAATCAACATTCTGGAAAATCTAACAAATATTGGAGTGTTAATGTTTTTTGTAGCACCACAAATTTGTTTCTTTTCATTAAGGATAGGAAAAAAATAAATCTTCAATCAACACCCCCATATCTGCTTTGTACTTCAAGATCATCTCGTCCTGTAATCAGTCCCAGAAGTGCAATAGAAGTCAATGGAGCACAGGATGAGTTTCGATGGGTCTTCTGGGATCTGCAGAACGATACATTCCTGGAAGTCCAAGGCTGTATAGAGTGTGGATAGAGTGTAAAATTGTTTAATGAATCAAAAAACCTTCACACCTGGAAATAAGATCCATGATCTAATGATGTCAGACTTGGTTAGTTGCGGTAAGTGATATTTGCATGTAGGCTGCTGGAGAAAACAGCTTGATAATTAGGAAGGAAGGAAGGAGATGACAATCACAGCTCCAGTGACATAGAAGTGACAGAAAGCAGGGAAAGCAGCTGTGTACAAAGACAGATTATTATCACTTATAATGACCATTTACCATTTCTCGCTGCTCCTATGCATTTTAATGGTTTTCTAATGTAAGACTAGATTAAAGCTAGCCCTCAAGTTCACTTTCTCTGAAATAGTGTTGGGTAAACCATATGTGCCCCTGTCCGTCCCTGCCTTATCTGTTTCACTACAGGAGTTACTTTTATTAACTCAAGCCCTAATCCTATCGTCTGAAATTGTTGTGACTTTTATTTTTATGAAGTTTGGCAAGTAATGTGATTATACGGATGGGGAGAAACATTGTCAGATATTAGTTATGCTAATGCCTCAAATATATCTCATGGAAAACACTTCATCTCAAGCCAAAGACTCTTTATTATACTCCATAAAGTAGATGAATGGCATGTCGTCTATGATAGCGCTTCTCCACCTGTGGTGCGCATAGCCTAGGGGGGTATACATTGCAGCCTCAACGGGTATGCTGGCTGGAAAATATCTAGTCGTTTTTACCTACTGTGAGTATCATGTGCCAAAATCGGACAAGAAAATACCAGGAAGAAGTCTAACACTGACTCAACAGGAGACGAAATCGATAATTTCTGCAATAGAAACTACAACTAGTTGCTGATCAACCACATTGGATAGGAAAATACAGCTCTTGGACTAATGGCTGAAACTAGGGACAATTACAAATTACATATGTTAACAGTGGTTCTTTATGTAATAAGACAATGGGGCGGATTTACTTACCTGTCTATGTCGTGATCCCCAATCTGGAATGTTCGCTGAGGATAAAGTCTGCCGTGATTCACTATGAGCGTGCGCCCGATATCCTGCATGTGTTCAGGTTTGCCGTAGTTCACCCTCTTCTTCCCGGTGTAAGTTGTGGCTTGCGACACAATTTTAAATGTTAAATCCCGCGCGTTGTCCGAATCCATCATTGTCCAACGGCCCACCCCCCCTATTTGTGTCGCATGAAAGCCGGTGCGATTGTGACACAAACTGATTGCGTGCGACACAATCCCCGAAAAGTTGGGAAACCCGACAAAGATGTGGCTTGCGAGACCTTTAGTAAATAAGCCCCAATGTTGTGAAGTATTCGGATAATATAGTACGATAAAAGGGTCACCATATACGTGAGGATTTATGAAACAGTAGAGCGTTTAGCTTGTCAATGACTCCCTCATGAGATCTATATGACTCCTAACCATCAATGATTCTGGAGGCCAAAAGTAACATCAGGAGAAAATAAGATATGGAATCCCCCCAGGCCATAATGCGGTATCTGCATTCACATTAGTCCGTATAGTTTCATTTTACGTGGTCTATGTTATTGCCAATGGGGGGACAAGTACCCCACATAGAAAATACAATGAGGGAAACTTATCAGGACTGTGGAGGAGAATAATATATACTAGAGGATGGGGACACCATTGTATAAGTAGCCAGTAAAATAGGAAGGGGATTGCTACCTTCTCCCCTCTAAAGAAAATCACCAATTGTAGTTGAAGAAGGGCTTCAATGTCCAAAACATGTGTACAGGCGGTCCCCTACTTAAGAACACCCGACTTACAGACGACCCCTAGTTACAAACAAACCTCTGGATATTGGTAATTTACTGTATGTTAGCCCTGGACTACATTAAACAGCTATAATAGTTATCACAGGTGTCTGTAATGAAGCTTTATTGTTAATCCTGGTTCTTATGACAATCCAACATTTTTAAAATCCAATTGTCCAAAATTGTCCAATTGTCCAAAAAATTTCTGGCTTGGGTTACAATTATAAAATATACAGTTCCGACTTACATTCAAATTCAACTTAAGAACAAACCTACAGAACCTATCTTGTACGTAATCTGGGAACTGACTGTACTTTGGTAAGAAAGTGTTTAACTATATATATGCCTAACTATACCTATGCCATCTTTAGAGTTAAATACTGAGTGTGCAGTTTTCATCTAGGTGTATTCACCTCATAATCTTATCAAGTCTGGGGCTCCAGAGTGCAGATGTAGCTAATTCATTGCATAGTGTTGTGCATATTCCTCTCCTCTAAAGAAGTCAAATCATGAGACTTAAAAATACTATTAGTGTAATTGGTTTGCATTAAAATAACATATAATGCCCAGTACCAAACATATGGAGTCTTCCTCCATGAAGATTTCCTCTAGAGCAGGGATGTTTGTGTGAGATCTTGCACTGATCAATGGAGATTATTAGAGGTCTCGTATGTCTTGCATTTTCTAATTATTGCTCCCATGGAGCCGCCTATTGCAGATTCAGTCTTCCCTGCCTGGTGCAAGTCTACAATTTTGTTTTTGGTGTCCTCCGACAGCTCTTTGGTCTTCAGGTTGTCTGATTGATTTTACCATAAACTGCTATACTACAGTATGGTAGTATATAAGGATTTTCCACATCATATATTGCAATGTGCAAATCTCACATTGTAATAATTGACATAAAATGAGTCAGGCTGTCAAAGTAACCAATCCTGATGACTTCACAGGGGGCGGGCATCTAATGTAATATTTTGTCGCCTAACCAAACCAGCTGGAGGCATTTACATAGTTAACAACCGCGGGTGTTATCAGTGAATGTTTGATGCAACATGCAGCAAACACCCACCTGGTACTATGCTTCCGCTCCCGATGCTCCCCGTACAGTGCGTGTCGGTAGGGGTTAAGATAAAGGTCCTGGCAGGGCTATTGTTCATGGACGGAGATCACGTGACCTTCCATCTGCAGCCATTTTATGGACAGGAATTTTTGGCTGATGAGGTCAAAATCAGAAGGCTTCACTTTACATATCAAGAAACTGGTGTGGAATTTGCAATAGGTAAAATACCTAATATCCTGCACCCCATACACTACAAAACACATGAGGTAAAGTGGCCAACCCCTTTAAGCCTATATTAGCATATGATATATGATAAATGCACATTTATTTGAGTCCCCTGCACCAGTTTTCTGTCTGACTTTTCAGTCGGACTGTGCAACACATTTATCATGCAGTAATGTGTTGCACCATGTTAAAGGCGCACTCTGTCGGAGCAGTGCAGGGGGCGCCAGATTCATGGAGAACGTGCGCCACAAATCGAGAATCTGGTGCACTCTGCATATTACTGTTTTTGATAAATGTGGGCCCATGTCTTTATTTTCTGAAATATTAAATCTTGCTCTTCCACTTCCGACAGGATTCTAAGCACACACCTATTAGTGTGAAGACCATAGTGTAAATCAGTAGAATTATATAGGAAACATCCAATTACGGGACATGTCTTATGCACTGTTATTCCTTTATGAAAACATGTTTTCGTATGAGGTAGAAAGGCCTGCAATTATTGCGGTTCCCATGTGCCTTCAGCAGTCATTACCTTGCAGGAGGCACAACCTAGTCATTAATGGAGGCGCAGGACAAATATGGAACATTCTGTTCTTATACTAAAATTGGATTTTGCCAGCTGTTCAGCAGGTTCTGTACTGAGTGATCACACAACCGAGTCTTGTTTTTGTAAGAAATCGCTTTGTGCTCTTAGTTATTGGAAGTATTATGGCTTATTATAATAGTGAACTAGCTATAATACGAGTAAGCAGGTTTAATAAATCGGCTTAAAGGGATATTCCCAACAAAAGAGAACAAATCACCATACTGCTTGGCTATTCTTGAAATTGAATTTGTATGCAAGTCGAAACTGTATGTATATTTTATAATTGTAGATTCAGACAATTTTTTTTGCCCCAGTGACAATTGGAGTTTCAAAATTTTTTGCTGAAATGAAATCAATGATATTCAATAAAGCTTCATTGCAGACACTTTATAGTGAAGCATTCAGAGAGCTTCACCAGAGGTCACAGTGGGCAGAGGGGCTTAGGGGTCATCTGAAAGTCGAGTGTCCCTAAGCGGGGAACCACCTGTAAATGGAGAGAATAGTGCATGCAGAGCCACCTACCTGCTCACTGTAGCCATAAGAAAGGGGTCCTGTGGTTCTACTTTAAACCTGCCTGATGCGAATGTAGTGTCCCAAAGTACACCTTTGGGCCCCTCCACATTAGTGAAAGGGTTAATGTTTATTAATGTGATGTCATGTACTGAAGTGCACTGTTTATAATGTGATAACATTGTTCCTATTGCATTATCCATGTACATAGCTCCCAACCGTCCCGATTTTGACGGGACTTTCCCGTTTTTCGTACCTCTGCCCCGCGTCACGGGCAGCTATGAGATTGTCACGGATTTTCCCCCCAGGTCCTGCTGTGTCCCGGCGCTGTGTCCCCATAGTAAATACTTTGAAAGCCTGAACTCACATTACAGAATGGCTTCTACAGACATCGGGAGGGAATCCTTTTCAGAGAAGTGTCGGGCTTAGCGGAGTGCAGGGACCACGTCATCAGCTTCAGATCAGCATCTGTCCATATATGGTCACTGCATCTCCTAGGGTTCCCCAGAGCAGACATCGGGCAGGGAATCCTTTTCAGAGAAGTGTCGGGCTTAGTGGAGAGCAGGGACCACGTCATCAGGTCAGATCAGCATCTGTCCATATATGGTCACTGCATCTCCTAGGGTTCACAGGCCACGGCCTACAACAAGGAGACCAGAGAGAAGCCAGAGGAGCTTAGGCCCAGATATAAGGGTCCAGAGGAGATAGAGAGCACTGCCACAGGAATAAGGGGAGTGCAGCAAAGTGACAGTTTTGGGGCTTGGATCTTAAAGATACAGAACTGTATCGGAACAAGTGTAAATCTGCTTTCATTATATGGATATTTGTAAGCATTGAAGTAAACTGAGCCGTGAGCTGGACCTGTTGGATCATCACTCCTGCCTCCTGGTTCTTATTTTACCATCAAGGGCACCCCGATTCACCACCTATAAGCCAGGAGATTATAAGCCGGGTGTTTGCCCCAGGGTTTACATCAATCCACAACCCCTTCCGACGCTACAGTGAGCCCCACATCAGCCAGCAGACTGCAGAGATTGGTGGGATTAACCTGCTAGCCACTGTGAACCTAGAGCTAGCCAATCACCCTAAGAAGCAGACCGCCACTCGAGGGACAGCAGAGAAGCCGCTCTTTATGTGTAATTGGTAAAGTCTGCATTACTGAAGACCAGGAAGATAGAATTTTGTGAACAGTTTCTGTATATTTATTTAGCAGAGTGTATTCTACTTCCTCGATGCGCATAGATATAAAAAAATCTATTACTATTAGTCATTGTCTAGGGTCTAGAGGTTACCACAGATACAGATTCTATAATGGTCAACTTTTCACCTGGTTATTACAAAGCTATATATTAACAATTATTGAGAATATTGGTGGACGCATAGTGAAACTAATTGGATGGGGCTTCTAGGTTGATACAATGAATAAACCTAATAGTATAGGCCTCGGTTGTTGTAAAGCCTTTGACTCTTCAGCTGGATGGGTTAAGGAAGGTTAGGTGATAATAAGGATAATCATAGTAGAAAAACGCACAGAACTGTGAGATTGCCGTGATGGAATGATAGAATTGCAATTGACAAATCATGAAGCAATTAAGGTCTGGAATAGATTGCCTGAGTCTGATATGAAGAATTTATGTAACCTTTTCACCTTCATAAATCCTCTCATTGGTATCGGTGCTTCTGAAATTGATCTTTTGTCACATGACTGACTTGTGGATGGTGATGCGCCTATAGGTCAAATGAAAGAAAATTGTCTCATTTCAGTAGAGAGCTGATACAATCTGTTGTTTTATGTAAAATAAATTATACAATGTGTCACAAGATACTGGATGCAGAACATACCGGGGCACATTTACTTACCCGTCCTGTTGAAGCAGCCGATCCGGAATGACCGGCGAGGATTCGGTGCTGCTGCGATTCACTACAATTGTGCGTCCAATTTCCTCCATGTGTCGCTTCCCCGCTGAGGTCCGCCGGAGTTCACCTTCTTCTTCCTGGTGCATGTGAGTGCTGATCCTGCGACACAATTTTTTTTTTAAATTACGTGGTTTGTCTGAATCAGTCAGGTTGTCCGATGTCCACGCCCCCTGATTGTGTCGCATGCAAGCCGGCGCTGATGCACCATAATCGGATCGCGTGCGCAAACCCGGGGGAATTCAGGGCTAAACGGTAAAAGGAGGGGAAACACAACAAAAATGTGGTGTTCGGACCCTTAGTAAATTTGCCCCACCCTGTATCAGGTGTGTAACTACTTGCCTATGCGTCACCACCCTCCTGCAACTGTACATTGTAGTGTGCAAATAAAGCACCCTCCATTTGGCCACCCATATAGGGTAATCACCCCTTTCCTTTAGCCCTGACTTATATTGCTCCCCCTCCATTTATAGAACCTCAATGGATTCCTCATAACTTATAATGCCTTCTCTCTGTTCAACCCTTACATTAAATCCCCCCCTTTTTGTAGGCCCACACCTTCCAACTTATGATACCCTTTTTGAAGCCCACGTAACTTATGCTCCCCTTTCTGTAGCATCCAAAATGTATGCTCCCTTTTATCCTGTAACCCTATCAAGTCCTTTCTGTAGCAACCTCCCCAACTTTGTCAAATCATCTGGACCTTTGTCAAATCATCATATTGATGCTCCCCATGTTCTCCAGAGTCTACCCCAGGGAGTTGGAATTTTGGTATTGTCAGGGTAAGAGGGAGTCTATGTAGAATACTTTTCTCTCTGTCAGTATTCATTGTGGGAGATTTATCAGAAGTGTCTGATATCAGAGCTCAGCTTTCATTTCAGAAACAGCTGAGGGAAAATTAAAGCTGAACTCTGATTGGTTTCCATGGGGAACTAGAACAGTTCTGCTCTCAGACACTTCTGATAAATCTCCCACATTAACCTTATTGTCTTCTCCTATCTTCCTGTCTTCAAGTATGGTAAAATGTCCCCCAGAGAAAGATGTGGATATAGAAGAAACAGATCAGCAGAGCCGATCATGTAAATATCGTAAATTTTTGATATTTTCAATTTAGCTTAACAATTTCTGTTGATAAACATTTTCATTTTAGGAAGCTAAGAACGGCAGGTGAACGGAAAGTCTCTGTTTACCTTCTATTTCCCATTGACTTCAATGTAAGATTGCAATTCCTTCCGTTACACTTAGGTGGCTAGTGTACTATTTATCTGCTATGAGAGTGGAGTCTACCAAACGCCGGTGTGAACTGAGCCTTATAAATACTAGAGTGAGCTTTTTTATCTTTGCAGGCAATGTCCACATCTTTCAACTCTGCCTTTGAATTTCTTTCCGGATCTCTCATATTGTAAAATAACTAAGAATCTTCAGTGCATATAAAACTGCAGTAGAGATACATCAGACAAGAAATGGTTCTGAAAAAGATAAGTTCGTACATGTGGACGTAATGATTGAAAATTGGATCTCTGGTGTATAAAAGTGCTTTGCATTATTTACTATGCTTGAGCATTTCTGTAAATTTTCTATTAACAATAAGGAAATTGATTGTATTGTACATATTTTCCCTTTTTAATCCTATACATTTAATTTACATTATAAAATCAGAATAACAATTTTAGTGGAAATTTGATCAGCGCCAAAATCAATGCACAAGTAAAACCAACCTTGTGTAGGGCACTTTGTTAGCTTTCCAAAAATTGCCCTTCCTGTGATCTATCCATTTATATATTCTCTATATGATTTCAGAGAAAATAAATTTTTATAATTTGCAGTTGTTTTATGCAAGTTTTATGCATGGCCTTTCCTCCTGGTGCATCAAAAAGATAATTTGCGTAAAAAACGTAAAAAAACATAATTTTTCCTAAAAAAAAACCCCGAGGTTTTTATAGATTTCACGATAACTTGATAAAACCTGTCCCAGCATGATAAATAATGTAAAATTGCTGAGGCCAAACATGGCTGGGCCAAGCGCTATGAATGCAGCAACACAGAAGGGGAGGGATTATGTAACTATGGATCAGCGGCCGGTCCAAGGTGTCTGACGGATAAGAAAGATAAGAATAGTACGTTTTCCAATTAGCCCGGTTAGTAATAATTAGCCCCATACTGAGAAAGGTTTCCACTCCTCAGGCACTTGTTATATTGTGCTGTCACATAATCAGTGACTGTGAATAGGTGAACACAATGCTTAGATATTCTGATGTTTGTTGGGCTGAAACATATTTTATGTAATTAACGGATAGTTAATGAAGAATGGAGTGTGGCAGGTTACACTACTGCACATATTACTCATTTATTTGTTTTATTTTCAACCTTGTGGAAGTTTATTGCAGAGAATTTACATAGTGATTTATTCAAATTGCACAAAAACTTAAAAAATTGCCCCAGCACAGACATTGGTAGCATACCATTATATCACTACTATCTGATTGGCAGGAATCTGACTGGGTGGTAGCTGCCAGTCTTCAGAATGAAGTAGTATTTGCAGTAGGAGGGTAGTGCGCCACTTTTTCTCCTGATGGTTTGTTTGTGATTGGTAATCAACAGCAAAAAATTACTGGAGGATTTTATAAAAGACTAAATAGCAAAGCAGTTTCCAAGGACGCTGACACATTGGGGGTCATTTACTAAGGGCCCGATTCGCGTTTTCCCGACGTGTTACCCAAATATTTCCGAAATATTCCCCTGAATTGCCCCGGGATTTTGGCGCACGCGATCGGATTGTAGCGCATCGGCGCTGGCATGCACGCGACGGCATGGTGGCTGAGTGGGTAGCACTTCTGCCTTGTAGCGCTGGAGTCCTGGGTTCAAGTCCCACCCAGGTCAACATCTGCAAAGATTTTGTATGTTCTCTCCATGTTTGCATGGGTTTCCTCTGGTTTCCTCCCACACTTCAAAACATAATGGTAGGTTGTTTAGATTGTGAGCTCCATTGCGTAATCTGTGTGCGCTATATAAATAAAGAATTATTATTATTATCTCTTGAATATTCCCCTAAATATCTGTGGATCTTTACTCCAAAACATTGACCACTAATCTGTCTTATTCAGCTGAATGTTGGTACAGGTATTCATCTGGATTCCTCTATTCATGCTCAGTTTGGGCACATTTTCATGTGTTCTCAACAGGAAAAGTGATCAATTTACTACTGGTTGTACCCAATGGCAGCTTATCTTCACTTGCTCTATCCTTCCTTGCTCTATCCTTGACCTAATAAAACACTACCACTATGTTGTCAAGCAGCTGAACACCTTCCAGGTCACATTTCTTTCGTGGTCCAGTGGGGTGGCACCATCCAAAAAATCTACTTTAAAGTGAGATGTAAATTGGTTGTATAAAGTCAAAAAAAGTGGGGATTTTAACACTAAAGTCAAGCTCTGTCTTTCTCAGGAAGCCCCTTCACTGTAATTGATGCAGTTCCAGAGACATCACTAACCAGATCTCTTAAGGTCTGATGCACAATGTCAATCACAGAGTAGATAGCATTGAGACCTCCACACCCTGACTTCAGTGTTAAACTCTCCGCCTCCTTGACTTTACACAACCAATTTACATCTCACTTCAAGTAGATTTTCTGGATGATGCCACCCCAAAGGACCATGAAAGAAACAAAAACTAGAAGGTGTTACATTACTTGACAATATACTGGTAGTGGATTATTAGGGGTGTTGCTGATGACAGGTTCCCTTTAACATCTACTAGAGGAGAGCTGGGGCACTCTCATATACATTAGATATCTTTGCTTGCCAGTTCTCTTGGTGGGTGCAGATAAAATTATTCTACTACAATATGTTTGACCACTTAAATGGTTTCCAGGAAAATTGTAAACTCTAAGATCACTGTATAAAACTATACTCTTGCTGCTTGTCATTTTAGTGGAACGAACCTCAAGCATGGATCTGCAGTGCTGCAGCAACAAAATGCATCAAAAATGGAGGAAAAAAATCCAATCCAGTTTTTTTTGTCTCATGATATATCCTGCTACTTGTTTTTATATGCAAAATTTATGTGAAGGATTGTTCACTTTTACGAATACAGAGCGGAACCTGTGTTTCTTGAGCTGGATTGGATTTTTTCTTCCTTTCTTTTGATACCCCCTTCCAGCTCCCACGTTGCTTGAGTGCTAAAAGTTTTCAGACCTGTGGCCGGCTGGAAATTGTGGAGATTCATCGGACTTGTTTCAGTCAATGAGTGACCTCCTTATACCACATGACATCACTCCTGTTTCTCAGGAGAAACGCATTAGCTGAAGTGGGGCCTGTGACCTCCCGGGACTTTATGGCAAGACACAGGCCGGAAAACCAGAGTAATACCAGAGTAATACGGGAACCGGAAACGTAGTTAAGTAAGTTTGCATTTCTCTTTTTCAACATAAATTAAGAAAGGAAATATACCTCTTTTGAGGTGTTTATCCCCAATGGACTTTAAAAGGAAGAAACAATGGTCACAGAATGTCTTTTTTGAGGGATGCAGAAAATAACCCATTTATGGCAGTGGCTCCACTGAAAGCATTAGATAGGGCATATCAAAATTTTAAATCTGCCTAATACTTTGTTATCTTACATTTGCTATTTGGAAAAGTCATGAAACCATTATATAGACTAAATAGCCAATATAATCTTGGATTCATCAATACAAATACAATTAGGTTTATTGATCATATACCTGGGCATGGTGCGCCAGAGTATGATGTTCTCCCCTTCCCTCCGGTCAGTGGCGTAACTAGAAGCTGATGGGCCCCAGTACTAAGACTGTGCCAGGCCCAAATATAATGTATGGTTTATAGTAATAGTCTTCTCATAAGGGAAAGTGACACAAGGGCCCCCTAAACCTCTTGGGCCTGGGTGCGACCGCAACCTCTGCATCCCCTCAAGTTATGCCCCTGCCTCTGGTCCAGAGGGTATATCAGTAGGCTCTGGCCTCCTGATGTATCCAGCAGTTGGGTTGTGCAGAATGGATGGATGCCTGGTGCAGAATTGTGCTATATCCTGCACCCATTTAAGTCATAATGGGTGCAGCTATAACAAATGTGTAGGTGTGGGGTTAAAGGAACGCCATTCCTTCACACCCCTTTATGCCCACTTGGCGTGGAGGTGTTGTAAAAAGGGAGGGAAATAATTACAATTCCTGGAATTGTGTGAGGAATTGCAATAATTTCTGGGCATTTATGCACAAAAAATTGGTGCGCAAGCCCTAATATATATCCACCAATGTGTATATGGCCATTGTACTATCGCAGATACCATACTGGGGAGCTGAGTGTCATCATGTGTGCATAAGAGTTGTATATCCAAGTCATGTTGCAATATACGGTAAATAAAATTGTATCTCTCTTTATCTGAATTTTTTCTATTACTATTATATTATTCCACGTTGTATTTTTTGTCTTAAATTTATCTAATACATTCAGTTTTCAGCTCAGTCTCCCTCTTAGATCAAAGTTGAGCTTTGTTGATTCCCATGAAATCTCCTCCATTGTTTGTTATCAGTCTGGCTTTTCATACATTTGCCCTTGTTTGACCTTTTTTCAGTTTCTAGTATTTTCTACAGGATTAACTACTTACTAGAGATGAGCGAACACTAAAATGCTCGGGTACTCGTTATTCGCTTTGCTATGGATATGTGTGCCACTAAGAGCTAAACACAACGGTAGCAAGTCCCCCTGCTAATTCCTCACAAAATGGTAAAAGATGCAAATTAAAATAAAAAAAGTAGAACGTTATTGTAGCCCTAAGAAGGGCTGTTGGGTTCTTTGAGAATCACTCCTGCCTAACAGTAAGCTAATAGAACACCCTAACGCTTTCCCTGACCAGCAGCAGCTCTCTCCCTAGCGGCATCCAGAGACAGAATGATCCGAGCAGCGCGGCCAGCGGCTAGTCTATCCCAGGGTCACCTGATCTGGCCAGCCAACCACTGCTATCGACGTGTAAGGGTACCACGTCATGCTGGGTGGAGTGCAGAGTCTCCTGGCTTGTGATTGGCTCTGTTTCTGGCCGCCAAAAAGCAAAACGGCGGGAGCTGCCATTTTCTCGAGCGGGCGAAGTATTCGTCCGAGTAACGAGCAGTTTCGAGTACCCTAATGCTCGACCGAGCATCAAGCTCGGACGAGCATGTTCGCTCATATCTACTACTTACCTCACAGCAGAATGGGGAATGGAGATGGGAAGAATAAAGCAGATCATTGCTGTGAAGCTATTTCAGGTCTGTCGGAAACTTATCTCATACTGTAGGATAACTGGTTGCTTACAACAACCAGAAATTCCCCCATTGATGAAGCAGCACTTGGGGACACCGATACACGTGGAGTCACCAATTAATTCACTAATGTAGTGAGCATTTACATACTGTACTATATGTAGCTCAATACTTTGATCAGTCCATATGGTATATGGCAGGTGTAGAGGTTGTACAGACTTATTTTATTTTACTATATCTTCATGTATTTTGTATGTGGTTTTTATTGTAGATTAATTCAAAATTTTGACTACAACCATGGGTTATTAAGTTGGTAGTACCTATACCCAATATAGTTATTAAACAACCAGCAAACACAGCATTATTCCCAAGCATGGCAATAGTATGAAATGAGTTTGGTGCCTTAAAGGGAACCTACCACCACATTTTTCACAAATTCAGGTTCCCATAGAGCCCTCTTAACTAAATGCTACCCTTCTTTTAACTAATATTTGTTTCTATCTCATCCACATAAAATCAACTTATCAAGTTATCTTACTTGGCATACAGCAGATGAAGGCAGAGTCATGGGAGAAATATCCACCTATCCTTAATCATTTCTACTCCCCATATCACATTCTCACCATTCAGCACTTAATCTCATGTGACCAGGGAGATGTCAACTAAGGTCCTTTACCCACTAACATTTGCAAAATCTACCTCTTGTATGTATCTGATCACATGAAAACAAAGCATGCCTCCATGGAAGATGAGGAGGAGTTGAAATCCATGTAGGCATGCTGTGATTTCAATGGGGCATGGGTTGGAGTAGAAATGAGTGAGGATGGGACACTCTCCCTGTGACTCACTCAGGACCTGGGTATATTCCAGTTAAGATAACAAAATTGATTTCATGGGGATGTGAGGGAAATAAATTGGGCTCTATGGGAATCTTACACTAGCTGAATTTGTGAAAAATGTGATGACAGGTTCCCTTTAAAATAGAAGTTTGCCATAATCTTTAAAGGACATCTCCAAATTTCCAATAGGGGTACAAGTCAATTATTACTTTGATGCCTTATGGATAGAGATGAGTAGACACCCCCTGGCCAATCATGGCCATGGCTAGTAGCAAGTAGCACCAATTTGCTTGATTGTCTGTTTGGCCATCAATCTGGCAATGTGTCCGGGTCGTGTAGCCGAATCCGAACTAAAACTATGTTTTGGCTCATCTATTCTTAAGGACAAGGCAGATCCTAATTCAGGAGCTTAACATGTACGGTAGTCTTGTATAGTTCTGTAAAGATCACATCTGCACTGAGGGATCTTTTTTTCTTTTTTGAAGATTCGATCAAAATATCATAGGATACCTCAGGTCACGAATACCTCAATAGAAGCCAAAACACCTTTTTATGGTCAATTGGGTATTTTGGCCTCCATTGGTGTCTGGTATTTTACATATCTGTGGCTATTTATGTCAGAAATTTACTTAGGTTTTGGTTGTTGCCCCTTTCCCTGATAACCCCACCCATTTTCTTAGGTCACCTCCCTGTTATTCTAGTCGTAAAAATCTGTTTAAAACCCTTGACATATATAGCTCAATGGATTTTTAGAACCCAAGTTGTAAAAAAACCCTGTATGAAATCAGAGGCCTGTGGAGGTACAGTAATGCCTAATGTACCTCTATGGAGCAGTAACATTTGCATGATAGACAGTAAGTGTTAGATTAAAATAGAATTGTATTGAAGTATTAATAATAACATAATCTTGGAAAAGAAGAGAATAAATGCAAACTTCAACTTTTCTGGTAACTTTCTCTAATGATCATCATTAAGAAGGGTGAGTGGGTTTGAATTGCTATAATGAGATACTTGATGAGATGTTAGGAGTCCTAAATTTTGCATGCCAAATCCAGGTGCAGTAATTTAAATATACATCAGAAGCTTTGGCTGCTACGTTCTCAGTTCAATCAAGAATATGAGCAAAAAGGCAAAATAAAAAAAATTGGACTTTTAATAACAACCGTTATAATTTACACCATTGGCAGGTGTTAATGGTCAGTAATTACAATGCAAGACCTTAAAGAGTTGCTCACTTTCAGCAAATAAGTGATGTTGTTATACTATTTTCCAACATACTTTCTGGTTTTAACTCCTCTGCTTGCTGTCATTGTATAGGAAGCTTCATTGTTTACTTCCTGTGGTTAAAAACCGGTTACTGGTCATGTGATGTCACACAGGTGCACGTCTCATTATATCACAGACAGTAATTAGAGCTGTGTGTTATTACGATCTGTGCATCTGTGTGACATCACATGACTGTTTTTTATCCATAAAGTAAACAATGAAGCTTTCTATAGAATGACAGCAGACAGAGATCTACAAAGCAGTGAGGATTTGTGCAGAAAGTACATTGTAAACATTTCATTACACAAATAAACGTAATTATTTTCTCAAAGTGGACAACTCCTTTAAAGGAGATCTATCATCAGAGGACTCAAGGAGGATGTGAGTAATAGTAGTCTACAATCAATCAATCTTCTGGTAGATAGCTCCAATCTCATAATGATTGTAATCAAAAATCTTCCTCAGCATCAGTGAAGTGGGCAAGACTAACCTTTTCCTGTATCTCCCCTGAAGCTGAGTCAAATTTAGAATGTCCACAGTTTCCATGATGCCTTGTGTTCTGTCATTAAGCCATTTAGCAGTACAACCAGTGAAATTCCCACAAGTATATCCACTAAGCCCTGCATAGTGTGCATACACAATCTATATAGTGACTGAACTACCAGCTTTCATCAAATGGAGGTGCATGGAGAATTTAAAAAATAGTAGAAACCAGCAATGAAACTATTACATGCATTTTATAGTCTGTGCTTTGAGAGCAATAAGGGTTAACAATTCCCTCCTATGTAGATGAGAGTCCAGAGAGCACCAGGTGGGGTAGGGGGGGGGGGCTCTCCTTTCAGGTACACACAGAGAGCACTGTCATATGACCTCCCCCACCTCTCTCCAGAGTTAACAGGGAGCAGCAGCCCCCCCCCCTCTGTGAGTCTGTAGGGTTCTGCAATTTTTACGGGGAAATTTGTATTACTCAGACACAAGGTGGATAAATGCTGGTTAAGACAACTGATTGAAGTGGAACAAGCCTACCTCCAAATCTAGGAGTGGCAGGGCTCCAAGGCAGACTTCTGAATGGGCTCACCCCTTCCCATTTTAAAATATACATATCACACTCATATATACACACATTTCTATAGCTATATACATAAAAATACAGTTCTTTACTCATACACACACATTAATACACTCTTTCAGACATACACAGACATATACAGCATATCCAGACACACCCCTTGCCATATACAGACATACAGGATTTTTTACACATATACAATGTATACACAAGATACAGTATATACACATATACCATATACACATAACAACATAACATATAGACACACATATACACAATATGTACACATACAGTACAGACCAAAAGTTTGGACACACCTTCTCATTCAGTTTTCTGTATTTTCATGACTATAAAAATTGTAGATTCACACTGAAGGCATCAAAACTATGAATTAAGACATGTGGAATGATATACTCAACAAAAAAGTGAGAAACAACTGAAAATATGTCTTATATTCTAGGTTCTTCAATGTAGCCGCCATTTGCTTTGATTACTGCTTTGTACACTCTTGGTGTCTCTTGATGAGCTTCAAGAGTTAGTCACCAGAAAGGGTTTTCACATCAAAGGTGGCATGGCAGGTTTAAAGGGAACCTGTCACTAGGAGACCCATTTTTAGCACTCCCCCAGTCCCCACAGAGCATAGTACATACACTGCCAAAGTGTTTTTGTATAAAAAAATAGGTTTTACAGAAAAAAAGATATGTTATATTGTACCTTTCATTAGCATCTGCTGTGTGACTAGGCAGTTGCCTAATAGGAGGGGCTGGAAAGGAGCAGTTTCCCCCTCCCACCCTTGGGAAACATGTGACCTTTTCAAATATATGAATAACTCCCCTCACTCGGAGTAGCTGTTCCCCAAGGCTGGGGGGGGAGCTGCTCCTTTCCAGACCCTCCTATTAGGCCACTGCCTAGTCACACAGCAGATGCTAATGAAAGGTACAATATAACATATCTTTTTTTCTGTAAAACCAATTTTTAATACAAAAACACTTTGGCAGTATATGTACTATGCTCTGTGGGAACCGGACGAGTGCTAAAAATGGGTCTCCTGGTGACAGGTTCCCATTAAGAAGTGGGATTTCTTGCCTTATAAATGGGTTTGGGACCATCAGTTGTATTGTGCAGAAGTCAGGTGGATACACAGCTGATAGTCCTACTGAATAGACTGTTAGAATTTGTAAAAAAGTCCAAGAAACCCCAACACCGGGGAAATTTTACTTATTGCACCATCACCCCAAGGTGTCCTGGAAGCAGATGTGCACAAGCCATGAGGCGAGTTGGGCTTCTTGCCTCAGACAGCACCATCTGCAGCAAAATTGCCAAGCCTATCATGGTTCTAATAATATATAGAAAATGTGTATATATATATACTGTATATATATATATGCATTTTCTATATATTTTTTAAACCATGGTAGTCGTGGCAATTGTTCTTATCTTTAAGATGAAAAGACCTGCAAATCTTAGATCGCTCCGGAAATCTAATACACCCTTGTAAGAGAATAAATAGAATACTCCATACCACGTCTAATATAGAAAACCCCCTCTCTTTAGAGACGGAGCGGTAGCCATTCCAATTCAATTAGGAGCCTATGTGTGTTGGGATCTGTAGCAAATATCAAAAGAAAACTATTTATTTTCCTCGGGATTTGACCCTTAGCTCCCATCGGTACAAAGTAAATGTCAAAGGCTCTATATATAAGCATAGATTAAAGTAACAGTGTTCTATTTTTGGATCTGTCTTTTATCCAATCTCGGCTATAATAGTCTTTTACGTTGTGTGACATGTACGTGATGCTGTGATAGTATTGGTAAGTACAATGCCTATAGGTTGCTTTATGTATGTCCCAGATTTGTCCTCTTATTTTTTTACTTGACTTCTATATAAACCTTGCCTGTTCCTTTCCAGGCATAAATAATGTATTTTTGCCTTTTCACCGTTTTTTGTCTCTGTCTGTGAACTGAAAGTCTGTTTTCTCACTTAATCATTGACAACTTCGAGGAATTTTTTTTTTTTATTATTTCACATATTCCCTTTGATGTGCAGCACATTTTTCGGCAGCAGAGATTAGATTTTGGTAGTTACTGTGTCTTTGTTATTCTTGCTTAAACAAAATGTATTAATTCTACAGTACGAATAGTAAATGTAATTGCTCAAAGGGTTTATGGTAATATGTAGCTTCATTTATTCCGGTTGCCGTGGTGACCCGTTCTCTGGGTTCACTTACATCTGAACAAGTTTTAGGTCATAAAATCTCTCTAAGACCTACTTAAAAGGAGATGTAATTTAAGAGAAAACTTTAATTCATCAGTCACATACATTTTTTGTGGAAATTATTCATCAAAAACATTGGTTTAGAACATGCAGTAACTTTAATATCACTTCTTAATGATATGAAGCTAATAGGAAATCATTTTTTAAAAACTAGGACAGAAATGTTGGAAATATGGTAATATGGTAAACCCTGCATGAAGATCACTTTGCCAGATCGCTATCAGCAGATTTATACCAAGATTTTTTTATCACAAGTCCTAATGCCTAGGGATGAGCATATCCGTTCAAGCTCGAGTTCGACCATAAACTGCAAGTTCCCTATGGGTTCTGGTAGCACTGGTAAATCCCAGCATCCGTCATGGGTGTTACCCTTTAAATCCCAGTGATGCACACCACTATTTTTTTGAAGATCCTCAATCCCGTAACGTCATTGTGCAGTAACAATCTAAACTAAATGCCAACATTTAAACAGTTAACAACCACAATCAGTGCCGGTATCAGGTGTTACCATCAACGTTGGGGTGGTGAGCCGAACTTAAACTTCAGGATTAAATCATGGTTCGGGTTCAGGGACCCAAATATTCCACTTCAGGTCCGATCATCACTAAAACTAAGTTTTGTAGGATTTTTTTGTCTAACCTCCACTTGCTATGCGGAAAGTTAAAGGTGTTGTCCGGGTTCACTTTGACAGTGCATGTGGCTGGTGCTGTAGAAGGCAGGCGGCTGTCAATATTGAGTCACTGCCGTATTCAAAGGTAGCGGGTGGTGCCCCAGCTCAACAGGAGCGATGCATAGGGTGAGAATAAACTCTTTATTATAAAACCCTCCAAACGCCGCTGTTTGGGTATTCATATAGCTATCCATATAGATATTTGGGTATTGCTAGGTGCCAGGATCACCTTGTCAACCTGGTACAAGACAATTGCGTTGCAGACAGCTTGACTAATCAAAATAACGTGGTATATTGAATGGAGTGGAGGGGGGTCAGAGGTGAACTTAGCCTCTCTGCTACCTGAGGCGAACTATAGAAAGATACCCCCGCTCCGGTAGCACGGTGAGTATTACAAAATTTATATAGACTAGATCTTAATACCTTTAACACCTTCCTTCGGGAAGGATTGGATGGAGAGGGCTCATGGGCCGATCCCTCTCTATACAAGGTGCGTGTTTGCTACATATTGCCGGCGTCGATTGCGGGTGTTAACCATGTAAATTCCTCCCAGAATATATGACTCAATTGTGGCCCCCTGTAAGGTTAACGCAACGGTGGGCGGCGTTCACTTGTTATGAGAGCTGGCCTGTAATTCAGCTGATCTGTCTGGCAGATGCTTAAAGATCACTAGCAAAGCTGCCATATGCTGCAATACTGATGTAGAAGCGATGAGACACCCAAGGGTCAAAGTGTCCTTGGGGGTCAAAAAATTGAAAAAAAAAATTATATAAAAGCCTAAAAGTTTAAATAACCCCCCTTTCCCTAGAACTGATATAAAAATAAACAACAAAAATCATAAACATGTTGGGTATCACGTGTCCCAAAATGTCTATCTATCAAAGTATAAAAATGGTTATTCCTGGCGTTGAAGCCTGACACAGAAAATAGCGCCCAAATGTCTGAACCCCCATTTTGCAAAAATTGTAACAAGTGATCAAAAGTTTGTGCAGTCACCAAATGATTATCAATAAAAATGTCATATTGTCCCGAATAAAAATGGTACCATGCACAGATTTGTACTCTGTAGTATGAAAAAGGTTATTAGCGAAATTAAGAAATTGTTTTTATACAAAATTTTATCATTTAAAAAAAAAATATATATATATTAAAACATATTAATACCTATATAAATTTGGCACAATCATTTTTGAGACGACCATGTAAAACTGGCTGCTTGGGTTATCTTTGGGAGCGACAAGGGATCCGCTGGAGGTAGATCGTCCACCATTCTCGTGATCGGTAGGGGTCCCATCATGGAGACCCCAACCGATCAGCAAGTTAGGGTCTATCCTGTGAATACCGTATTTACTGGAGTACAAGCCAACTGGAGTACCTTATTTTAACACAAAAAATTTGGGAAAACTTATTGACTCGAGCATAAGCCTAGGGTGGAACATGCATTGGTCACAGCCTCCCCAGTATATAGCCAGCAAGCACATGCCCCAGTATATAGTCAGCAGCCCCCCAGTATACAGAATACTTTTGTATAGCGCACTTTATCCCCTGCATGTCTTACCCCTCCCTGTGTTGCCTGTATGTCTTTTATGAAGAGATTAAATAAAGAAAAAGATTTTCTTCCTGATGGTGAGTGCTGACTTTTTCCTTTCCCCCCAGTATACAGCCAGACCCTGTCCCCTAGTATATAGCCAGCGCCTGCTCCCTAGTAAAAACCAGTCCCCTGCCCCTAGTAAATAGCAAGCAGTCCCCTTGTATATAGCCAGTGCCTGCCCCCTTGTATATAGCCAGCAGCCCCCTGACCCAGTATATAGCCAGCAGCCCCTTGTACATAGCCAGTGCCTGACCCCCAACCAGTGCCTGCACCCAGGTATATAGCCAATGTCTGCACCCCAGAATATATTCAGTGCCTGTCCCCCAGTATATAGCCAGTGCTTGTCCCTCATATATAACCAGTGCCTGTCCCTCATATATAGTCAGTGCCTGCCCCCCCAGTATATAGCCAGTGCTTGCCCCCCAGTATATAGCCAGTGCCTGCCCCCTGCCCAGCCTACAAACCCCCAAAAAAACTCTGAAATCACCTTTCCCCACACAGTGACGTTGCATACACCATAACATCAGACGGAAGAGGACCTCCCAGGGGGCGTCTGGAAGGTGAGTACAGTGGATTTTTTTCATAGACTCGAGTATAAGCCGAGTTAGGGTTTTTCATCACATTTGTTTGTGCTGAAAAACTCAGCTTATACTCGAGTATATATGGTCATCAGGGTCTGCCTCCATTCATCTATTATAAATGACCACGTTCAGGTTCACTAGTCTAATTCAGCTCTAATCACATATTCTGAATCCATAGATTGATGCTTTGATACAAATACTGCAATCATGCAAAGGAAGGGAAACAATTAAATGGAAGTGATGAATATTAAGCGGTGCAAAATAATATGTAAATTACCAAACTGGCAAAATTACAAATTATTCTAATTGAGAAGAAAGGGCTATATTGGATGTGACATACAGCTGTCTATAATGTATGAATTTTCTCTATCTAAGAGCTTTCTAGCTGCTGCCCCTTCATTATCTGAAGCTTTTCTTATAATGCAAAGCCAAGAACATGAAATAACTGATTTATGAAGGTTTTCCTGCGCTGCTGAATTTGGCCAGATTGCTAGCATGGAAAAACATGAAAATCTCACTTCTAGTATTAAAATATGGATCAGTATTAATATGAAGTAGCAAGAAATAAGAGGATATGTCAGTTACTGATCCTTTTTTACATATTTGTATAGGTCAATTATGCAGCATGTCTTATTTTTCATTATTATGTTTATTTTCCAGTGCTAACAGGTTTATGCTAATACATTTTATTGGTTTTGTTAACTTTACATAAGAAAACCTGCTATTTTTTTTACATTGAATTTAATCTACAATAAACAGGGATATAAATATATTTGAATATATGAATATATTTCTGTAACAAGTGTAAAAAAACTAGTGCAGATAATATTAATAAACTTTGTAATATACATTATTAAAAAAATCTGTTGCTGTGTCCTTCTTCTTCCACTACCTTTCTTCCTTATTTAAAGGACATCTAACACTAGGATGAAAAACTGTATGCAAATGAGCCTGAGGGACCCCAGGTTCCATTAACACCGATGGAGCCTGGAGCCCCTCAGGCTCATTTTCATACAGTCCTTCATCCTGGTGGAAGATGCCCTTTAAGCAGTTTGTAAAAATCAGCTTTCTGTCCTGCATCCACTGATAGCTGAGAGATAAAGTAGTAAAGGATAAAGTGTCTAATGACTTAACTCTTTACAGACTTCCCCTGGTGTCGCTTCTCTGCTCAGGTCTGCTGGAGTTCACCTTCTTCTTCCTGGTGCATTGTCTTGTGACACAATTTGAATCTTAAATCCCGTGTTCAGTCCGAATCAGTCAGATCGTCCGACGGCACGCCCCCCACGATTTCTGCAGCATGAAAGCCAGCGCAGCTGCACCACAATCCCAGCGCAAACCCCTGTTTAATATCTGTCAAAGCTGCTCAAATCCTGAAACCGCCGAACAGTCTGATGAAAGTGCGATCCATGACCCTTAGAAAGTAAGCCCCAATGTGTTTAGATTATCAGGATCCAGGTTTAGATACACTTTTATTTAGCTTCTGAACATTGCGCGAGTATCTGACAAATAGTAAAAGAGAGAGGAGACAGATCATAGATGAGAGATGATCAGATTCATGAGATGGATACAAAAAACAATGACACTCTCAGCTCTGTGTGTTATACCACACACAAAAGCAGGTCTACTATATGCCTCCCTCTCTTATCTCTCTTCCTTATCTGTCTGTAGCTAGTAGAGTGAGAAAGTGCTTGTGGCTGAGCTGGAAAGAGTTAATCTTTAGTCTTCTTATCTGTCTGAAGTGTCCTAACCTTAGATAAACTCCTCACTTCAGGATAAAGAAGCATAAAAATTCATAGGGAAGCTGCTTTTCATAATGAAGTATATTACAAAGTTTGTCACTTGCTCTGTTCATTTATGAAATAAAATGTAAAAATTGCTTCAAAGGTAATTTCTGCTGCTGTGCTTTTTAAAGTAAACTACACAGGACATAAAGGAAAAGCATTGTGCCATCATTTTCTCCTAGTGTGGCTCTTCTTCTGCCTCATCCTTTGTGGTTACTTCTGATTTCTGACCTGCTGAAAGCCTTAGCCTACATTCACACACATGTATGGGGGACGTATATACGGCCGATATATGTCCCCCATACACTTCTATGGGCTCACAGCCCTGTACGGTAGCGGTACAGTGCAGCACACGTGCGGCACCGTACCGCTCCGTAGCCCGGGAAAAGATAGGACATGTCGTATCTTTTCCCGTGATGCGGCGCCGTGCGCTGTATCTTCCTATGGAGAGGGGCGGGGGTGAGTTGCGCTCATCCCCTGCTCCTGTCCGCGGCGCCGATGTATGCCCACCATACTACGGTACTAGGGTATAGCGGGCATACATCGTGTGAATGTAGCCTTAGACCTACTCTCTTGGTTTCAGAATGCTGATGCCAGTCCTATACAGTCTCTGCCTGGCACAGGTGTCAGGTCATGTTTTGGGGAATAAATACTATTAGTTCAGCTTTTTCCCCCTACAACATTACCGAAAACATACTGTATGGTTGACGAAAAAAAAACAGAAGCCTCATATCTATATCAGAAGCCACATTTCTATCACATCGATGCCTCAGCACAGCCAACTTTATAAAATGGACTTGTGTGTGTCTTTCCTTTTTTTCCCCATACAATAGAGATGTTTTCTGTGTGTAAAATACATGACCTGAAATAAACATTTCTCTGGAATTACCCTACATTGCCCTACATGTAAACTTTTGTAAAATTGACTTGGAGTGAGTATAAGTTTTCAAGAAACTTTGCAGCAATTGGTAGTCCAGTGTGTATACAGGTGAAATGACATAATTTATGGAGATTATGTGATTTATAATCTTTATTTAGGATCAGGTTTCCCTTCTGTCTAATTTATTAAAGTAATTGTGCAGATGATATTGATAAACTTTGTAATATATTTTATTAGAGGAATCTGTTCCTGTGTCCTTCTTTTTCCACTACCTTTCTTCCTTATGTAAGCAGTTAAATCAGCTTTCTGTATCCATTGACAGCTGAGAGATAAAGGAACCTGATAAAGTGTCTAATGACTTCACTATTTACAGACTGTGCCTGAGCTGATCTCCTCACAGAGCTGAATCATTAAAGGAGTGTATTACTTGTCTTTCTTTTTTCCTAAGTTGGCACAACCCCATACACATAGTAATAATAATAATAATTCTTTATTTATATAGCGCACACAGATTAGGCAGCGCTGCACAAAACATGTCAAATTGGTCCCTGTCCCCATGGGGCTCACAATCTAAATAACCTAACAGTATGTTTTTGGACTGTGGGAGGAAACCGGAGGACCTGGAGGAAACCCACGCAAACATGGAGAGAACATACAAACTCTTTGCAGATGTTGACCTGGGTGGGATTCTAACCCAATACTAGAAGGTGGGTCCAACCAAAATTACATGGATCAGCCAAATTTTACATGTATGGGCAGCTTGACACAAAAGTTACTTTTATAGCAAATCCATGAGCTGTTAAAGTAACTTTTTAAACTCTCGTTTAACTTAAATAAAGAGAAAAATTACTCTGACCGGAGCTCCAACAATCCTTTATAAATTCTTTATGAATCCAACACAGTATATTGCTTGACGCATCGATCTTTTTCAATGAGTATTGCACATCTCCACAGGTTTCTGACAAGAATAGGTCACCATTCAGACCAACTGCATCGCGTTTCCTAATCCTCCTTCATTGCCATCTCTCTTTAAGACAATTTCACTAGAATAAATACGCGTACGGATAGTGTAGTATATTCTTTGTAGTTTAAAATTTTATTAAAAATATACTCACAAAACGTTTGTAAAAATGCGCATATCTAGACATAAGCAGGACGCCAGTCACACATGTCCACCCGACCCTGGGTTTCGCCTACACAGCTTCAACTTTTAATTGTTGGACTGTTTGTGGACCGGTCCTGAGCCGTTGTTAGCTCCTAGGAGCCAAGTGTGCAACACATTAAGATTGTTACCTTATACACTCGAGTATAAGCCTAGTTTTTCAGCACAAAAAATGTGCTAATATATTTGAATATATGAATATATTTCTGTAACAAGTGTAAAAAAACTAGTGCAGATAATATTAATAAACTTTGTAATATACATTATTAAAAAAATCTGTTGCTGTGTCCTTCTTCTTCCACTACCTTTCTTCCTTATTTAAAGGACATCTAACACTAGGATGAAAAACTGTATGCAAATGAGCCTGAGGGACCCCAGGTTCCATTAACACCGATGGAGCCTGGAGCCCCTCAGGCTCATTTTCATACAGTCCTTCATCCTGGTGGAAGATGCCCTTTAAGCAGTTTGTAAAAATCAGCTTTCTGTCCTGCATCCACTGATAGCTGAGAGATAAAGTAGTAAAGGATAAAGTGTCTAATGACTTAACTCTTTACAGACTTCCCCTGGTGTCGCTTCTCTGCTCAGGTCTGCTGGAGTTCACCTTCTTCTTCCTGGTGCATTGTCTTGTGACACAATTTGAATCTTAAATCCCGTGTTCAGTCCGAATCAGTCAGATCGTCCGACGGCACGCCCCCCACGATTTCTGCAGCATGAAAGCCAGCGCAGCTGCACCACAATCCCAGCGCAAACCCCTGTTTAATATCTGTCAAAGCTGCTCAAATCCTGAAACCGCCGAACAGTCTGATGAAAGTGCGATCCATGACCCTTAGAAAGTAAGCCCCAATGTGTTTAGATTATCAGGATCCAGGTTTAGATACACTTTTATTTAGCTTCTGAACATTGCGCGAGTATCTGACAAATAGTAAAAGAGAGAGGAGACAGATCATAGATGAGAGATGATCAGATTCATGAGATGGATACAAAAAACAATGCCACTCTCAGCTCTGTGTGTTATACCACACACAGAAGCAGCTCTACTTTATGCCTCGCTCCCTTATCTCGCTCCCTTATCTGTCTGTAGCTAGTAGAGTGAGAAAGTGCTTGTGGCTGAGCTGGAAAGAGTTAATCTTTAGTCTTCTTATCTGTCTGAAGTGTCCTAACCTTAGATAAACTCCTCACTTCAGGATAAAGAAGCATAAAAATTCATAGGGAAGCTGCTTTTCATAATGAAGTATATTACAAAGTTTGTCACTTGCTCTGTTCATTTATGAAATAAAATGTAAAAATAGCTTCAAAGGTAATTTCTGCTGCTCTGCTTTTTAAAGTAAACTACACAGGACACAAATGAAAAGCATTGTGCCATCATTTTTGTCCTAGTGCGGCTCTTCTTCTGCCTCATCCTTTGTGGTTACTTCTGATTTCTGACCTGTTGAAAGCCTTAGGCTACATTCACACACATGTATGGGGGACGTATATACGGCCGACGTATATATGGCCGATACACGTCCCCCATACACTTTTATGGGCTCACAGCCATGTACGGGAGCGGTACAGTGCGGCACCTTACCGCTCCATAGCCTGGGAAAAGATATGACATGTCCTTTCTATTCCTGTGATACAGTGCCGTGCACTGTATCTTCCTATGGAGAGGGGCGGGGGTGAGCTGCGCTCATCCCCTGCTCCTCTCCGCGGTGCCGATGTATGCCCGCCATACTACAGTACTACGGTACGGCGGGCATACATCGTGTGAATGTAGCCTTAGACCTACTCTCTTGGTTTCAGAATGCTGATGCCAGTCCTACACAGTCTCTGCCTGGCACAGGTGTCAGGTCATGTTTTGGGGTATAAATACTATTAGTTCAGCTTTTTCCCCCTACAACATTACCGAAAACATACTGTATGGTTGACGAAAAAAAACAGAAGCCTCATATCTATATGAGAAGCCACATTTCTATCACATCGATGCCTCAGCACAGCAAACTTTATAAAATGGACTTGTGTGTGTCTTTCCTTTTTTTCCCCATACAATAGAGATGTTTTCTGTGTGTAAAATACATGACCTGAAATAAACATTTCTCTGGAATTACCAATTTTAATCATTGCCCTACATGTAAACTTTTGTAAAATTGACTTAGAGTGAGTATAAGTTTTCAAGAAACTTTGCAGCAATTGGTAGTCCAGTGTGTGTACAGGTGAAATGACATAATTTATGGAGATTATGTGATTTATAATCTTTATTTAGGATCAGGTTTCCCTTCCGTCTATAAATCTCCAGTCCTCTCTCTGCTGGTGGGTGGAGATCTAGCTGCTGTGACTCACCACTCCCCTTCCTCTGCTTAGAGAGTTTATATAAGCTGAACCCTCAGTGGTTTTGATTGTTAGCAAGACAGAAGTCAGTAGACATGCTAGAGATAAAGTCAAGTTTACAGAATTGGCCATACACCTTTAAAAGGTCTGTGTTTACTCCTTTTTTCTTGGCAGAGGGTTCATTTTTTACTTTGAGTTTAATCTACAATAAATGGGGGTATAAATATATTTGAATATATGAATTTATTACTGTAACAATTGTAATAAAACATTTTACATAATTTATTAAAGTAATTGTGCAGATGATATTGATAAACTTTGTAACATATTTTATTAGAGGAATCTGTTCCTGTGTCCTTCTTTTTCCACTACCTTTCTTCCTTATGTAAGCAGTTTGTGTAAATCAGCTTTCTGTATCCATTGACAGCTGAGAGATAAAGGAACCTGATAAAGTGTCTAATGACTTAACTATTTACAGACTGTGCCTGATCTGATCTCCTCACAGAGCTGAATCATTAAAAGAGTGCATTACTTGTCTTTCTTTTTTCCTAAGTTGGCACAACCCCCTGGCAGGCTATATACACTGGGGCAGGGGCTGGCAGGCTATATACACTGGGGCAGGGGCTGGCTGGCTATATACACTGGGGAGGCTGTGACCAATGCATTTCCCACCCTCGGCTTATACTCGAGTCAATAGGCTTTCCCAGTATTTTGTGTTAAAATTAGGGGCCTCGGCTTATACTCTGGTCGGCTTATACTCGAGTATATACGGTATCTCGTTTAACTTGTTTGATTACATTGGGGTCATACTAGGATAGTCAGTGTGTGGCTGTGCTTGACATAGCAATATGTCACAGATAAAGATACAGCATAATAATAATACTGGTCGTATGATTTAATCAAATCACTTTACTTTGACATTTTCTCAGCAGAAGAAGTCTAATTATTTGCATAGATGTGGAAGGTTTGAGTGAGTTTAGTGCATAGAGAGAACAAGGAGTCTGTATATGGCAAATTGTGTTAACTAGGAGCAGAGTGTCCTCAGGAATCAGCAGCTTTCCTTTAGAGGATGAAAGAATCGGATGTTAATTGCCATAATTGCACTTTTCCCCAGATTAAAGGTAGTGCAGCTTCAGAGATGGAATTATTAGTGTTGCCTTCTATTGTTCTCTTAGTGCAGCCAGTCCATAGGTTACGTAGCCGTATGTGTCTGCTCTGATGTTAACGGAAATAGATCTCCAGTGTAAAGTAATTATGAATGAAAGATAGAAATAATGTGGTAAAGATGAAATATGAAAGAATTAAGGTTTTACCCTTTGTTAGAGCCTGAATGGCAGCCAATAGATACACTTTGGAGCTGTATGCACCATATGTGCTTGGGTGCCGTTCAACCTGTGTATTTATATCATTTAACATATTTTTCGGACTATAAGACGACCATCAATAAATGTCTGCTAAAACGTCTAGGTTCATATATAAGGCGCACCTGACTATAAGGATGAATGACCAGCAGGTGCCAGACTGGTGCACAGTTCAAGGCAGCTGTTGTCTGTAAGTACGGTTCATATATAAGGCGCACTGGACTATAAGGCGCATCTTTGATTTCTGAGAAAATTCCGAAAAATAAGGTAAGTATTTTGATTTACAGTTTACACATACATTAAAATGTACCAAAGTTTATAACAAACTATTGAGTAATGAGTAGTCCATTTCGTGTACATGTAACATTGTTTCTGGATATTATGGGGCACATTTACTAAGAATAGTGCAGGGGGCGCCAGATTCAGGATTTCTGGCGCACTTTCTTCATGAATCTAGCTCCACCTACACTGCCCCGACAGAGTACACCAATTTTTTATTGGTGCATCTTTACCATAGGGCGTGGACACAATTCCGTCGGACTTTGCATGTTAAATCTGGCGCACTGGAAAACTCAGTTCAGTGCAGAAATTTGTATTGCTTTAAGAATTGTGTAGCCGCGCCACAAAAGGTTCGCGTATGCCACAAATGTAGCACTGACTCTTCTTAAACACCTGTGCAAGCAGTTTGCACTAGAAAGAACATGTACAGTCTGACAGAAAACTGGCGCAAACCTAGTTGGTCCCCTTCCTCCTCCATAGAACTTCTATGTAATCTGACACAGCAGTGCAGACTTCTGAATGGGGCCCCTTCCCGGTTAAAAATATACATATTAAACTCATATATACACACATTTATATACCTATATACATAAATATACAGTTTGTCTCTCATACACACACATTCATATACTCGCACACATATAAAGCATGTACACATCACATATACACACACATACAATGCCATATACAGACATACAGCATATAAACACAAATACAGTATATACACATCACAGATACACACACATATACAGCATAAAGATATCACATATATGTTACATACATATATATATAATGCTGCATATCCTCAATTTTTTTAGTGTCAGGTGAGAATACGGGGACCCCCTGACACTGTGGGCCCCATAGCACAAGCTAAGGCTGCTACCACTGTAGGTAGCCCCTGCAGCAGGGAGCTTCTACCTTGTTGCTAGCAAGATAGGCTCCAGTAGACATTTCGGAGAGAAAATAATTTTAGGAGGTTTTGGGGGGTGAGAGCCTAAGTAAGTGGAGAAGAAAGAACGTTGTTCCCATTATATACAATGTAACTTTCTTGTAGCGAATTGTACTATTGATTTATGAAAATTTTCTTGCAGTCACTAGTACAACTAATTTATGCACAGCTTGCCAAAAGATTAGTGATCATTTAAAGGAAATCTACAATTTGCTTTTATGCATTATGAACCAATCATACCTTGAGAATGCTGTAGCGACACTGATGCAGAAACATCCCTGAACAAAGTGGGTTTGCTTAAAAAACAATTATACATTTAGGATAATGAGGCTCTTTTGCTCCTGTGGCGGCCTCAGCGCTCTCCTCTTACCCTTATTATACACTGCTCCAGCCTTGTCCTGCCCAGCATAAGCTGAGAATACGTGATCACTGTGTTGTCCCAGAAGTCATCAATTGCTGAACCATCCCCCAGCTGCTGTATATGAGTCATCCAGTTTAGGTTGATTAATCGTGTCTGGACAGTTCAGGCACCTGTTTTATGTACGGAAGACAGTCTTCACCCAGCTTTCCAAAGGTCCTGAATTTTATTATTGTTTTTTGAGCAGAACCAATCGTTTCTGGAATTAAACAAGATATTTTTCTGCATCAGTGTGGCTACATTCTCAAGGTATGTTTGGTTGACAATGCATAAAAACAAATGGTAGATTTCCTTTAAGCACAATGGTACCTGCAAATTGCTCAACTGTATGCAACATGTACCGTATGCACACAAGCACCAGGTGGCACAGTAGAGTACTACTTCCATACTGTGCATACTGTACAATTCTCTATTTTATCATTATCCATAGTATTTTTCCAATCTCTTTTATATTGGAATGTTTTTTTTTCATTGGAGAACATTAACTTCCCTGGCTGATAAAAGCCTCTACTGGAAATGAGCAGATAATGATAAAAATGACCACAGTAATACCACAAGCTCACAGTAATGTTATAATGGACAGTAATTTCTCATTCTTGAGGTGTCCAAGGGTATTGTGGTACAGCGACTTCATTACACGAACCATGTGAGGTGCCTGCAACCAGTGTATAGTGTGTTGTATACTACACATTTACATACCTGTACACAGTATATAGATTGGCTGTTCTTCAGTGACTCGGTGTCGATGTTGCTCTTGTAACACTCACTGCTTACACCTCCTAATGGTGCCATCAAACTAACACCTCTGCTCATAACCCCCATCATGTTATCATAAGAGAGCAGCGCTGGACCCAGGAGGAGACTCTCCAATGATCTACTGCTAGCATTATCTTCCACAGCTGCTTCAGGCTGAATTCACACAATGGGGCTCATTTACTTAGCTGTCCGAAGAGTTCACCCAAAGTGCATTGTCTGTCTATAATGCACTCTGCCGCGATTCACTAAGATCATGCACCCGATATCCTGCATGTGTCACTTCCCCCCTCAGGTCCGACAGAGTTCACCATCTTTTTACTGGTGCATTTAAGTGCGACACAATTTGAAAGTTAAATTCCATGCTCAGTCCAAATCAGTCGGATTGTCTGACAGCACGCCCCCTAATTTGTGTCGCATGAAAGCCAGCGCAGCCGCGCCAAAATCTGATCGCCTGCAACAAAATGCCAGCCCAGACACCTGTTAAATACCCGTCCAAGCCGTACAGTCCCGAAAACGGCGAAAAATCCGACGAAAGTGCGATCCGCAACCCTTGTGTTTGCCTTGTGTTTTGAAATATATTGGTCAAAATGCTTCATCACATGTAAATACATTTTCTTATAACATGCCTGTGGTGTGTGACATTGTTAGTCATCAGTATTAATGCTAAAAGACAAAGCACATGTCACTACTGACAGAACACACATATGTCATTAATGTGTTTTGCCCAATGCATTTAAATAGCAAACTCATCCTCAAAATGTGACCTCCGGTTGAATTCACACTCTGCACTTGAATTACATTTAGGAAGGCAAATCCGGCACAGTGGGGACGAGTTTCTCTCGATTGCGACTGCGTTTGGGAGAAACTCCTCCCCACTGAGCTGGATTTGCCTTCCGTATTGTAGAAAAAATACGATGGGAATGTCTACCTGGAACAATACTTGGTAACAGTCTATTCCTTCCTAAATGTAATTCAAATGCAGCATTTGAATGTAACCTCCGTGAACCTAAATCTGCCCACTAACCCTAAGCCACCTGAACCTAGCTCCCATACCCTAGTAGCCACTGCTACACTCAGGTAGTCATAGGGCTTCCCCCATGCCCAATAGCCAGTGCTACCCCCAGGTAATCATAGGGCTTACCCCATGCCCAATAGCCAGTGCTACCCCCAGGTAGTCATAGAGCTACCCCCATGCCCCAGTAGGTAGTGCTACCCCCAGGTAGTCATAGAGCTGCCCCCATGCCCCAGTAGCCAGTGCTAGCCCTGGTAGTTATAAAGCTGCCCCAGTAACCAGTGCTACCCCCATGCCCCAGTAGCCAGTGCTACCCCCGGTAGTTATAAAGCTGCCCCAGTAACCAGTGCTACCCCCAGGTAATAATAGAGCTACCCCCATGCCATCATAGCCAGTGCTACCCCCAGGTAGACATAGGGCTGCCCCCATGCCCCAGTAGCCAGTGCTACCCCCAGGTAGTCATAGAGCTACCTCCATGCCCCAGTAGCCACTGCTACACTCAGGTAGTCATAGGGCTTCCCCCATGCCCAATAGCCAGTGCTACCCCCAGGTAGTCATAGAGCTACCGAATAACGAGTACCCGAGCATTTTAGTGTTCGCTCATCTCTAGTAATGAGTAGTCCATTTCGTGTACATGTAACATTGTGTCTGGATATTATGGGGCACATTTACTAAGAATAGTGCAGGGGGGCGCCAGATTCAGGATTTCTGGCGCACTTTCTTCATGAATCTAGTGCCCCCTGCACTGCCCTGACAGAGTACACCAACTTTTTATTGGTGCATCTTTTTACTGGTGCATGTAAGTGCATACAATTTTAAAGTAAAAAGATGCATCTTTACCATAGGACGTGTACACAATTCCGTCAGACTTTGCATGTTAAATCTGGCGCACTGGAAAACTCAGTTCAGTGCGTGGCCTGGCTGAGGACTAAGAGGGCCGCGTGATCGAGGAGCTCCGGCAGACACCGTCCCTCCAAAGCTCAGCACTAGCGGCAAAACCAGCCCAAACCACGCAAATATGCCGGGAACAACAGCGGGCACAGCAAACAAGCGGCGGAACAACCATGAGCCGCAAAGCAAGTCCATAGGACACTATTTTCCAGCGGACCCGCCGGGGAGGAAAGATGGCGCTGAGGACAGCAGGCGCGAAACAGCCACAACGCGCCACAGCAGGTGCGGTGAGTCAGACCTCAAAACCAGCTCCCGCTTACCCAGAATAAATAAAATACCCCAAGACATAGCCTCACCTGATCCAAAGAGATCACAGGATCATGAAGCCTCCTCTGATCCAGGGCAGTCCCCTACGTATGGGGAAGAAGAGGGTAGCATGCCATCTCTGCAGCTACAGCTACAGGAAAGCTCCAACTCTGCATCAGCTATATCACAGAGAGGAAGCAGTGTCTCAAACTCACCAGGCATAAGCCCAGTGAAGCAAAAAATCTGAAAGCAGGATTCATTCATAGACCCTGATACAAGCAGCTCTTCACATCATATGCCTCAGACACCAACAACACCTGATAGCTTTGCATTGTTCTAAGCTTCAGAGAAGACTGTTTCTGAAACTAAATTGAAAGCAATGTTGGAAGCTTTTAAGTTATCTTTACAAAAAGACCTTTCCAAACTTATCTCACCACTACAGTACTCAGTGAACAGCCTGGGAGAAAGAGTAGCACACGTGGAAGAAAAGATGGCGACTCTGACAAACGCACACAACGAATTAGTGGATTCAAATAATGAGATGGAAGACAAAATCACTAACATGCAGGCCAAATTGGTGGATTCGGAGGACAGGGATAGAAGGAATAATGTGAAGTTAAGAGGAATCCCAGAAACAGTCCCGGGCATCCATCTACGCGCATACGTGCAAAAACTCACCAAAACAATTCTACCAGAACTGGCAGAGTATGAATTAAGTATAGATAGAGCCCACAGAGTCCCTAAGCCTAATTCTCTACCGGATTCAATTCCCAGAGACGTTCTTGCTAGATTCACCTTTTTCCACACAAAAGAGCTATTGATGACAAAAGCAAGAAACCTACAAACACTACCTGCACCATATGAAACCATAAAGCTGTACACAGATCTCTCAGCAGCTACACTTCAAGCAAGGAGAGAATTGGCCCCAATCACAACGGCACTCAGGAAAAATAATATCCTATACAGATGGGGCTTCCCAACCAAAATACTGGTTAAACATCAAAATACCATGATTCCTATTAAAAATCTTATGGAGGGATACTCTGCACTGAAAAAATGGGAAATACTCTTTGAAGATATCCCACCCCCAAAAGAAAAGAGAAAACCCAGAAGACTGGATCCGGAGTGGCAAACAGCAAAATAACCATATCTACAAATCACCATGAAATAGATGGAGAAGACGGTCTGACGGTGATGTCTCCTCGCCACGTTTCCACTTAAACTCATCCCCAATTGCAAGTACTTCATAACGTGATAGTACAATTTTTCTTTTTCTCTTTATTGTTAAATGTACCTTTATTTTCCATGGTTTTCTTTTCAATGTTAAGAGTTAATAGATTAACAAAAATGTTAATTATTGCATTACAAAACTATGTAAAGCCTTATTCAGACAGTTACATCATATGTATTAGAAGGTCCTACTCTCGAGAAATTTATTCCAGGTTAGCCACACTAAATCATAACTACATACAATACAAATGGATATAAAAATAATGTCTCTCAATGTAAAAGGGTTAAACAGCCCCTACAAAAGGTCAATGCTATGGAAGGAAGTTCAAAAGCAAAAAGCAGATATATTCTGCATACAAGAATCACATATAAGTAAAACAAACCCACCCAACATATCTCATCCCCAGTTCCCCACAATAATAAAAACATCATACTCCAAAAAAAAGAGAGGGGTCATAATAGGTTTCCGCTCCACCCTATCAATTACTATTCAAAAACAAATTATAGACCCCCTGAGTCGTTTCATTATAATAGTAGGTTTAATAAATAACCTTCCATACACCTTAGTGAATGTGTACGCACCAAATACAGGACAGGGCACATTCTTGAGGAAGCTACTAAAAAAGGTATATAATCATAAAAATGGAGAACTAATATGGTGCGGAGACTAGATACCACAGCCAAATCCCCCAAAAGAGAATTCCTGCTACCATTTGTTTTTATGCATTATGAACCAAACATACCTTGAGAATGCTGTAGCTACACTGATGCAAAAACATATCTTGTTTAATCCCTGAACCAAGTGGTTTTGCTCAAAAAACTATTATACATTTAGGATAATGAGGCTCTGTTGCTCCTGTGGCTGCCTCAGCGCTCTCCTCTTACCCTTATTATACACTACTCCAGCCTTGTCCTGCCCAGCATAAGCTGAGAATACGTGATCACTGTGTTGTCCCTGACAGGCAAAAGTCATTAATTGCTGCACCATCCCCCAGCTGCTATGTATGAGTCATCCAGTTCAGGTTGATTCATCTTGTCTGGACAGTTCAGGCAGCTGTTTTATGTACAGAAGACAGTCTTCACCCAGCTTTCCCAAGGTCCTGAATTTTATAATTGTTTTTTGAGCAGAACCCCTCAGTTCTGGAATAAAACAAGATATGTTTCTGCATCAGTGTAGCTACATTCTCAAGGTATGTTTGGTTCACAATGCATAAAAACAAATGGTAGATTTCCTTTAAGCACAATGGTACCTGAAAATTGCTCAACTGTATGCAACATGTACCGTATGAACACAAGCACCAGGTGGCACAGTAGAGTACTACTTCCATACTGTGTATACTGTACAATTCTCTATTTTATCATTATCCATAGTATTTTTCCAATCTCTTTTATATTGGAATGTTTTTTTTTCATTGGAGAACATTAACTTCCCTGGCTGATAAAAGCCTCTACTGGAAATGAGCAGATAATGATAAAACTGACCACAGTAATACCACAAGCTCACAGTAATGTTATAATGGACAGTAATTCTCATTCTTGATTGAATTCTTGATTCAAGGGTATTATGGTACAGCGACTTCATTACACGAACCATGTGAGGTGCCTGCAACTAGTGTATAGTGTGTTGTATACTACACATTTACATACCTGTACACAGTGTATAGATTGGCTGTTCTTCAGTGACTCTTCCCCTTCCCTTAGTATTATATGCAGGGCAGTATTTAGTGTCGATGTTGCTCTTGTAACACTCACTGCTTACGTCTCCTAATGGTGCCATCAAACTAACGCCTCTGCCCATAACCCCCATCATGTTATTATAAGAGAGCAGCGCTGGACCCAGGAGGAGACTCTCCAATGATCTACTCCTAGCATTATCTTCCACAGCTGCTTCAGGCTGAATTCACACAATGGGGCTCATTTACTTAGCTGTCCGAGGAGTTCACCCAAAGTGCATTGTCTGACGATCATGCACTCTGCCGCGATTCACTAAGATCATGCACCCGATATCCTGCATGTGTCACTTCCCCCCTCAGGTCCGACAGAGTTCACCATCTTTTTACTGGTGCATGTAAGTGCGACACAATTTTAAAGTTAAATCCCGTGCTCAGTCCGAATCAGTCAGATTGTCCGATGGCCCGCCCCCTTATTTGTGTCGCATGAAATTCAGCGCAGCCGCGCCAAAATCTGATCGCCTGCAACAAAATGCCAGCCCAGACACCTGTTAAATACCCGTCCAAGCCGTACAGTCCCAAAAACGTTGAAAAGTCCAACGAAAGTGCGATGTGCGACCCTTAGTAAATAAGCCCCAATGTGTTTCTTTGTGTTTTGAAATACATGGGTCAAAATGCTTCATCACATGTAAATACATTTTCTTACAACATGCCCGTGGTGTGTGACATTGTTAGTCATCAGTATTAATGCTAAAAGACAAAGCACATGTCACTACTGACAGAACACACATATGTGATTGATGTGTTTTGCCCAATGTATTTAAATAGCAAACTCATCCTCAAAATGTGACCTCCGGTTGCATTCACACTCTGCACTTGAATTACATTTAGGAAGGCAAATCCGGCACAGTGGGGACGAGTTTCTCTCCATCGCGACTGCGTTTACAGTGAAACACTTGGATTGGGAGAAACTCCTCCCCACTGAGCGGGATTTGCCTTCCGTATTGTAGAAAAAATACGATGGGAATGTCTACCTGGAACAATACGTGGTAACAGTCTATTCCTTCCTAAATGTAATTCAAATGCAGCATTTGAATGTAACCTCCGTGAACCTAAATCTGCCCACTAACCCTAAGCCTCCTGAACCTAGCTCCCATACCCTAGTAGCCACTGCTACACTCAGGTAGTCATAGGGCTTCCCCCATGCCCAATAGCCAGTGCTACCTCCAGGTAGTCATAGGGCTTACCCCATGCCCAATAGCCAGTGCTACCCCCAGGTAGTCATAGAGCTACCCCCATGCCCCAGTAGCCAGTGCTACCCCCAGGTAGTCATAGAGCTGCCCCCATGTCCCAGTAGCCAGTGCTAGCCCTGGTAGTTATAAAGCTGCCCCAGTAACCAGTGCTACCCCCATGCCCCAGTAGCCAGTGCTACCCCCGGTAGTTATAAAGCTGCCCCAGTAACCAGTGCTACCCCCAGGTAATAATAGAGCTACCCCCATGCCCCAGTAGCCAGTGCTACCCCCGGTAGTTATAAAGCTGCCCCAGTAGCCAGTGCTACCCCCAGGTAATAATAGAGCTACCCCCATGCCATCATAGCCAGTGCTACCCCCAGGTAGACATAGGGCTGCCCCCATGCCCCAGTAGCCAGTGCTACCCCCAGGTAGTCATAGAGCTACCCCCATGTCCCAGTAGCCAGTGCTACCCCCAGGTAGTCATAGAGCTGCCCCCATGCCCCAG
>CM033642.1:23098849-23274140 GCA_019512145.1 Engystomops pustulosus | reverse complement strand
AATTCCTTTTTATTTATATAGCGCACACAGATTACGTAGCGCCGCACAGAGCTTGCCAAATCCGTCCCTGTCCCCAATGGAGCTCACAATCTAATCAACCTACCAGTATGTTTTGTAGTGTGGGAGGAAATCAGAGGACCCGGAGGAAACCCACGCAAAAACAGAGAGAACATACAAACTCTTTGCAGATGTTGTCCTGGATGGGAATTGTACCCAGGACTCCAGCGCTGCAAGGCTGTAGTGCTAACCACTAAGCCATGGCGCAGAAAATAACAGATTATCAGGGTTTTGTAATACATACTCAACCTGATGTTGAGTTTTTTATGTGGTGAGGTCTGTGAAGTCTAGAAAAGGGTTGTGACATTCTATATAATAGTAGATCACACCACTATCCCACTCAAAGATTGGTTTTTAGCACTGGCATGGGCTAAAGGGTCTCAAATGGGACTGGGAGACAATGGGGATCATTTACGTTTTCCCGACGTGTTACCCGAATATTTCCGATTTGCGCCGATTTCCCCGGGATTTTGGCGCACACGATCAGATTGTGGCGCATTGGCGCTGGCATGCACGTGACGGAAATAGGGGGGCGTGGCCAAACGAAAACCCAACGGATTTGGAAAAACCACCGCATTTTTAAAAAAAAATGTGTCGCGGAGCTTGCACTTACCTTCACTCAGCCCGGCTCGGTGTATTCCAGTGCGTTCCAGGGAACTTCAGCGCAGTAGCGCCACCTGGTGAACGTCGGAGGAACTGCCTTAATAAATCCCAGACGGACCCGATTCCAGCGCAGAGAACGCGCCGCTGGATGGCGAATGGACCGGGTAAGTAAATCTGCCCCAATGTATGAAATAGTTCTCCGATGGTTTTCCTATTCAGCTGTCCAAATTCATAGTATTGTATAGGAGACAATGTTATATAAAGAAGAAATGTCATCACAAATTGAAAGCCACAGAAAAAGAAGTTACAAAAAAGACATGAATATAAAACGGCTCATCTCGCATTGCTGACAAGTCTGTAACCCCTTAGGAATTACTACTGGGACCTGTACCAATCACATTAATGGAGGTTTCATGTCCCTGATGTAAATATTCCTTGAGTCAACCATATTGGGGCACAATTGCGTACCGGGTCCTGCGGAGTTCACAAAAGTGTCCAATGATAATGCACTGTGCGGCGATTCACTAAGATTGTGCGCCCGATATCCTGCATGTGTCGCTTCTCCGCTCAGATTCGAAGGAGTTCACCTTCTTCTTTCCAGTGTATGTAAGTGCTTGATATTGCAACACAATTTCTGTTGCATGAAAGCCAACCCAGCCACGCCAGAATCCCAACGCGTGCGACACAATCCCCACTTAAATACTACTAGGGGGCCTATTGCCTCCCAAACCACCCACCAAGTTTGATATTGCCCTGTAGATATAATGAAGGAATGACCTCTTGCCTTGAAATCCTCATAGCCCTCAATAGACATGTATACAGGAGCCCTTCAAGGACCTTTGAAGGTCCTCCAAAAGACCTTAAAGCGAAACTGTCACCCAATTCTGTATTTCCAGTTCTGTAATTCACAGCAGTACATGCGATCTGAAAGATGAGATTCTTATGATTCTGGTATCAGATAAAAGATGTTTCTACTTGCTAAAGAACCAAGGATATAGGCATCTCAAGTGACACTCCCTCTTCAGCCTCTGAGTCTGACTCGATTTGCCTAAAAAGAGTCCGGCTGAGAGACTGGAGGGGTAGCATCATTTTAGATCCCCATATATTGGCTTTTATAGCACTTAGAACTATGTACTCATCTTTCAAATTGTGTCAGTCTTGTGGTTCTGTGAGGTACAGGGACAATTATTCTAGCGGCTTAGTCCTCTTGATGTCAGACGTGTGGCTGCCAGGCAAATTTGTTTACAGGTTTTTAACGATCAAGTCCTTTATTGTTTCTCTGTTTCCATTTTTCACTCCCCACCTTTGTTAATCTGTAACTTTTTGATGTTTCTATGTTTTATGCGTAACTTATTGCACTTCATAGTGACGGTATTTAAAGAAAAAACTACCACCACGGATCTACCTATAAACGGTGGTAGGTGCATCTATAGGACGTGAGGATAGCCTTTTTAAGGTCTAATCCTCACGTCCCTGCAGTCTTTTAATCTTTTAATTCCCTAATATGCAGATTTTCGAAAGAGGCTACTGGGGCGTGGAGTAGGTGGAGCTGAGGCTACATTGCACGCCCCAGTAACCTCTTTGATCCTCCTACCAGAAATCTTCGGCGCGCAGCTAGGAGGAGCTGCTTGCCCTCATCCACGAAGCATGCCGTCTGCGCATGCGCAGAACAGCAGGCCCGTGGCTGTGCGATCACTGCTCTGGCTACTCCACAGGGCTATTTTCATGTCCTACAGATGCACCTACCACCCGATCTACCTTTATAGGTACATGTGGTGGTTTCCTTAAATATTCCATGCCGTGTACTGAGAAGAGGGGAAAAAATCCCCTAATAACTTTTTCAGACTTTGGTATCATTTTTTGCGAGATGAAATCATGTTTTAATTGCTACCAATTTGAGGACTGTGCGACATTTTGATTACTTTTTATTAAATATTTTCAAAATTCTGTATGCAGCAACACAATTCACTTCTAGCTGTGTATAGTTATACAGACACATGAACATGGAGAACACAGTGACATAACCCATGGTGACTATTATCAGGACCACGTTAAGACGTCTTTGTTTCAGCCTTGGCCGTACAATGAATAAATAAAGGTACGCTCTAATAAAGATGAATAAGTAGATGCCGCGTCTCTTTCCACTAAACCTTCTACTAAAAGTGTCTCTAAATAAAGGATGTGCCTGAGGCCACTGCTACATGCGATCCCTTCTCCAGAATAAACATAAAAGCAAATCATGGCAAGTTCTGTAAATTACATCCGTGCACTCAGCATGGAAGTGCGGACGTCTGCTGTAATGAGGACATACAGTAGGTCCATTTACACTCTACCCATTAAATCCCACTCATGATGATTTCCAATACTAGGATATTGCTTAGTTACCTAAATTCATTTTTCTCATTAAAAGTGTTTCTCAGGACTTAGATATTGATGCTCCATAGTGTCTGATCAGTGATATACAGCATCAGCACCCCTCAGATGCCGTGGATGTGGAGGTGATGACTATAACAGGAAGATAAATGAGAGATCAATTAATGGGGTTTTCAGATAAAAGATTAAAAAAAAAGAAGTAAGCAAAATAATATTACCGTGATTTGGTTTCCTGTTTTGGAGGCGCTTTTCACGGTTTTGTTAAATATATTCCTGGCTGCACAGGAAGTGCCTAGAAATCATGTGATTTCTGCTTTGGGCAATCAGTGACAGGTGCAGGATCGGGAGTATTGTGGCTGAACAGCACCTTTCTAGCTTCTGTAAATGTTAAAGGGGTTAGCCACTTTACGTCATGTTTTTTGTAATGTGTGTGTAAGTTTGGGAGGCAGGATATTATGTAATTTATCAATATACATCTATTAAAAGTTCTGCACTGATTTCTTTATATGTGAAGTGAATCCTCCGGTCTTTTACCTCATCAGCCAGACATTCCCGTCCATAAAATGGCCAAAAGATGCAGGGTCATGTGATCTCTAACTGCCCATGAACAATCGCCCTTCCAGGACCTTATATTAGTATTCATGAATACAAGCTTAAGGCCCTGGAATGTAGATTGGTCCTGGACAGTTAGAGATCACATGACCCTCCATCTCCTGCCAACTAATTTAATGCCTTCACACTCACCGATGGAAATATCCATCAGCGAGTTGTGAAGGTTATACAGAGATTGGTTTTGCTACATATTGCAGCAAAGACCCATGAGATGAAGAGAGCAGCCAGCCCCACATACGCCGGCTGCTTCATTCAACTCTATGCCGCTGATGGAGACAGCCGGGCGCTGTACTCCGTCAATACCATATCTCCGCAAATCTCTGTCAGCAGATGAATCTCCGTTCATCTCAGGGTGCGACTGGGGTACAACAGACGTTCTCGCTCCCATGTAGATTGTGAGGGCGGGGTCTTTCTCCCACTTATTTCAGATCTCTGTGATGTATTTCCATTTGTTCTCGTCTTTATGTAATGTATGTGAATCCCTATTGCTTGTACAGCACCATGGAATTAATTGTGCTCTGTAATTTATAATTATAATAATAATAATAATAATAATAATAATAATAATAATGCAGGTGGTCTCCAGCTTAAAGGAAACCTACCATTTGATTTGATGCATTATGAAGGACACATACCTTGATAATGCCGTAGCTACACTGATGCAGGATCATATCTTGGTTAATAACTTGAATAACATTCAGGGCCTTGGGAAAGTTGGGTCAGGCTGGCTGACATAAACACATTACAAACGGGAGCTTATAATTACAGATGGAGGTTAGTCAAGACATGACTAATCAACCTGAGCTGGATCGCTCATACACAGCAGCTGGGGATGGTGCAGCAATTATTCTGCCTTCAGGCACAACCCAGGGATTACATCATCCTCTCCTGCAGAGAATAACTCACATGCTAGAAGAAGCGCTGAAGCAGCCATAGAAGCGACAGAGTTTCATTATTATAATGTTATATCTGTTTTATCAGCAAAACCATTTAGCTCAGGGATTAACAAAGATATGATTCTGCATCAGTGTAGCTACAGCTTTCTCAAGGTATGTTTGCTTCATAATGCATCAAATCAAATGGTAGGTTTTCTTTAAGGACACCCGACTTAGACGACCCGTAGTTACAGACAGACCTCTTTGCCCAATGTGACCTCTGGTGAAGCTCTCTGGATGCTTTATTTTTGTCCCAGGCTTCAATGATCAGCTGTAAGGTGTTTGTAATGAAGTTTTATTGACAACATAAAACCACATAATTGTAAAAACCCAATTGTTACAGGGACAAAAAAAATATTTTTTTACAATTATACTTATAATTATACAATTATATATTAAAATATACCAGTTACAACTTACATACAAATTCAACTTAAAGGGAACCCGTCACCACTATTTTCACAAATACAGCTAGTGACAGGTTCCTATAGAGCTCTAATAACTATTTGACACCCTGCTTGTAGCTAAAAATTATTCCCCTGAGATTCCCATATATTCAACTTTATAGTTTTATCTGGTAACTAAGCATGGCTACATGTAGTCCAGGTGGGCGTGGCCTCCTCGGGCTGAATCCAGCAGCTCCTCCCCATCCCTATCTCTGTATGCTGCTATAATGTCATGTGACCAGGGTGATATCATCGCAGGTCCTATAGCTTTTGTAGCATTAGGAACTGTACACTATGAAATCACAGCATATTTTATCACATGAAATCACAGCAGCCTGCATGGAGAGGAGTAGAAGTCCATGGAGGCTGCTGTGATGGTTTTATGTGGTCAGATATGTACATGGGGTATAGTTTTTATATTAAGTAGCTCAAGGACCTTTGATGATGTCACCCTGGTCACATGACATTAGGCCACGCCCCCGTGGACTAGCTCCAAAGCTGCATAGATACCAGGCAAGATTATAACTCTGATTTTATGGGGATCTGAGGGGAACAATTTTTAGCTAAAAGCAGGGTGTCAGATAGTTATTAGAGCTCTATGGGAACCTGCCACTACCTGTATTTGTGAAAATAGTGGTGACGGGTTCCCTTTAAGAACAAACCTGAAAAATCTTGTTCATAACCCGGAACTGCCTGTAATAATAATGCTCCTAAATTTTGTATTCTAAAAATTCTAAATCCCCAAGTGAATTATTATGTGTCGTCAATAATATTGAAAATATATATGCAGATAATGATTTATTCACATCACAAACTGATTCTAACAAAATTTTGGCAAAATCATAAAAATGGAGATTTTGATGACAGATGCTTTTAAAATCTCAGAGCTTCAGTTCATCAGACATTAAATCAGATTATTCCAGAAGTTGTTGTACATCACTGGGAATATTAACGGCTGCAATTACTAACAGGATTGTAAAACAGCATTTCTTATGTCAGGCCATTTATGGTATTTTATCACATAATTCTAGGATGTTTTACTAATATACTGAGCATTAAAGAGACTTTTTTGGACACATTTCAGCATAAAGGAAGCATAAAACTGTAGCAAGCAAATATATCCAACAAACAGAGATCTCAAATCCAGAGCTGAAATTATGTAAAATAGATCAGATCTTCTAACAAGTTTTCTTGGGTTAAAAAATTAAAAAAGGTCTATTACTCACCTTCGTTCCCCTTGAAGTTCCAGTTTTTCCTGTGTTTTTTCTGTTGGTCTCTGTTTCTGGTGCTCCATAGATTTATGTTATATTACCTGGCAGCAGAGGGGGTATGTCCTGCTCAGCCAGCCCCTCTCATCAACTTCTCCCCATGCCATATGCTTCCTCACTATTCAGCAGTTGACGTCATGTGACCAGGGTGATGTCATCTAAGGTCATTTGCAAAGTCTACCCCATGTATGTATCTTATCACATAAAATCACAGCAGACTTCATGGACTTTTACTCCTCCCCATGCCTCCGTGGAGGCAGCTGTGATTTCATGTTATCAGATACATACATTGGGTAGACGTCACAAATGACCTTAGATGACATCACCCTGGTGACTGGTCACATGACATGAAGTGCCCAATAATGTAACAGAACTCTCTCAATGTTCCAAAGAGCAGCATGTTCTAGCAGTGAGACCTGTCAATCAGGACTCACTTAGTGTGAATGACTCACATCAGGTGATATGCATATAAGTTTACAAACTGATTTTTTAACATTGTAGCCATGGAAAGAAACAATTTAAGGAGAAGGTGGTGGGATTCCTTTAACAAACTTTTACACACAGTAAAATATCTTAAAAAAAATATCTTTCACTCCTTATTGAAATAATACGTATGAAGAACACAGAACATTCAGGATCCTCTCCTAACAAAATGCATGTCTTAAAATTCCATAATAGGTTTTTAAAGTAGGTTCAGGCCTGTCTTATCGCAAGGGAAGATTAATGCACTAAAAGTTTCCTCAGCTCTGTTTTCAATATCTTACTTTCTGTTAACTTTTTGGCAGGATTAAAGAAAACTAAATAAATTGCCCGCTGTCACGGGCTCTGCTAACATTAAACACTGTAATGTTGTATTCTTCTACTTAACCACTTTCCCCGGAGGCTGTTTGTATATAAAATACTTACGGTTATTTTTCCTTGCTTTGGACACCGTACAAACAAAGCTGTTAATACGGGAACTTAAAACATACAATGTGTTTTGTTAAATATAATAATAATGATTATAATTATAATCGATGAAGTTTATGGGGAAATGTATGAATCAGAAATGCTTGCCCAATCTCCAGTATACAGTACAGACATTTTTTATTATCATGTTGTCATGTGTGTCCCCTTATTTTTTGTTTTTGGCTATGAAAATAAATTTACATTTTTGTTTTTGTGAATAAAATGTTCAACATTGTACTATTATAATTTTTAAAGAATATCTACCATCAATATCAAGCATGATAAATTGGGGGCAAATACCCATAGATCCAGGCACAGTGACTGTGGTATCTTCTTATATTTGTTATCCATGGCCTCCTTCCATGTAAAATAAACTTTTGAAATGATGTTAATGAGCCAGAGGGGCTTCACAGGCTGTTACACTGTCATCCCCTGCACCCTCAGCACCTACACAGTGTAATAGCTCCCTCTCCCCCAGGTTACTCTGAAATTGCTGTTTTCTCTATGATTCAATCACAAGTACAATACGATAATTGTGGATTTTAATAAAAGGCATTGGGCTCTATGTGATGCTTAGGGTGAAGCCTGTTACACAATAAACAGAAATACTTACAACAAAATGAAATCTTACTTTGGATCTTGTAATGCAGGGTCTGAGAAGGGAATGAGACACAGACAGAAACAGCGGGTCCTGAGACTTAACCCCCTTCCCAGCTGTCCCTGAATTGCCTGGTCCACTCTAGGTGGTGAATAAAAAACTTGGAGACGTTCACTCTCTGCACCAAATTTCAAAACACAAAGACAAGACAGTATAAACACAGAAGAGTAGTTGCCAAAGCCGTAGAGGGCAAACACAGTACAAAATCATAAAGGCAGAAGGGTAGTCGGATTACAGGCAGAATATAAAAAAACCTAGCTACCAGGACCTTACTGCATTCTAAGACTACAGCAAGTAGTAAATGTGACCAGGTGATTTATATAATGCCTGAGACTCAGTGCCGGGATTGATTGGAGCAGAGCTATGACATTGAGACCAACCAGGACAGCACGAGAGGTATATCAGTGGATGGAAAGCCTGTGAGTACGCTGTTAACTGTTAAAGAACCAGAGCAGAATATGCTCGACACAGACAGGTGTATACAGTCAATCAAGGTATACAGGAAACATAAACTACTGTTTACACCACTAATGTCAGAGTGAAACACAATGACAATCAGCGCATCCTTATGGACAGAGCAGGATGCAGGTACAGATGTTTCAGATCTGTCTATATGTTTCCTGGAAATGTTGGAAAATTGCAGAAAATAAGATTTTCATTGTCCATATTTTATCACCGATTTAGATGTTTTTTTTTCTGGGTATGCATTGGGCCTCCATGGTATACAACTTCTTTAAGGCTCTGACCCGCTGCATATTATTGACCCTAAACTACTTTGTATGCAATATCACATCTTAGGCATAGTATCTCTAGTTGGTGGCTACTCCAATAGCCATAAGGAATCGTAAATATTCTTTTCAGGCTCTATCCATTGATCATTTACTGGTAATTGGTGGCGGTGTAAAACCCAACATCTTTGCCATGCTCTACAATAGGGACGTGCTGGAAGCAGATAGCTGTGCCTGTAGTTTCTAAGCTGTCCAGTCTAATTGCAGACACGGCTATAAGGGGAATTCTATTTTTCTGTTGTGCTAATAAGGTGATATGTGAGGGTGTCACCTTCCGAATCATGCGTCAAGACTAGCGATGAGCAAACCTGAACAGTGGGCAGCAGTCTAGGTTTGGAGTTTTTCTCACCTTCATTTGCTTTAGGATCATCGCTGAATGATGACATCATGCCAGCACCAATCACAGGTCTTACCAGTGGGATTGAGCATTCGGGTTTGGTACCTGAATGGGTCTGCTTAATTGTATAAATATGACTTATCTCATGCATTGGATAATTGATAGTTTTGAAGAACCCCTATAACAGGAAGTGCAATACTTTTTAAGAGAAGAGGAAAGGACAAAGTAAAGAAGAAGATTTAGTTGCATAAACTGGGAGCGTTCCCTGTGATGTGCAGCTATTTGACATGTTGTCCATGAGACTCAACCCAAAGGTGTTAGTGCTGGATCTAATAATTATGAGTCCACATGGGAATATATGGAAAATCTCAGAAGTAGATTATGTTTGAATCCCAAGATATTACATATTGGATTGAGGCAATCAATCTAGTCTTCTTGAAACCGCTACAAGACCACCTTTCCATTGGAAAAACTTACCCTTCATCCAATATGACAGCTTTCAAAATGTCATGGACATGGCCTAAAGGATCAAACCACTCACACATTACTGATCTTAATTATTGAGATATGTAAATCTCCTTTTGATTTCTCGAATAATAACATGTCCTATGTAAGAATAAAATGACAGATCTTTCATATTTTGTGTCTTGTTTATACATGGTTCAAGGATTTACATCACAAACCAATATGTCTACAATAATGGAAGTGACTCAGTCATCTGAAATGTAAAAAGAATGGATTGTTTGTAGTCGCCATGGCACGGCCTGTGAATTATATACTAATAAATGCAGAATATTCCTACGACTGATCGCTCAGCTATGCCTCCAGACATCATCTTCTTCATGGTTAATTAGCGAATGGCATATAAATCATGTTATACCCCAGAAAGCGCTGATATCTTCCTCACTCTATAAGCAGCAGAACAGAATATGTAATTGTACATGAAATGTCGCTCAGTTAAATGTAAACAATCTTCCCTCTAATGTGCGGTAATGGGAATGGAACTTCTTCTGTACGAATATGATAAGTATATGGAGCAGCCATTATGTCTTTCCTGTGTAACGTCTTCCATCTAATTTGTGTCGCATTAGTGAGGCCGAAGCTTTGGTCGATTAGTGTGCAAACAAGAAAATGAATATAAACAACTAAAGCTTTACCAAAAAAGCCCAATTTATTTATATTATTAGTATAATTAGTGATTAATTAAAGGACATTAAAAACCAAGCTCTGTTCTACTAGTTTGAGGAAAAACGGCAGAATTTTTTTCATGTATTAAGTTGTTTAGTTTGTCTATATTTGGAGTTACAGGCAGGGGCCTATTAATACCGCCATGGGCCCTGGTTGTAAAATAAAACAGCCCATGCATGTCTGGAATCACCTTCTACATATGGTACTAGAATCATCTAGTAGGAGAATGGAGGATGTGTCCCTTCTGCCTGCTTTCAATCAGTGGTTTTAGGATCTTTGGAGGACCTTCAAAGGTCCTGATATAAAATATACTAAAAATATATAATATACTGTATAATAATATAGAGAAATTACTGTATGTACTCGAGAATAAGCCAAACCGAGTATAAGCCGAAACCCCTAATTTAAACACAAAAAACTGGGAAAACCTATTGACTTGAGTATAAGCCTAGAATGGGAAATGCATTGGTCACAGCCTCTCCAGTCTATAGCCAGCAAGCCCCCTGTACTATATAACCAGCCAGCCCCTGTAGTATATAGTATATAGCCTGCCACCCCCTGTATTATATAGTCCGCCAGCCCCTGTAGTATATATTCTGCCAGCCCCTGTAGTATATATTCTGCCAGCCCCCTGTTGTATATAGCCAGCCAGCCCCTGTAGTATATAGTCTGACAGCCCCTGTAGTATATAGTCTGACAGCCTCTGTAGTATGTAGCCTGCGAAAAAACAGTGTACTCACCTTTCGTTGCCCCTCTTCCACGACAGGTCCTCTTTTATAGATCGATGCTCTGGTATTTTCTCTGTGTCCCCACGCTGTCCGTAGCAGGGATCTAGACATCAGCCGCTCACTGACATCATACTGTGTGCTGATGCACACATAGTAGAATATCAGCGAGTATCTGACGTCATGATCCCTGCAATGGCTGGCGCGTGGACACAGAAAAGATACCGGAGCATCGATCGATTGAAGAGGATCTGTCGGGGGGAGAGGGGGGTCGGAAGGTGAGTGCTCTGTGTTTTTTTTCTTGACTCAAGTATAAGCCAAGTTAGGGTTTTTCCAGTTTTATTTCTCTCTGGGCCCTATCTTCTCAATCAAGCTCTGGGCCCCCGAATCACCTTGAAGCATGCATGTGGTTGTGTATTCCTGGCTCTCAAAGCTAAGAGGGCAACAGTCAATGACAAGAGAAAAACAGCAACTTACTGATAAGGCTCCCAGGTAATGGTAAAGGATGGGAAGCTACTACTGAAATGAATTGGTGGTATCTACAGTAGGTATGGAAAGTATTCAGACCCTTTCAAATGTTTCACTTTTTTTATTACATCCAATTGGTAAGATCAAAAACATTATTTATTTTGCTCATTAATGTACACTCTGCACCCTATCTTGACAGTATAAAACAAATGTAGATATTTTTGCTTATTAAATAAGACTGATACAGCCAGTTATTTGTAAAGCTACCCAAAGAATTATGAGAAGGAAATGGCTGATATGTCATTCAAATTCAGATTAGAATTTGTTAGTGCCTATTTTGTTATTATTATGTGTGGGGGTTTATTTTAATATCTTTAGGAACATATTTATGCAGTAAATAGTTAAATAAGAGTCTTTTGCTGTGTATGTTAAACCATTTTCAATGCTATTGCTCCAGGGCTAGAAGGAATAGTCAACCTCTTCATAGGCAACAGCTTTTTCCTTTTGTATGGTGAAAATAATAAAACGTGTTTCAGATTAACATTTACTTCTTACAATTATAAAGGGTAAATTCTCGGAGGCGACCATTTGATCGCCAGACTTCACATCGAGTTAATAAAGCTTTGCTATTTGACCTGACTACCTCTCCCAGAGCTATTTACTATGGATGGGATTTGTTTTCTTTGTTGTTATTTTGTACTAATGGGTTTTTATGTAAAATATTTTTATGTTCAGTATTAGCAGAGTAAAGAAAACAGATTTAGGGTCACCGCCCCCCTTGTTTTAGCCTAAACCGAGAAAACAAAATGTGAATTCAAAAGTGGAAAATTTCTCTTCTAATGTCTCCGTTTTAAGTACTGTAACAGCTGCAGGGTACATTATGCTTTCTCTAAACTTCAAAGTAATGTGTTGCAGGTGCTTTACAAGGGGTGTTAAATTGCTCTTCGCAACTATTTCAGCAATAAAGTCTCAAAACAAAGGATTGTGGAAAAAATTAGAAAGTAAAACACACAGAGAAAGAAATAGAATTGTGATTATGTAAAAAGATAATTTACTGGTCATTCACACAAAGCAAAATGTAGGAATATGTATTGAGCCTAGAGACATCCCTGAATATACATTAGAGAATAACACACAATTTCCTAAAGTCATTGGGGGTCATTTACTAAGGGCCCGATTCGCATTTTCCCAACGTGTTACCCGAATATTTCCGATTTGCGCAGATTTTCCCTGTATTGCCCCGGGTTTTTGGCGCACGCGATCGGATTGTGGCGCATCGGCGCCGGCATGCATGCAACGGAAATCGGGGGCATGGCCATACGAAAACCCGGCGGATTTGGAGAAACGGACGCATTTTTAAAAAAAAGTGTCGCTGGACATGCGCTTACCTTCACCAAGTATAGGATCGTGCACTTCAGCGCAGCAGCGACATCTGGTGGACGTTGGAGGAACTGCCTTAGTGAATCGCCGGAAGACCCGAATCCACCGCAGAGAACGCGCCTCTGGGTTGAATTGGCCGGGTAAGTAAATCTGCCCCATTGTGTAGTCCTATGTGAATATATGCTAAAATTAGTAAAATATGTTTGATTCCGCAGTTTGTCCGAATCAGTCGGGTTGTCAGACAGCCACGCCCCCCGATTTGTGTCGATGCGACACAATCTGATCACGTGCGCCAAAAATGTGGGGCAATTCAGGACAACATGGAAAAAAATTGCGAAACCCGACGCAAACGCGGCGTTCGGACCCTTAGTAAATGTGCCCCAAACTGGGGAAAGACTGAACCCAAAGTGTGAGAAAAAGTCAGTGAAAGGTGGTGGAGGAAGTTTCATGGTTTGCAACATGAGTTAGACCTCTCATACAGCCACATGCCATAGTGAGTGCATCTGTGTATCAGAATCATCTTTAACTACAAGTGGTTCCTTCCTTGTGTTCTTCACTCAATCAGCCAACGATATTCATGCAGGACATTGATCCCTGTCACACAGAAACACAGGTAAAGCAGTTCCTTAAAACAGAAAACATTGGAACAATGTAATGGCCAACCAGAGCCCTGATATAAACCCAATAGAGAACGTCTGGAAAATCGTTGGTGACAATGTTATGGTTAAGAAATCCACAGCAATCACAGAACTGTGGGGGAGACTAGAAGAAGGCTGGACCAAAATCCCACTAGAGCAGAGAGACTAGCAATGTCCCGTGGCCAAAGATGTGCTGAAGCCATTCAAAGCACAGTCCTGTGCACTTCCTACCGAACCTTTAACCTTTAGAAATGTAATCATAATACAAAACGATAGTAATTTATTGATCCCCTGGGGGGAAATTCTTTTGTACATAGTGTCCCGGCAATCATTACACACAGTAACAGATAGGCTTAATGTTACAGCTTCATACATACACTATGGGAGGAACTTTCTTACATGTTGCTAGTTTCTTAATTGCATACAAACATAGTTATAGGACATTAGCACAATGCAGGTTAACATGACCACATTACATTACACAAGGGAAAGGATTACAGCACACAATACATTAGGGACAATAACAAATAGACACAGGCAAGCTGCCTGATGCTGACTACCACTGGAGCCTTGGTACAGCATTCCTTCTGACTTGCGGTAAGGCACTGGTTGTGATCATTCACATGTCAAGTGCTTCGATAAAGCTGTAACTGGTGCTCTTGACTGCCAGGTTCCGGTTCCAGAATTCTGTTACACCCAGTAATGCGACATTGAGCTGCTGTTCCCCTTGGTGGTGAAGAGGGGTGATAGAGAGAGTGCCAAGGTGGTGCCACGGGGCAGGGAGGATGGTTGGGGATTAAAGTTGGAGCCGATGCACAGGCAGCCACCTATAGCGGTGCCATCTTGACCTTGACAGTGCATCTTCCTAAGTGCAACTGCAAGTCCACAAGATTTAGAGTAGGTAGGCAATGGGAGGCATAAGTAATGGTGTGACATTACTTTTCAGATACCATTTTGAGTGGTGACTAGTAATTTTAGTTAGACGAGTACTTACAGAAAGAGAGCCTTTGTTTACCTCTGGTTCAATTCTTGTATAATTCAGTTTGTGCACTTAAGAGTTGCACTTAGGAGAATGCACCGCAAGATCAAGGTCTGGAAAGACCTGCGGTCAGCAATTTTTTACATCCAGGACAAATTAGGTATAGCTACCAGGTGTTAATAAGTTAATCTTTCTCTGTGCTACAATTTCTGTTCTCTAATTCTGATGATCAGTTTTTTTGCTAAATAAAGGCTTTATGTTGATATACTTTGGTTATTTTGTAAAACACTGTTCTAGTGGCACGGTGTATCCCTTACAAAAAATCCTACAAATGTTGATCATTGGCGATCATCATGCATTCTTAAAAAACTCAACTATCATATATATATTAGTCACGTCTGCGCCTGCTGTCTCCCCTAACCATGCTGGTAGGATTAGGAGACACTGAATTTATCATCTTTCTGCAGTGTAAACTAGGTCCTATGCTGTCTGACCTGATGTCTGCCACTCCCCTCACTGATTATGTCTTGCAAGAGTTAACACTGTGATCTGTAATTGCTTGCTCCTTCCACCTGTGGCAGAGCTGAGTTTCCCTATGTTTTCCCAGTGTTGCTTTGACTCCTTGCTGGTCATACTGCTATCTTGCTGTGTTTCTAGCTCTTGTATTTCTGATTTCTGGTTTCTGAATTCTTGCCTGTTTATTGACTAGTCTATTTGGATTGTGATTTGGTTATTGATATTCCCGCTGTTGCCGACTCGGATTGTTTACCTCGCCTTATTGTGTTTGTTTGTCTGTTTTGTTATGTGTTAACAGCTTACCCAGGGAGGGAACGTCGCCCAGTTATTGGCCTCCGTTTAGGGGAACCCAATACGTAGGTAGGGACAGATTGGGGGTCTCAGTGTCAGGGCTCACTGTCCTTGTTTGTGTCCTTCCATTACAATATAGTTCTTTAATTTTGAGCCCTAGCTATACACATGTATGCGTCTAAAGTATTTTACATTCATTGATTATTTGTATCAAAGCAAAGTACTAACATATGGTCTGAGAATGTGCAATAAAATGATAGTTGCAATGGGGTTCTATACATATTAGCCTTCTTGAGATTTATAACTTTGCCAAGTATATTACAGACTAATGGGCCTACTTTAGATAGTCTGATAACTTTTTCCTGCTAACTAGACCAATCACAGTGATTTATTGACAATACGGTACAGCAAACACCCAACCCTGCAGCAAACACCAACTCTTAACACCCATGATTTGTGCTTGAACACCCACTGCTGCAGAAAACACCCGCCCTTAACAGATGTTAATCCTTGCATGGGAGCCACCATCTTGTCTTACCTCGTATTTTCTGTACGTTTTATGCCTCCTTCACTGGTTCAGTCTTGACGCTAATTTCATTCCTGTCCTCGTTCCAAGCATTCCTTCCAATGCTAGCCCTGAGTCCTCGCTCCTTTCACTGTGTACGGCCCTCTGCCGCCCGCCTGCCAGAGGCTTCTCTTTTCCCTCCAAGTTCAAGTGACAAAAAGTGTCTGGAGTCAGGGAAATCCCAAAGGAGAGCGGAGAAAGCAAACATTCCTTCTGGTTTCTCTTTGTCCAGCATCCATGTTTCGGCTTGGAGTACCCAACTGCGAGTCCTTCCGAAGATATTGAAAGAATATTTGTTACAATGTGGCAGTGGCACATTGTAATAAATGATTAGTAAAATCTGTAAAAACTGTAGTATGGCAGTATATGGTAGGATTATCCAGACAACCTAGGCTAAAAGTACCCTAGAGGGTCTGAAAAATAGAAAAAAAATAAAAAATAAAAAAAATCATCCCTCTTCCCCTGACATAAAAATGAATAAACAGTACAATCATAGACATGTTAGGTATCACTGCATCCCAAAATATGTGATCTATCATATAATATAACTGTTATTCCTGACTTTTAACCCTGTAACAGAAAATAGCGCCCAAATGTCCGAAACACCATTTTTTGTCATTTTGCAGCTTATAAAAAAATGTAATAAAAAATGCTCAAAAGGCCATACAGTCCTCAAAATGGTAGCAATGAAAACATCAGCTCATCCTGCAAAAAAATTACACCTAACACAGCTCTGTAAACCAAATTATGTCCAGGAGCCACTTTTTGTAATGTTCAGTGATCACACAAAGTATTAAAAATGTTGTCACTGTTATCATTAACTATAGGACGGCCTCTCATTTTGGAGAACAATTCTCCCCTGACTACAGAAATGCTGCAACATATAAAAACTGAGATTCACTCTTCTCTAATGGAGTAAAAAATAAATCTTTAATTTGCTCTAATTGAAATGATTTTTGTAGATTTCACTTTTCTACAAAATCAATAAACTGTATTAAGTGTCCAAATATTTTTCTTTTCCTGAGTAATTTAACGCCTTAAAGGGAACCTGTCCCCAGATTATTTTTCATTAAACTACCAGTCCCCTTGGGTAATGAAATTTCAAATCTAGAATTCCCTCTTTTATGTGAAATCTTTCCCATTTATCTATAAATAAATCTCCTATAAAGTATTGGGAAAATGAGCAGAGAGGAGTCATATTTTATCTGAGATGAATCAAGTTTAGAGGCTGCAGGGGGTGAGTCACTTCAAGCACCCCTATATTCAGTTCTATATGACCTAGAGTTTAACATTCTGTATCTCCAGTTCTGTAGCTCACAGAATGACAAGATGAGGTCCTCATCTTTAATATGTCGAAAGCATGTTTCTAGATATAGACCCATTTTAAAATCAGTCTCCTCATGAGTTCTTTCTCCACTCCACACTACGAGGGCGGTTCAATAAGTGCCCGTGTTTGACGACAAGGGGCGTTCCTGAGGGAAGCTGCTGTTATCATCGTGTACTGCCATCTATCAGACAACGGCAAAACAAATTGCAGACTGATCGATAGGTTAGTTTGGATTTGGCATCCATTGAAGTAAGACATGTTTTGTGATTTTCGCTAAGATGGAAAAAGAGCGGCATCGTTCGGTAATTCGCTTTTTGTTTTTGGATGGGAAAAAATGCAAGGAGATAAAAGTAAAGTTGGACGCTGTTTATGGGGACACTTTGCCACTTGACTACAGTTAGATATTGGTTCAACGAATTTAAACGTGGGCGAACATCATTGATGAGGAGCGACCAGGACGCCTGGCAGACATGCTTATCGCGGAAATCATTAAAAATGTCCACAACATGATACTTGCTGATTGACGAACGAAAGTGCGTGAAGTAGCAGAGGCCGTAGGTTTGTTGATTGAAATGGCAATTAATATTTTACATAATGGGGCACATTTACTAAGGGTCCGCAGCCGCGAATCCGTTGGGTTTTTCCCGAATATTTCCGCTTTGCGCTGTATTTCACGGGATTGTGGCGCACGCGATAGATTTTTGGCGCCGATTTTCACGCGACAGAAATTGGGGGGCGTGGCCACCGGAAAACCCGAAGGATTCGGAAAAATCGTTGAATTTAAAAAGCCATTTGTGTCGCAAGATCAAGCACTTACATACACCAGAGAAAAGCAGGTGAACTCCGGCGGACCTCGGCGCAGCAGCGACACCTGGTGAATATCGGCTCACGGACCTTAGTGAATCCCGGCAGAACCCGAATCAGCGACGGAGAACCCGCCGCTGGATCGCGACTGGACCGGGTAAGTAAATGTGCCCCAATAAGTTGGTGATGAAAAATTTGTTGGCCCGATGGGTGCCGGGATTGCTCACGGTGGACAACAAGTGCATGCGGCTGTTAACTTGGAAGCAGTGTTTGGAGCAATTTAAGAGAGATCCAAAGAAGATTTGGCGTCGAGATGTCACCGTTGATGAAACCCGGATTCATCCTTACACACCAGAAACTAAGCAACAAGGGATTTCTCCTGGTGAATCTGCTCCAAAGAAGGCGAAGACGGTCCCATGCGCCGGTCGGCTGGAAGGGCAACGATTTTTTAAGATGCGAACGGCGTCATCCACATGGATTTTTTAGAAAAAGGAAGAACGAACACTGGGCAATACTACAGTGAGTTATTGGACCGCCTTGACAAAAAAATTGAAGGAGACACCGCCGCATTTGGCGAAAAAGAAGTTGCTGTTTCACCACGATAACGCACCAGCACATTCATCCGCAGTTGTCCCCGCCAAAGTGCATGAATTGCGTTATGAATTGCTGCAGCTCCCCCCATATTCACCCGATCTGGATCCCTGCGATTTTTTCTTGTTGCCTCACATTAAGAAATGGTTTGCGGGAAAAATTTTTTGCTCAAACGAGGAAGTCATCGCCGAGACAGAGGCGTATTTTGGAGAATTTGACAAATCCTATTTTTTGGAGGGGTTAAAAAAATGGCAGGAATGTTGGGAGAAGTTTATCTTTCTAAAGTACACCCTCCCTTGTTTCCCTGCTCAATGCACTTAACAGGATGTGGAGAGGAGACTGAGACACAGCCACACAGGTTACAGCTTTACCTCCCCCTCCCCTCTGTGCTGCTAAAAGGGAGCAAGGTAACAAGAAATAAAGTTTTATAAATTACTGAATTGAATACTGAATTTTAATACTGAGTTTTAAAATCAAAGTGGCATAGGATAATGGAACCTGTTAAAAAATGGAATTCCTAATTCGCTTTCACCCCTTAACGACGCACGCCATAATAGGACGGATCACGTCGGGTGTGGGTGCATGGAGTGGACTCACGGGCTAGCACCGATCGCAGGTGTAATCCCGTCTAACAACGGCAGCAAAGCTGCCGGCGGCTTCAAAAAGATGGCGGCACATGGGCGTGATGTTATAGGGGAGTGGCGATTGGTCGCCATGAAAGCCTGGGGTCTTATTTAACCATTTCATTACAATGTGCAATTTGCACATTGTAATGAATGAGGAGGAAAATCCCCATATACTGCCATACGGTTAAATTACCCTAGTGGGTCTGAAAAATAGTAAAAGTCAAAATTAATAAAATTAAAAAAAAAAAATGATAATAAAAAAAAAATTCAAATCAACCCCCTTTCCCTAGCGCATTAGGTATCACTGCGTCTGAAAATGCCTGATCTATCAAGATATAATGACAGTTTTTCACTGTGTTGTGCTGGTCGGATTTCGGATAACTGGGAATTATATCATCTTTCTGCAGTGTGAACTCACTGACATGGAGGTCTGCCCTCCCTCACTGAGTCTGTCTGCAAGAGTTAAACACTGTGATCTGTCAATCTTGCTTGCTCCCTTTCCCACCGTTGCATAGGCTAGTTCCCTATAAGTCCTCTCCATGTCTGCGTTTGACCTTCCCTTGCCGGTCAACTACTGCTTATCTTTGCTGTTGTTCTCTAGCTCTTGTATTTCTTTCTAGTTTTCTGAATTTTTCGCTGTTTATTGACTATGTCCCTATTTGGATGTGATTTGGTTTAGTGATATCCCCCTCGTTGCCGAGACTTCGGATTATTATTACCTCACTTTATTGTGTTTGTCGTCTGTATTGTTACGTGTTTCACTCCTTACCCCAGGCGGGGAACGTCGCCCAGTTATTGTGCCCTCCGTTAGTGGGGAACCTAAGTAGGTAGGACAGATTGGGTCCTCAGTATCAGTGCTCACTGTCCTTTGTTTTGCGTTGTCCCTGCCATACACATATCGTTCTTTAATTTTGAGCCTGCTAAATACACATTGTTATTCCTGTGCTAAGTATTTTACATTCATATGATAATTTGTATCACAGGCAAAGTACAACATCTTGTCTGAAGACTGTGCAATAAGAATGATAGTTGCAATGGGCGTTCTATACATATTATCCTTCTTGAGATTTATACTCTGCCAAGTAATATTACGACTAATGGGCCTACCCTGTGATTGTCATGATACGTTTTTTTCCTGCTGAACTAGACCATCAACACAGCTGATTTATGGACACCGTGTAATACGGTTACAAGCATCACACCCCACCCTGCTCGCAATACACCACTCTTAACACCCATTAGATTTTGCTTGAATCATAACCCACTTCAGCTAGAAAACCACGCCGTCCGACCTTAAGCCCGCCCTTACAATCGGTTAATAGTGCGTCTGTTTGGGGGGCCCCTCCCTTGGCATCGGCAGCCCATCCATTTTGTCTACTCGTTCACCTCTCCTTGTGACGTCATCGGAACCTGTAGATAAAGACATATGTAATACAAAATGCTCCACAAAGGCCATCACATCCTTTACAATGGTAGCAATGAACATCAGCAAAATGCAACACCTCAACACAGCCTGTACACCAATTATGTCCGGAGCCCTTTTTGTCATGTTCATTGAGCCACACAAAGCATTAAAAATGTTGTCACTGTTATCATTAACTATAAGAAGGACCGGCCTCACCCTTCCGTTTTGGAGAACATAAATTCCCCTGACGCAGAACTGCGGCAACATCTAAAACTGAGATTCACTCTTCCTAAGGAGTAAAAAATAAATCTTTAATTTGCTCTAATTGAAATAATTTTTGTAATTTTCACTTTTCTACAAATCAATAAACTGTAGTAATGTCCAAATAATTTTTCTTCTTCCTGAGTAATTTACGCCTTAACGGAACCTTCCCCCAGACTCTTTTCATTAAACTACCAGCCCCTTGTTAATGAAATTCAAATCTGAATTCCCTCTTTATGTGAATATTTCCATTTATCTATAACTAATCTCCTAGAAGTAGTGTGGGAAATGAGCAAGAGGAGTCATATTTATGTAAATGAATTAAGTTTTAGAGCTGCAGGGGCGAACACTTCAAGCACCCCTATATCCTTTCTATAATACCTATAGTTTAACATTCTGTATCATCCAGTCTGTAGCTCACAGTTCTTCAAACTGCAGTGATGATTTTAAACAAGTTCGTTTTTTCTCTTAGTAAAATTCTGGTTTCTGTGAACCTTGTAGACTGCCTCATCCATATTCATCTCGGCACTAGACATACCGTGCTACGCAGGGGTCGGCCACACCTAGGGCTCAGTCCTGAAGAGACTGCTTGCATTGCCATTCTCTTTTGGCCATCATAGCTGCCCTTTAGGCCCTGATCATTGATTTGGGTATTTTCAAACGGCGAAATGGCTCAAAGTATTTGTACCTACTCATTTAGTCAAACTCATCCGCTCTCTGATGGGCGCCTCACGCGAGACAGGCGAATGGAAAGTCCCATTAAAGATTAACAAAAAAACTCTGATACACGTGGTACCCTGGTCGGCCTCCTTCATATAAAGGTTGCTGGAGATACCGCCGCACCTCCCTTACACTCCATGAGATAACCAAACTCTTCTCATAGGCACTTTGAAGTGTACACAGATTACTGTATTGATAAATGTGTTACACAGCTCACCAATGACCAGATGAGATCCTCATCTTTATATGTCAAAACATGTTTCCTAGATACTATAAACCATTTAGAATTTAGATCCCCGCCTCCCTCCAGGCGCTCTGCATCCTGGATCTACTAAGAGAGTCCAGCCTCTTAGATGAACCGAAAACAATCTCCACCAGGTTCGACCTGATAAGACCAAGAAAGCTTTCGGAGACTAGTAAATATGGTGGGCTGGGGCGTCCCACCCGCTGCCCACCATGCTCTCTGTCCCATCATGTATAACGGAATTCTGACAAAACTGTCATTAAGGGCTGTGACTGCCTGGTGGGAAGTCTAGAGATCACCCCCAATGGTCTGTTGCAGAAACTCTGTAGAACTAACATGGTACAGAAATCCAAGTGACATTTCTGGTATCAAAACTTGCATTGGAATTCTATAATCTTTTCTGTGGACTTACAGTTTCATCTTGGGAGAATCAGGATGATTTCCTTGAAAGAAAATGAGGCTTATCCACCACGTCCCATCAACTAATTGAGACAGACGACCCCCCACTGATGACAAAGTAAGGCCCTTTCCCGTGGATAGGGCCTAGCTTTTGTTCGTGGGAAAACCCCATTAAGATATTTTAGAGTAATATATTTTAAAGCAATATATTTTAACTGGCTCCCTGCCAGCAGTGTATGGGGAGTCCCGGGGGGGGCGGGTTCGTTGGATAATCAGTCTCCTCATGAGTTTTTTCTCCCCTTCCACCCTACGAGGGGCGGTTCAATAAGTTACCGTGTTTGACGACAAGGGGCGTTCCTGAGGAAGCTGTGTTATTCATCGGTACTGCCCATCTAGCAACAACGGCAAAACAAATTGCCAGACGACGATAGGCTTATTTGGATTTGGCATCCATTGAAGTAAGACAGGTCTTTTTGATTTCGCTAGATGGAAAAGGGCAGTATCGTTTCGGTACTTTGCTTTTTTGTTTTGGATGGAAAATGCAAGGAGTATACAAAGTAAAGTTGGATGCTTTTATATGGGGAACTTGCCACTGACCAGCAGTTAGATATTGGTTCAATGACTTTACCTGTGGGTGCACATCATTGATTGAGGAGCGACCATGACGCCTGGCAGACTGCTTTATCAGGAAATCATTAAAAATTTCACAACATGATACTGCTGATTGAATCACGAAAGTGCGTGACGTAGCGAGGCCAGTAGGTTTTGTTGACTGGAACTGGCAATTAATTTTACATGATAAGTTGGTGATGAACATTTGTCGGGCCCCCGATGGTGCCGGGATTGCGCACGGTGACAACAAGTGTAAGCGGCTGTTTTAACTTGGAAGCAGTGTTTGGCAGCATTTATAATACGAGATCCAAAGAATTTGAGCGCTCAAGATGTCACCCGGTTGCATGAAACCCCGGATTCATCATTCCACACCGAAACCTAGCCAACAAGGGATTTCTCCTGGTGATCTGCCTCAAAGAGGCGAAAGACGGTCCCATGCTCCGGTCGGTCTGGAAGGCCAAAAAACGATTGTTTAAGATGCGAATGGCGTCATCCATCATTGAGTGTTTTGAAACAAGGAAGAACAATCACTGGGACAATGCTACAGTAGTCATTGACCCACCTTGACAACAAAAATTTGAAGGAGACAAACGGCCAGCATAATTGGGCAGAAAAAGAAGTTTGCATGTTTCAATTCACTCAACGATAACCCGCACCAGCACATTCCATCCGCAGTTGTCCCCACAAAGTCATGAATTGTGTTATAATTGTTGCAGCTCTCCCCCCATATTCACCCGATCCTGGCTTCCTGCAATTTTTTCTTGTCCCTTGACATTAGAATGGTGTGCAGAAAATTTTGCTAAACGAGGAAGTCATCGCCTAGACAGAGGCGTAGTTTGGAAAATTGATTTGACAAATCCTATTTTTTGGAGGGGTTAAAAAAATGGCAGGAATGTTGGGAGAAGTTTATCTTTCTAAAAGTGGACTATGTTGAAAAGAAAAAAAAACATTTGGAAAAAATGGTGTCTTCATTTCCAACACGGGTACTTATTGAACTGCCCTTGTTACACCCTCCCTTGTTTCCCTGCTCAATGCACTTAACAGGATGTGGAGAGGAGACTGAGACACAGCCACACAGGTTACAGCTTTACCTCCCCCTCCCCTCCGTGCTGCTAAAAGGGAGCAAGGTAATGAAAAATAAAGTTTTATAAATTACTGAATTTAATACTGAATTTTAATACTGAGTTTTAAAATCAAAGTGGCATAGGATAATGGAACCTGTTAAAAAATGGAGTTCCTAATTCCCTTTCACCCCTTAACGACGCACGCCATAATAGTACGGATCACGTCGGGTGTGGGTGCATGGAGAGGACTCACGGGTTATCACCAATCGCAGGTGTTATCCCGTCTAACAACGGCAGCAAGCTGTTGGCGGCGCATGGGCGTGATGTTATAGGGGAGTGGCGATTGGTCGCCATGAAAGCCTCGGGTCTTATTTAACCATTTCATTACAATGTGCAATTTGCACATTGTAATGAATGAGGAGGAAAATCCCCATATACTGCCATACGGTTAAATTACCCTAGTGGGTCTGAAAAATAGTAAAAGTCAAAATTAATAAAAGTTTTTTAAAAAAAACGATAATAAAAAAAAAAAAAATTCAAATCACTGCACTGCATCCGAAAATGCCTGATCTATCAAGATATAATGACAGTTTTTCACTGTGTTAAACCCTGTAACAGAAAATAGCACCCAAAGTTGAAAATGGCACTTTTTTGCCATTTTGTAAAATATAAAATACAGTCCTAAAAATGGTAGCATTGAAAAAGTCACAAAAAATGGCACCACCCACAGCTCCGTACACCAAAGTATAAAAAAGTTATTAGCGCCAGAAGATGGCAAAATCCCCCCCAATTTTTTTTGTACATGTATTTTTGTAAATTTTGTAAATGTATGAAAACATTATAAAGCCTATACAAATTTGGTATCTCCATGATTGCACCAACCCAAAGAATAAAGTAGACATGTCATTTGGGGAGCACAAAGTCAGATATCTCTCTTTCAGGCCCTTATGCAGACAGTGTAAGGGCGACTGTGATCCAGCCGCAAATTGCAAATCACTGCTCCAATAGATGTCTCTGGGTTTCAGTCACGACGTCTGTGCTGAAAAATAAAGGACATGTTGTAGATTTTGCCATATTACGCCGCCGGCAATTTGGCCTCTCCCATTTTGATGCTCCCCCAATGGGTTTGTCAGGTAGTCTTAACTTTCTGATCTAGTGATGAGACATGAGACTTTTGCAGCCACTCACTGACTTTAGTGGATAAATGCAGTTGTTCTATGTCAACATATCACCATAGCATCAGGAATTAGAGAGCAGCGGAGGGCTGTACAACAATGGAACAGGAACAGAGGCAATTAGCAGACAATAGAGACCTCTGTACAGGAACAGTATATGGGACGCTCGTTATCCCATGTCTGTCATAGACCTCTAACCTTATGAAACTTGTTAGGCATGAAATTCATTAATTCAGACAATTAGTTACAATCTAATATACACTAGGGGGCTTCTGTATGGTGACGATAGACCCCCTTAAATACAGGGCTTTGTATACAAAGGGGAATTAGTAACTCTAAGTATTACTCCTTCTAAGATTTTGACAGCATACTGAGCGAGCTTAAAATAAGTTAATATGGCTGGAAAACCCTTAGGAAATCTAGAACACTCTATTATAGTATTATAGTTATAGTGTGAGTACAGAGCTAGAACCTAACCTGCTTTGGGATCAGTCTTTCCCGTTGGTCAAAGAACATACTGTATACACTCGAGTATAAGCCAACCTGAGTAATAGCCGAGGTACGTATTTTTGCCACAAAAAAATGGGAAAACTTATTGACCTGAGTGTAAGCCGAGGGTGGGAAATGCAGCAACTACTCTTTAATAAAATGTCAAGTAGCAGTCCCATCAATAAAATGTCCAGTAGCAGCCCCATCAATAAAATGTCCAGTAGCAGTCCAACTTTACAGAAATGTCCAGTAGCAGCACATATATATTCTATGACGTGGCGTGTTGCTGCCTGATGATGTCACACCGTGTGTGTGCATGCGGTCAAAGAGCATGGGCATGCCTCTACCTGCTCTGCTTGCAAGTTGGAAGATGCAGGAAGAAGACAAGCTAGGGGAAAAGAGGACGCCAGGGGTGAGCGACGGAGGTGCGTACTAAGTTTTTTTAAAAAATATAAACCCAAGTATAAGCCTAGTGGGGCTTTATCAGTACAAAAATTTGCTTATACTCGAGTATATACGGTAATGTTTCCCATCAGACCCAAATCCCAGTACACGACATGGAATATTAAATACCATCACTATGAAGTGAAATTTGTTACGCAGAAAAATGTGAAAAATGGAAATGAAAAAAAAAAAAAGGGCCAGGTCGTTGAGGGGTAAAAAAGGCATGTTTCTCTGATACAATATAATACAATTAAGGATATGCAATGTTTGTTGGACAGTAAGTGACAATTTCATTTATATTGAGGATTTTTGTTTTTTACCATACGGAGACAACTATCCCGCTGATACAAAGCAAGGAGCTACCAAACTGATCCAGACAGTCAGACACAGAGGGGGTGGAAAATCCTTGCCTGAGTTGGAACCAAACCAGCTTCCTGGGCCGGCACTGAAATCTGTTTTCAAAGTAAGTTTAATGAGTTTTGATTTTAAACACATCTAAAAAAAACTTTTTATGTGGAAGACAACTTCAACTGTTATCAGTGTCAACTGTGCACAGAAAAAAGGTACAGTATTGGAGGTGTAAACCAGAGCTGCATTGACAATGAAGAGTCACATGTTGACATTATGGGGAACATTTACTAACCCGGTCCAGTCGCGATCCCGCAGCGCTTTGTCCAACGCTGATTCGGGTCTGCCGAGATTCACTAAGGTCCGTGCGCCCGATATACACCAGGTGTCGCTGCTGCGCCGAGGTCCACCGGAGTTTCTTCCCGGTGCATGTGAGTGCTGATCTTGCAACACAAATTCTTTTTTAAACTCTGCGTTTTTCTGCGAATCCGTCCGGTTGTCCGATGGCCATGTACCCCGATTTCTGTCACGTGAAAGCCGGCGCCGAAATCCGATCGCGTGTGCCAAAATCCAGGGGCAATTCGGCAAATCGGAAATCGCCAGAAAAGAGTACGAAAATGCACGATTCTGACCCTTAGTAAATGAGCCCCTATATATTTGTTATATCCTTTCATTAATGCTTGTAGGCCCATTGCCCATGAGTGAGTTGGATCACTTGCAGGTTTACCGGACATAACCTAGAACTGCTAAATTCAACTCAACAGGTCCGATCAGTTCAGCAGTTGTCCGTTCTGATCGGTAAATCCTGCTTGCTCAAGTTGTGATTTTTTCGGAGCCAACTCACTCGTAGGCAATCAGGCTGTGTATAAGAAAAATATTCATTTCCAACTGTGTACAACTGACCTAATATTCTTAAGGCCATTATTATTTTTGTTATCTTTAAAGAAGTTTCTCTGGGCCCCTGGGCTATTTTGAGACTCTTGAACTGCCCTTGGAACTGGCCATCAGTTTCAAAATAGTGGGGAACAACCTTTGGACTTCACACTGACCAACTGTGTAGAGGAATCTGAAGCCTTTATCCACATTAAAGTAGTCTGCTGGGTTCTCTATGAAATGAACAGAACCTGACCACTATACAGAGAATGAGGCCTCCTACTTCTGACTCCAAGAAGATTGGACCCTGGTGAAGATTGTTCAGGGTCCAGGAAACAAAAGTTAGATCTGTACTTGCCATCAGAAACTAATCCTAATGACCATGAAAAGAGGAAAGGGATGGCTGCGGAGCTTCTTTATTGTTGTTGACTTCTTCATTACTGGGGCGAGATATAAGAAAAGACAAGTAGAATTGATCGACAACTGAACCACAATTGCTTTTCCTTACTCCTTTACTTTAATGTAGGAAGATGAGAAGTGACCACTGCTCTCAGCGCTTAATAACTTCCTCACACTTTTTTCTGTCGGAGCCGGAGATAATTGAAATGGATTCTTGTCAAGTGTTTTTAAAATCCAAGCTGCGGCCATTTCTCATTTACCTAATGCTGTGGCCAAATAGCGTCTTACCAGTACTTACAGGGAATGGAGGATAGTCCGGAATAATTGGAACTGAAGACAATAATCAGGCTGAATGGGTTAGGTAATTGCTTCATATGTATCAAAAACCTTTTATGTTTTCCTTGCAACTTTTATTTTAATTTTTTAAATGTATTCCGGGACACTGGAGAATATTTTACTAAGTCAGATATCTCTCTTTCAGGCCCTTATGCAGACAGTGTAAGGGCAACTGTGATCCAGCCGCAAATTGCAAATCACAGCCCCAATAGATGTCTTTGGGTTTCAGTCACGTCTTTGGGTTTCAGTCACGACTGAGCCAGGCAGCTGCGCTAAAAAATAATGGACCTGTCGTATATTTTGCCATATTACGCCGCCGGCAATTTGGCTTTCAATGGAAAGGAGAGGGGTGAGAAGCGCTCACCCCACCTCACTCCTGCACCCAGCTGTATGCTCGCCCAGGGTATGCCCGGGTATACTAATTCCTGCATGAGGCCTCATGCTATGTGCTTCACCTCACTGATTAATCTGGCCAAAGCTAAAAAGTGCACAAACTTAGAGGGGTTTTCCAACTATACCAGATAATTTTACAATTGCCCAACATGCTGTTTAAAAATATAGAGACATCACTCTCAATCATTTTTCTGCCTCTCCCATTTTGATGCTCCCCCAATGGGTTTGTCAGGTAGTCTTAACTTTCTGATCTAGTGATGATGTAATGAGACATGAGACTTCTGCAGCCACTCACTGACTTTAGTGGATAAATGCAGTTGTTCTATGTCAACATATCACCGTAGCATCAGGAATAACAGGGCAGCGGAGGGCTGTAAAACAATGGAACAGGAACAGAGGCAATTAGCAGACAATAGAGACCCCTGTACAGGAACAGTATATGGGACACTCGTTATCCCATGTCTGTCATAGAACTCTATACTTATGAAACTTGTTAGGCATGAAATTCATTAATTCAGACGATTAGTTACAATCTAATATACACTAGGGGGTTTCTGTATGGTGACGTATTACTCCTTCTAAGATTTTGACAGCATTCTGAGCGAGCTTAAAATAAGTTAATATGGCTGGAAAACCCTTATTAGGAAATCTGGAACACACTATTATAGTATTATAGTTGTAGTGTGAGAACTGAGAACATAACCTGCCTTGGGTTCAGTCTTTCCCGTATGTCAACAAACATACCATATACACTCGAGTATAAGCCAACCCGAGTATAAGCCGGGGTACGTATTTTTGCCACAAAAACTGGGAAAACGTATTGACCCGAGTATAAGCCAAGGGTAGGAAATGCAGCAACTACTCTTTAATAAAATGTCCAGTAGCAACACCATTAATAAAATATCCAGTAGAAGGACAACTTTACAGAAATGTCTAGTAGCATCCCCCCTTTACAGAAATGTCCAGTAGCACCCCCCCTTTACAGAAAAGTCCAGTAGCAGCCCCCCTTTACAGAAATGTCCAGAAGCAGCCCCCCTTTACAGAAACGGCCAGAAGAGGCCCCCTTCACAGAAATGGCCAGTAGCAGCTCCCCTTTACAGAAATGTCTAGTAGCAGCCCCCCTTTAAAGAAATGTTTAGTAGCAGCCACCTAATAATGGCCAGCACTGCCCCTTTAATATAATAAACTTAGTTCTCACCCCGGCGCTCACCCCTAGCATCCTCTTCTCCCCTGGCGCTTCTTCTCTGGCTTCCCGACAGTATGGGTAGAGGCACATCTATACTCTCTGCTTGCCAACACACATATACTGGGTGTGGCGTGTCTCTGCCTGACGTCACACCGTGTGTGTGCATGCAGGCAAAGAGCGTGGATGTGCCTCTGCCAGCACTGCTTGGAAGTTGGAAGATGCAGGAAAAAGACGAGTTGGGGGAGAAGAGGACGCCATGGGTGAGCGACGGAGGTGAGTACTAAGATTTTTTTTCTATAAACCCGAGTATAAGCCTAGTGGGGCTTTTTCAGTACAAAAATTGGCTTATCCTCAAGAATGTACAGTAATGTTTCCCATCAGACCCAAATAAATTAAACTTGCTTTCTTCACTAAAATGAACTATGGACCACTTCTCCTTTGTCCACACAACATGCACCTAAAAAGATGAGTCTGGCCTTTTGATTTTTCCTGCTAGTGAGAGGTCTGGTCACTGCAGATTAGGCTTTATGTCAAATGCTCAGACAGATCCTTTCCCTGTTCAGTGCTGAGCTGGAGAGCAATTCCAGCTGCAGTGATGAAACAATTACCCATGGAGTTTCTCCGCATAATCCTGGTCTCTCTTGCATTTGTCTATCGAGGAGACCATCCTTCATGGGGGACTCGAATGAGTTTGTGATGTTGTGAAGGTGCTGTATTATAGAAATAACAGACTTAGAACAACTAACTTCTCTTGCTATGGGCCCAATGGCCTTCATCTGGACAACCTGTTACCAGAGGGATTCAGTCACTGGCCAAACAAATTTCCAAAAAAAAATTGGGATTGATTAATTACTTGAGTAAAAGTGATGAATGTAAGAAGATGTGTCTGACACATGGAACTTCCATAATTTAGTTGCTATAAGAGATTGCAGTGTTTAGACTGATGCAGCCTCTTCACATAGTGCCATGCATTTTATAGTGGCTATAACTAGTATTGCGCCTCAGCCTTATTTATTTAAATGGGTCTGAACTACAGTGTACTAAAGTATTCAGCTTTTCCATAACTTCAGAGCCATTAAATATTATTAGGGGTAAATATAATACACATGTGAGTTGCTATATTACCAGGGGACAAAGATGTAAAATTTCTGGATCCTGTATAATAGATGTGAACAGCTGCTTCTGCCTTTTCCTGAAATGAGTATGAAAATCATCAATAAAAAATATCTCATGAATATCCCTGAACCCAGACGCTATGCAGCGTACATTACTGGGACGCGCAGCCATTTCCTGAATTGGGCAGGATGGATCATTTCTCTGGGGCCGCCAATAAAAACCTTTTTACTCACTGCAGAATGTTTCTTCCATCTGTGCACTCTAATTTATAGCTATCCTCAAGGCGAATGAGCTGTCATACTCCATTACCTTTTCAGGTTCACTATTGAGAAGAGTTTTGTTAAAAAAAATATTTAAAAAAATGGACAAATTTTCCCTCTTCAGAATGTCATACTTGACTAGAGATCTAAGGCTTAGACCTATGGGAACATATAGTTTCTTTTAAGAATTGTTGTGGAAAGATTTTTTTATAGAAGAGGAGAAACAAGAGTAGATGAAAATTTTACTGGAAGGTTAATGCCGGGCGAGGAGAGACTTCATTTATGTTCTGCTGTAAGTAAAGGAAAATAGAGCTTGCCTTTGGAAACGCTGTAGTGAATGTGTGTCAGGATCAGTGGTGGTGAACCCACTGAACTGCCATTGGCAATGGAGTAAGCCGACACCTGGGAGCGGAGTCTAAGTGGCACCCGGTATTCACAAGAGCCTGCCGAAAAGCGGGTTGGATTTGCTGCATCTTGCCTGAGGGAGTGGCCAAGGTACAGAGATGGCAGACAGAGTCAGAGTAAAAGCCAGGCAGGTGGTCAAGGATCAGAGTGGGGTACTAAACAGACGGTCAAGGCAGGCGGCAGAGAATCGAGGTCAGAAAACAAAGCAAGGGTCAAAACGGATAAATCACAAGGGTCACAAAAACAACGCTTTCCCTTATGCAACAGGGCAAAAAGATCCGGCAGTGGTCATAGGAAGGTGCAGCCAATATATCAAGTCAGCTGCTGGCCAGCGCCAATTAGCGGCACACTGGTGCTTTCAACTTCACAGAGCTGATGCGCGCGCCCTAGGGGGTGGGAACGTGTGCAGCGGACCATAGGCGCCATCGCTGGAGCGTGGACATGTGAGTAAGCCTGCAGTCAACACGGAGGTACATGGGTGCGCCCGCGAACCGAGAAATGGGTTGCAGAAGCACCTGTTGCAATGTCTTTGTATTCCATGTATTTTCTTTGAGACATCAAGATCTCACTTTTGTCATGGGAACGGCAGAGGCAACAAACAATGCAGATTATATAGGTAAGATGCACTAGAATGCGGAGTCATTGGGGGGGGGGTCGTCTATATGCAGGGGGGGTAACTACAGGAGCTGCTATGGAGCCCACAGTGTCATGAGGCCCCATCATCTGGGTTATTGGGTGTGTATATGCTGTATATCCGTATATGGTATTAAATGTATCTGTGTATTTGCTGTACGTGTGCGTATATGTGATGTGTATATGCTCTATATGTGTTTGCATATGTGATGTGTATATGCTGTATGTATGTGAGTATACAAATATGTATACATCGGAAACATGCTTCACACAGCTCCTTAGATGCTGTAAATAAGAATGAAGATTTTTTAAATTATGGTCAAAAAAATCTATGGATAAATATGTAAATGGAGCAGTCTTTAGAATTATAAAGAAATACTGTCAGTAGTTACATGCCGGCACTTTGCCATTTTGGGGAGGATTGGCCTGCAACCACACACCATATGAATTTAATAATAATGATCTTTATTTAAATGGCGCCATCATATTCCGTAGTGCTTACATATCATAATGGACATATACAAATAAAATACTGCATTAGAGAGTACAAAGAGTCATATGGAGCAATAGGAGTGAGAGCCCTACTCGCAAGAGCTTACAGTCTATGAGGGTGAAGGCGGTGACCCAAGAGGTATAATTGTCCAGCCATTCTTTATAACGGAACAGAGTGAAATAATTTAATAAATAAAAATGCTGCACTTGAACCAGCCATCAGCCACCATCTTATATACAAAGTCAAAGGTCAGTGGGACTGCAGAGAAGCCTGGATCTTGTATCTTCTGTTTGTTGGATAACAGACAGGAAGAGTACATGGGATGGGTTAGTAAAGAGAGATGCAGTTAGCAACTATGATAGGCTTGCCTAAAGAGATGGGTTTTAAGAGCATGTTTAAAGGTAGGGTATTAGCCTGATAGGCCTGGGTAGAGCATTCCAGAAAATTGGAGCAGCTCTTGAGAAGTCTGGAAGACGTGTGTGAGAGGTTCAAATTAAGGTAGAGATTAATCTAAGATCACTAGTAGATTGAAGAGCACGGGTTGGGTGATAGACTGCGATGACAGAGGAGAAGTAGGGAGGTGCAGCATTATACAGAGCTTTTTGGATGAGGAGGATAATTTTAAACTGTATTTGGAAGGAGACTGGCACCTAGTGCAGTGACTGGCCTTATAGGTATTTCAACAGTTAACATCCATGATTGGTGTTACTGGGTGTGATTCAAGTCCAGGTTTGATACCTGGACCAGAACAGAAGTTCTTTATAGGTCCACTTATCACTATCTAAAATATCTTATTTTGTTTGTAAATATGTTCCCCATGATCTGTAAATCTCTGCCCAATATGATGTTACTATTTTGTTAAAATGTTATAGCTATTTTTATTACGTACACACACTGGACGACTGATTCTTGCAACGTTTGATACCTCAGATGTGTTACCGGTACTTACAGCTTACACCGACCATTCTAAATGGTAGGTTTCCTTTAAGAGCAAGTTTAAAGGTAGGGTATTAGCCTGATAGTCCGGGGTAGAGCATTCCAGAAAATTGGAGCAGCTCTTGAGAAGTCTGGAAGACGTGTGTGAGAGGTTCAATTTAAGGTAGAGATTAATCTAAGATCACTAGCAGATCTAAGAGCACGGGTTGGGCGATAGACTGCGATGAGAGAGGAGAAGTAGGGAGGTGCAGCATTACGCAGAGCTTTGTGGATGAAGAGGATAATTTTAAACTGTATTTGGAAGGAGACTGGCAACCAGTGCAGTGACTGGCCTAATAGGTATTTCAACAGTTAACATCCATGATTGGGGTTACTGAGGGTTGTGATTCAAGTCCGCGTTTCATACTTGGACCAGAACAGAAGTTCTTTATAGGTCCACTTATCACTATCTACAATGTCTTGTTTTGTTTGTATATGTTCCCCATGATCTGTAAATGTCTGCCGAATATGATGTTACTATATTGTTAAAATGTTATGATTATTTTTATTACGTACACACACTGGACGACTGATTCTTGCAACGTTTGATACCTCAGATGTGTTAGATTTTATGCATTCTCTACATTTCAAGGATCATTTGCTAGATTTATTATTACAGAAGACATTAATAAAAGGTTCTGTAGAACAACGAGTACTCCGTGTACTGTTCAATAATATAGGATTGCAATAGAAACGACTACATAAAACTGCAGGTGCTCTCAATGCCCATATGTTTTACTCTGAATTGTAATTCTGTTAGATAAACACTGATGGGTAAATTTATTAAAGGTCTTCATTATCATGTGCATGTTGGCTTATGCGGCCAAAGTGCCGAGAATCTATTCTACATCGCGGGCCAAACAGATCTTTGACAAAGATGATAAGAATATTACAAACACTATAGTGGTGGAGTTTCCAGTGTCACGGGAAAGGTGATCCCACCTTCGTGCCTGTTTCTTCCGGGATTCTATATATTTATATTCATGTGTGCACTTATATTGTTTTACCCTGAGGAAAGCTTGAGTCATATCCGAACCAGTCGTCTATATGCAGGGGAAGGGTGGGGTAAAACTACAGGAGGCTTCTATGATTTCCCACAGTTTCCATGAGGCCCAGCTCCTGGTTCTTGATGTGTATATGCTGTTATGTCCATTTATGGTATTATATTTTATCTGCTGTATGTGGTGCCTATTGTTATGTATATATGCTCGAGCTTTGTTTGCATATGTGATGTGTAGCTGTATGTATGTGAGTAATAACAATATTATACATGGGACATGCCTCACACAGCCCTCCTTAGATGCGGTAAATAAGAAGAGATTTTAAATTAGTGTCAAAAAAATCTATGGAGAAATATGTAAATGTGCTGTCTAATAGAATATAAGATAAAGGGGACATTGATCAATCTACTAGAGTATGAAAGCCACACCCCTCCACGCGTGACTAATATCAATGGGGCTCCAGCCACCTTATGTATCTGGCACTGGCTGGGCAGGAGTGTAGTTCCCACCAGGCTCTGCCAGGCTGATCAATCACAACATATTGAATCGCTCAAAGTTCGGTCTTGGCTCAACTGGTAAACTGCCATAACTGTTTAAAATAAATGCTGGCGAAAAAAGTTGAAAGGGGCATTCAATTGATCCAGCGCATGCGCAGTCAGAAGTTACAGGCAGCACTTTGCCTTTTGGGGAGGATCGGCTTGCCACCACACACACCATAATCAAATTTAAGAATAATCTTTATTAATGGTGTCATCATATATTCCGTATTGCTTCCATATCATAACGGACGTATGCAAAGAAATACTCTGCCATAAAAGTATACAAAAAGTCATATGGATCAATTGGTAGTCGAGGCCCTACCTCTCGCAAGAGCTTACAGATCATGAGGGTGAAGGGGGGACACAAGAGTTATAAAATGGTCAGCCATTGTTTTATAAGGAACAGTAGAAAATAATTTTAATAAATAATGCTGCCGACTTGAACCAGCCATCAGCCGCCATTTTTCTTTATACCGACGTCCAAAGGTCAACATGGGACTCAGAAGACGCCTGGAGCTTGTATCGCTGTTTTTTGGATAACATAACAGGAAGAGTACAACGGGATGGGTTAGTAACGAGAGAGCAGTTTTAGCTTGGGTGGATAGGCTTGCCTAAGGAGATTTTTAAACAGCATGGTTGAATGTAGGGTATTTAGCCTGATTAGGCCGTGGAAGAGCATTCAGAGAATTGGTTGTCACTCTGAAGTCTGGCAGACCGGTGTGAGAGGGTTCATTTAAGGTAGACGATTAATCTTAAGCTCACCATAGACGAGATCGAAAGCATCGGGTTGGGCTATAGACTGCGGATTTACAGAGGAGAAGTATAGAGGTGCAGCATTACGCAGGGTGGTCCGCTTTGTGGACATCGGCGGCTCATTTTTACCCTGTATTTGGCCGGAGACTGGCCCCCAGTGGCGTGACTGGCCTAATCGGTCTTTTCAACCGTTCCCAAACATCCATTATTGGTGTACTAAGGGTTGTGTTCAAGTCCGCGTTTTCATACTTGGACTCAGCACCGAAGTTCTTTATAGTCCACTTATCACTATCTACCGTGTCTTAACTTTTGTTTGTATATGGTTCCCCATGATCTGTAAAGTCTGCCGAATATATGTTTACTAGCTTGTTAAAATGTTTATGATTATTGTTTAATTACGGAACACACACTGGACGACTGTTCTTGCAACGTTTGATACCTTCAGATGTTTAGATTTATCATGCGCTACATTTCAAGGATCTTTGCTAGATTATTATTACAGAGACAATTAATAAAAGTTCTGTAGACCACGAGTACTCTGTGTACTGTTCAATAATATAGGAGTGCAAGAGAAAACGAACTAACATAAAACTGCAGGTGCTCTCAATGCCCATATGTTTTACTCTGAATTGTAATTCTGTTAGATAAACACTGATGGGTAAATAGAGATAATATAAGAGGAATACGGGACACTGCGTTCTTCCATGCAGGGCAGCATGGCCACTAGGAGCGCCATATAAATAATAATGAACTATTACTTTCAGCAGTTGTTTTGAATAATCTTGACATCCGTTATTCAAAATTCAACTCACATAAATTAGTTGGACACAGAAATGGATTTATGGTTTCTTCATTGGTTGAACATTGATGTAGTGGAACCAGTGACGGATTAAATGTCCCATGGGTCCTTGGCTGTTTACCCTGTCCACACTCCAAATCAACATGTTTCCGGATGTCAGGGCTTACAACTCTATATCCTTAATCTTGTAACTTTTTTCCAACTTCTCAGTATTTTGCATTAAATATTAAATGTTGCTGCTAGAAAGTACCGCAGATAACAAGTTCACAAGGAGCTCAGTAACCAGAAAAAATAAATAAAAGGTATGGATTTAGGAGCCAGCAGTCACTGGGATGCCCCCGGATGCCGACGGACTTTTTGTGTGCAACATTTGCCAAACCTAGGCTCAGCAGGGTTACCACCATACTAGACTTAAACGACCATCCAGTTTCCGCATTGCTATTATCGAATCCCGGCTTAACCATCCCCCACTCATGTCAACAAGCCCGAATTCACCCCCTCTTCGTCCAGTCCCTCCTTGCACACCACTGCTCCTATCCCTCTGTGTTCCGCTGATAGTCAGCCCCTCTCGCCCCAGACCCTGCCACCAAAAGCCACCCCATCGTCTGCCTTCCACTATTTCCTCCACGCATCCACCCAGCGTTCAGCTCTCCATACCCCACAGACGCTGAGCTGTTACACACCAATTCTAAGTGCCAACCATCACCCACGAGATTTCTTCCTGCACGTTTCCTCCCCCAACTTGCTCCTTAACTCGCCGTATGTCTAGGCCATCCTCCCCCCACCCCCCTCAAGATTGCGTCTGTATCCTGGAGATGCTTGCCCTATAGGCTATAGAGACCGAGCCTTTCGCAGTGTAACCATGGCGGCGGCCGCCCCCGGTATTACTGCGAGAGGGGGTCCCAGAGCCGCCACTACTTTTCCCGTTGCGCGGCCTCAAGCCCTGCACCCGACGTGTCAGGACACTCACACCCGTGCCCTGACCAAACCCCGTTTCTCTGACAAAGGTCCCCATGACCACTTACACGCTGTAGCGAGTGCTGTCCTGTGCAGGGCCACTATATAATCGATGATGCACATTGTTTTAACTTGCTTTTTCGTCTTGGACCTGAGTGTGACCCTGTGGCTGTCATTATACCTAGCCGACGCGCGAGGATTGCGGTGGCCTACCTCGTCCAGGTGTTTCTGGCCTACTATGCCCCTCCTCCTCCCACCCTCCTCCACCTCCTCACTCCGAACCACCATCCTCCTGTGCACGGCGCCATCATTCGGGTAGCTTTAGCACGCATCATGCCCCGTTTGCTAGCGCAGCAGCGGTGCTCAAACTCTGAGCCTAGGCGATAAAAGGCACATCTGCACCTCCCGTTTCCCAACGAGCTATTACATGGCCATCACTGCGCAGACGTGATCTGTTGGCTTGCATTCCCGCTGAACCTGAAGTCCTAGGCTGGTTTTGTGTGACAACGGCCGACCTGGTGGCGGCGGCTCATGCCACTCAGGACTCCAGACTGACAACATGTGCCATGCCTATGCCCCTGTGGTAAATCTGATATAGTTCAGACGGTTTCCTCCCCTCAGCATACCTTTCCATTATCTGGGATTTGCTTCACAGGTGCGCCGCATCTGTGCGCATTTCAGGAATGCCAGCACAATTTCCTCGCACGTCGTCGCAGGGCAAGCGACAGCGGCGCCGCCTCCCAACTGCCGCTCACTACGACTGTTGTGGCGACGTGCCCACGATGCTTGGAATCTCACACTGACGCATGTTTCCAGATTTTACTCGCAGCGACCGACTTCCCTTGTCGACATTGCCAGATTCAACTTCGCACCAGAACTGGTGGTTGCGGTCATGTCAGTCTTCCTGCAAGTCCTACATGAGGATTGGACTTGTATGTTCTATATCTGTCAGTGCGGTAACTTTCGAGCGAGATGTTCAACACCAGAAGTGGTCAGTCTGGCGATGGCCTTGCCCTATCATCGATCAGCCCTCACTCCCGCGTGCTTGGCCTGTTGAAAACACTCTCTGAATCAGCATGAATCGGAAGTTTGGCGCTCCCTCACAAAGAGACGGTTGAAGAACCCTATTCCCCCCCTTGTTTATAGCCAAATCCCCCTTAGGTCTGTTTCCTTCTTCTCAGCGCATATCGTTCAGGCTGGTCCTCCTTTGTTCTGCGTCATTTTTGTCGAGGATGCCGGCGGAAGAGGGAGGAGATGTTGGCGAGACCAACACGAGGGGACCATTGTTGGAAGCCTCCCTCCACTCTCGTTTTCTCCCTCAGTCTACCCCGCGCGTGTATGGGACGAGGGGACGAGTGAGTTGGATGCTGTTGGAAGGAGGATGCAATGGACAGTCATTCCAGTGGTGGAGTGATTCTTACTTTTCTCTTAAAGCTCTCTTACGCGTTGGACTCTGTCGCAAATAGGCAGATTTCATGCTAGGCCTGCCTTATTCTCTCCCCTTGACCCTCGCGTTCAAAGAATTTATTCCAGCAACCGTTACTGGGTGTTCCACTCCTCCTGGACACCCACGGTATCTGAAGCAAACTCTTTCACTCCTCATCCCTTGTATGCGGAAAGGAGTGATGAGCTAGCACTCAATACCAGCAGCCCTGGTCTCACAAGCTACAAATTATTCCCTTCGGAACACATCGCCTAAGCGCGAGTGCGTATAGTTCTGGGGCCGGGACAAGAGGCAGGGATAGTAGGCGAGCCTGGCAGCTTGATCCAGCACTGCAAGGTAACGCTTTACAGGCTATTGCAGCTTATGTCACCCTACCCCACAAGAACACTTCCCTGTCCCCAGTCTCGGCATAGGGCTGATCTTTCATACAAGAATGGGTGGAAGGGGAGACGTTCGCTGACCATACCTTTTAAATTCTCCCCCCAATCTCTCTCTTCCCCATGATCACGACAGCTCCCTACAACTATGGGTTTCAAACTGGACATGTGGCACAACTGGCGCTGTATCGCGCTTGGAGGGTTCTTGCCGCCCTGCCCGCTAGCGTCTTGTCCGAGCGGGTTCCATTGCAGCTGGTGGCATCATCACGCGATAGCGCACCACTGTCGCTGACAGCGCTTACAGGCTGACGCTTTATTAGACATGAATGCCCTGGTTTCTCCTAATTTTCTTTTCCCAATCTCCAACCACAGGTGAAGGAAGCTCAACTGACTAATTTATCCACTCCTTTCCTCCTCCTCCTCATTTTCCTTCCTCCTTCTCCTCCTCTTTGTACAGTCAAGCAGAGGAAACTGTGGCTACCTTTCTTTTGACAGGCGCCCCTGGCTCCTAGCTTATACTGTACTTTAATGCATTTAGTTTTTATGGAGGGGCGCCACACCGACCCGGTCCTCTGTTTTAAAACAATTTTTGGGATTGCCACATATAACTCAATCTACTTGTCTCCTCCTTTTTCCTGGAGGGCCACCCTCACCGTCTACTCGGGTTTGAAAACTTCTTTTTGGACTGCCACATGACAGGCACACAATCTATTTCTTTTCTGAGTGCCACCTACTCTGCTCCTTGGTTTTGAAACTCATATTTGGACCTGGGGTACCACACTACAGCCTCCATCTATTCCATTTTCTGGAGGGCCCACCGCCTGCTCCTTGTGTTTGAAAACTTTTTCTGCGGACTGCCCCACACTTATACAGGCACTCAATCTATGTCCATTTTTCACTGGAGGGCCCCCTACCTGCTCCGCTGGTTTGAAACTTTTGGACTGCCACATCTACAGACCTCTCTCCTCTATTCCATTTTAACTGGAGGGCCCACCATACACTGCTCCTCGGTTTGAAAACTTTTTTTGGACTGCCACAGTTACAGGCCTCAATCTATTTCCATTTTTTTGGAGGGCACCTACCTGCTCCATCTGGTTTGAAAACTTTTTTGGACTGCCCATTCTACAGGCGCACTCAATCTATTCCATTTTTTACTGGACGGGCCCCTCCTGCGCCTCTGTTTTTGAAAACTTTTTTTGGACATGCCACATACATGCACTCAATCTATGCCTGCTTTTACACTGAGGGGCCAACCTACCTGCTCCCCCCCTCTCTCTGCTTTGAAACTCTTTTTTGACTTGCCCTACATACGGCACTCAACTCTATTCACATTTTTCTGGAGGGTGCCTTCTACTCGTCCAACCGTACCCCCGCCTACCTGCTTTCCTCTTGGTTTGCAAACTTCCTTTTTTGACTCGCCACATACAGGCACTCAATCTATCCATTTTATGGAGGGCCACCTACCCTGCTCCTCTGGTTTGAAAACTTTTTTGGACCTGCCACATACAGGCACTCAAATCTCTTTCCATTTACTGGAGGGAGGGGCCCCTACCTGCTCCTTCTGGTGTGAAAACTTTTTTTGGCTGCCACTTACAGGCACTCAATCTATTCCATTTTTATGGAGGGCCACCCTACCTGTACTCCTCTGGTTTTGAAACGGTTTTTGCTGGCCCACATACAGGCACTATCCAATGTGAATTGGTCCCTCCATAGCGCCTCCACTGCCGTGGCGCGCGGCGTGTCGCATCTCTTCTCACGTCACTTCTACACTGGTCGACGGGAAACGTGAAAACGGCCTCCAAGAAGTCGTCAATAGTACTGCCTCCATACATCGTCCCTTTATCAAACGAGGGTTTCAGGCCGAAATTTTGGGTTGGTTTTTCATGGATTCCACATCAAAAGTTGTTAACTTTGGTCGGCCACCCGCTGCCTGTGTTATCCACAAATAAACTGGCCAAACTTTTGATTCCCATTTCCGGTAATTTTTTCAGCCGCTATCTTGCGCATCTGTTTACATTCCCTCAACCCACAACCCGCCATACATCCTACACTTTGATACGCTACTACACTGAATCTTATACAAGGTTCTTAGAAGTGCTGTTTGGGGGTACGCCTAGAAGACGGGGCTTGATTGGCGAAAGCCCTCGCCGGCAAGCGGCGCCAGCTCCATGCCACAGATCCAACTAACATCGTTTTTACCTGCAGCACCTTAATCTACTACTAGTTCACTGCCTCCCTACATGGTCCCCTTATCAAACAGCTGTGGTCAAGGCAAATTTTGGATTTGGTGTTTCATGGCTTCCATGTTTTACTTTGTCGCCACACTCACCCAGCTCTGTTTAATCAAAATATACTGGCGAAACTTTTCATCATGTCCGATATATTTGAGCGCTGCTTGCTCACCTCCTTTGGTCCCTCTCTGCCACCCATTTGGTTTGAAAGGCCTAGTCATTTAGGGTATGTCTGCCATGACACTCCTATCCTGCCACTGCTGGCCGCCTGCCCTCTTGCATGCCGTCCCCTATCGTGTCATGGTCAATTAATGCTTTTTAGATGCTAAGTCTAGCCTCATTTGGTCACTTCACATCTGCTGGCCATGCTGTTTCCCCATTTTTGGCATAATGGTGGCGATTAAGCACTCAGAGGCCTCCAGCATGCTGCCCCTGCTTTCCCTGTCCATTTCAAAAAAAAAAAAAAAGTGGTGTTTTCCATCCTTTCTGAAGGTTTCCAGTGTTTTGGCCAGCTCCTGGCGCAAGCCTTGGTCCCCCTTGGAAAATGCTCGATCTCCCTTGCCTTCAATGGTGCTCGTTATCGCGAACGAGCACTCGAGCATCGGGAAAGTTTCGTCTCGCATAGAGTACCCAACCCCGAGCATTTTTAGTGCTCGCTCATCTCTATTGATAATAGAATCTCCCCATTAAACGTAAAGAAAAGTGATAACTGGTATAGCACACAATTAGGCTAATTCACACTGGCCATTTTGGCCCGCCCTACCGTACCGTAGCTGCAACGTCTGCTGCACGGGTAGAGGAGGAGAGGTGAGCGGCAGCTCACCCACTGCCCCTCTCCATAGAAGTTTTGGCGCACAGGCGCCATACTAAGGAGAAAGAGTCGGACAGGTCCTTCTTATTTCCAGGGCCCGGAGCGGGATGTGGCCCCGTGTGCCCCATTGCCGTCTATGGGGGACGATATCGGCGTTTTTTAGTCAGCGTATATACGTCCCCCATACAGGTAGTGACTGTAGCCTTAAGTTTTTAGGATAAGTGAAGACAATTATTAATTTGCACTTAGTTACTCCTAACAGATCCTGCCTATGAATGATGATTGCTAATTATAAGAACATTGGATACAGACCTATTGGAAACGTAGAATATCTATATTTATGTGCTAAGTCCCCCGGGGCTTATCCGCTCTTTTGCACAATTCTTTCAGAACTTATTGAATTACAGTATGATAGTATTATGCAATTCAGAATGACTTCCCACTAGGCAGTTCACAGTATAGTCAACCGATGAGATGGTCCCCTATGCAATCACATCCTTTCATACATCATTATTAGTATGCTGTAGTTTATGAAAATTGGCGATTTCTAAAAAGGCCATTTTCAATTTAATGTAATATTCCCACCTTTGCCGCCGAAATCCCAGTAGTTACAGTCACTCAGCGTTCAAAGCCTTTGCCATGACTAACGAGTGTCGGAGGACCACTGGCAACGCGTTGGCCGAGAGTAGCTAACCTATACCATCTGCATTTTGTGTGCGGTGACTACGGCTTAGGCATAATTTTATAACCCAGTGTATTTATCGGACTAACTAGTCCACAATAAAGTAATCAGATTTTCACCACCGTGGATGCAGCACGCTGGATTATTCTTTCTCCAGGTATGAATCCCGGAACATTGACGGTTTAACAACCGAGCCTTGGATTTATTCATCGATATAAAACACGCAGTATTCCCATTTAATTTAGTGAGTTACTGGTAGTAAAGATACTAGAAAATTGATATCATGTTATTGACATTTTAGTTCCACTCAATGGCGGATCTTTATATTGGAAGGCAGTCCAGCCTTTGGCTCTGAAGGACCAACGCCACCCAAACTCGGGCCCATATGAAAATTTCTATGATCACGCTGTGTCAGTGGTTCTGCTACAAGTTACACCTTCACCTCCCCTACAGTCGGCGTCACTGCATTGTCCTACCTGTCTGCACCGAGACATTGTAATGGAGATGGGTGAAAGGCTGCTGAAGCTTTTCACCAAATCTCTTCGAGAGCAAGCCGAGCCTCCACAGACCGCCTGCTCTCCCTGCTGTCCCAACCTGTTTCTCTTCTCCATGTCCTGGAGTGATGTAAGAATCACTACTTTCCTGCATCAACAACAGCAAGGTCTCTCTTGCTGCCCAGCTAGACAGGTAGGGAGAAGTTTGTGTGTGTGATCTCTGCTGGATCCTCTGGGGGGCATCCCTGTAACTGCTGCTACTCTGGGGGCACTCTGTAACTGCTGGCTACTCTGGGAGGGCCAATCTCTGTGACTGCTGTCTACTCTGGAGGCTTCTCTGTGACTTGCCTGGCTACTCTGGGGGGTCATCTCTGTGGACTGCTGGCTTACTCTCGGGGCATCCCTGTGATGCTGACTACTATACATCTGGGGAGGGCATCCCTGTGACTTCTGGCTACTCTAGGGGGCATCCTGTGACTGCTGGCCGGGCCGGCTCCAGGTTCCAGTAGGAACCGGGCACAGAGTGGCCCCCTTTGCTGTGAACTCACTGGGTTGTCATTAAAATTCAGTGACTGCTGCTACCCTGGTGGGGCATCCAGTGACTGCTGGCTCCCCAACCTCCAACCGTTTATTTATTTTTTTCCTGGTTACTGAGCTCCTTGTGACTTGTTATCTCGCGGTACTTTCTAGCGCAACATTTAATATTTAATGGCAATACGAGAAGTTGCAAAAGTTTACAAGATTAAGGATATAGAGTTGTAGCCCCTGACATCCCCGAAACATGTTGATTTTGAGCGGGGGCAGGGTAACAGCCAAGGACCCATGGGACCTTTAATTCGTCACTGGTTCCACTACATCAATGTTCAACTAAGAAGAAACATAAATCCACCATCTCCTGTGTCCAACTAATTTATGTGAGTTTTGATTTTGAATAACTGATGCAAGATTATTCAAAACAACTGCTGAAAGTAAAGTTTCATTATTATTTTAGGGCGCTCCTAGTTGGGGGGCGATGCTGCCCCCTGCATGGAAGAACCAGTGTCACCGTATTCCTCTTTATTATTCCTTTTACTCTGAATTGTAATTCTGTTAGATAAACACTGATGGGTAAATGGAGATAATATAACAGGAATACGGGACACTGCGTTCTTCCATGCAGGGCAGCATTGCCACTAGGAGCGCAATATAAATAATAATGAACTATTACTTTCAGCAGTTGTTTTGAATAATCTTGACATCCGTTATTCAAAATTCAACTCACATAAATTAGTTGGACACAGAGATGGATTTATGGTTTCTTCATTAGTTGAACATTGATGTAGTGGAACCAGTGACGAATTAAATGTCCCATGGGTCCTTGGCTGTTTACCCTGCCCACGCTCCAAATCAACTTGTTTCCGGATGTCAGGACTTACAACTCTATATCCTTAATCTTGTAACCTTTTTCCAACTTCTCAGTATTTTGCATTAAATATTAAATGTTGCTGCTAGAAAGTACCGCAGATAACAAGTTCACAAGGAGCTCAGTAACCAGAAAAAAATAAATAAAAGGTATGGATTTAGGAGCCAGCAGTCACTGGGATGCCCCTGAGAGTAGCCAGCAGTCACAGAGATGCCCCCCAGAGTTTTTCCAACTTCTCAGTATTTTGCATTAAATATTAAATGTTGCTGCTAGAAAGTACCGCAGATAACAAGTTCACAAGGAGCTCAGTAACCAGAAAAAATAAATAAAAGGTATGGATTTAGGAGCCAGCAGTCACTGGGATGCCCCACATAGTAGCCAGCAGTCACTGGGATGCCCCTCCAGAGTGGTCAGCATCACAGAAATGACCCACAGTGTAGCCAGCAGCAGGGCTGGCCCCAACACAGGGCATACCTGGCCAAATGCCTGGGGGCTGTACATAAGGAATCCATGGGGTGAGGGGGGCTTTATATAAAATAATCATGAGGGGACTGTTTGGGATAATAAACTAGGGAATATTTTAGACATCAGAAGACCAGATCAGTTTTAGTTTCTGAATTTTTAATGCCACCATGTGAGTTCACTGCAAAGGGGCCCACTCTGTCGCCCAGGGCCCTACTGGAACCTGGAGCCGGCCCTGGCCAGCAGTCACAGGGATGCCCCCTAGAGTAGCCAGAAGTCACAGGGATGCCCCTCCCCAGAGTAGTCAGCATCACAGGGATGCCCCTGAGAGTAGCCAGCAGTCACAGAGATGCCCCCCAGAGGTATAAATCACAAATTACATTTCCGTATTGGCACTTTGCGATAAATAAGCGGGTCTTTGTTGTAGTTTGGGCACTCGGCCTCTAAAAGGTTCGCCATCACTGCTATATAATGATGTTTGAAAGATGATTGTCTCATCGGTGACTATACTGAACTGCCTGGTGGGAAGTCATTCCGCATTGCAAATACTATCATACTTTTTATTTTTGAAGTTTAATTCAATAATTTCTGAAAGAATTGTGCATACAGATTGCGGATAAGCCCCAGGGGGCTTAGCACATTATAATATAGCTATTCTCACGTTTCCTAGGTCTGCCTCAATGTCTTATACATTAGCCACATCATCATTCATAGGCAGTGATCTGTTAGGAGTAACTAAGTGCGGTACGGTACGGGCGGGCAACGGCAGTGTGAATGTAGCCTAATTGTGTGCTATCACCAGTTTATCAATTTTCTTTGCGTTTAATGGGGAAGATTTATTATCAAGTTTCTGAGGTGAAACTGTTCTAGTTGCCCATGGAAACCAATCAGAGCTCAGTTTTAATTTTATAAACAGCTGTGGGAAAATGAAAGCTGAGCTCTGATTGGTTGCCGTGGGCAACTAGAACAGTTCTGCTCTAAGAGACTTATGATTAATCTCCCCCAATGTGTCTATATATGAAACCCATATGCCCACAAGCGTATAGCGTGAAGTGCCAAGATTCTCCACTATTTCTAGTTCAAGACACTCTTTTTATGTTAAAGACTCAGTGATGTCTGTTTTTTGAACAAGCACTACTGAGCTGCACTAGATGCAACACTTTTTGATGGATTGTGAGCCTGTCAAATTAATATTATAATAATAATAATATTAATAATAATAATAATGGATCAGTGCCCAGTGACATTTTCGAACAAACTCTGTTCTCTCTCCCCTCACTCCTCCTCCCTCCCCCCACTCATATAGACATGAGTTGACAAAGATTTGCTTGCAGCATGAGGTAGAAGAACAAGAAGAGCAGAGAGGAGATAATGATGATGATGACACAGAAACTCCCATGACCTGATGCAGTTTGCTGACAAGAAGCCGAGTATACTTTTATCCTCATTTAAAAGTGAGTGGAACCAGTAATGCTTATAGTAAAAGCAGATTGGGAATTTATATCAAAAGGATATTGGAAGATAAGGTAAAAATGAGAAATCCTGGCTACAGGTTCCCTTTAAATTTGTTCCCTTCTGGGTCTCCTCTATGCTTTTAAACTAGCAAATCTTGCATTTCAAATAACTTTATAAAGATACTTCCAAACGACTGTGTTGTAGTATAATAACCATGAACAAGGCATCACCCATGAAGAGGCAGCAGGTGTAAAGGTTACAGTGGCTGATTATTAAAGGTCTTCATTATCATGTGCATGTTGGCTTATGCGGCCAAAGTGCCGAGAATCTATTCTACATCGCGGGCCAAACAGATCTTTGACAAAGATGATAAGAATATTACAAACACTATAGTGGTGGAGTTTCCAGTGTCACGGGAAAGGTGATCCCACCTTCGTGCCTGTTTCTTCCGGGATTCTATATATTTATATTCATGTGTGCACTTATATTGTTTTACCCTGAGGAAAGCTTGAGTCATATCCGAACCAGTCGTCTATATGCAGGGGAAGGGTGGGGTAAAACTACAGGAGGCTTCTATGATTTCCCACAGTTTCCATGAGGCCCAGCTCCTGGTTCTTGATGTGTATATGCTGTTATGTCCATTTATGGTATTATATTTTATCTGCTGTATGTGGTGCCTATTGTTATGTATATATGCTCGAGCTTTGTTTGCATATGTGATGTGTAGCTGTATGTATGTGAGTAATAACAATATTATACATGGGACATGCCTCACACAGCCCTCCTTAGATGCGGTAAATAAGAAGAGATTTTAAATTAGTGTCAAAAAAATCTATGGAGAAATATGTAAATGTGCTGTCTAATAGAATATAAGATAAAGGGGACATTGATCAATCTACTAGAGTATGAAAGCCACACCCCTCCACGCGTGACTAATATCAATGGGGCTCCAGCCACCTTATGTATCTGGCACTGGCTGGGCAGGAGTGTAGTTCCCACCAGGCTCTGCCAGGCTGATCAATCACAACATATTGAATCGCTCAAAGTTCGGTCTTGGCTCAACTGGTAAACTGCCATAACTGTTTAAAATAAATGCTGGCGAAAAAAGTTGAAAGGGGCATTCAATTGATCCAGCGCATGCGCAGTCAGAAGTTACAGGCAGCACTTTGCCTTTTGGGGAGGATCGGCTTGCCACCACACACACCATAATCAAATTTAAGAATAATCTTTATTAATGGTGTCATCATATATTCCGTATTGCTTCCATATCATAACGGACGTATGCAAAGAAATACTCTGCCATAAAAGTATACAAAAAGTCATATGGATCAATTGGTAGTCGAGGCCCTACCTCTCGCAAGAGCTTACAGATCATGAGGGTGAAGGGGGGACACAAGAGTTATAAAATGGTCAGCCATTGTTTTATAAGGAACAGTAGAAAATAATTTTAATAAATAATGCTGCCGACTTGAACCAGCCATCAGCCGCCATTTTTCTTTATACCGACGTCCAAAGGTCAACATGGGACTCAGAAGACGCCTGGAGCTTGTATCGCTGTTTTTTGGATAACATAACAGGAAGAGTACAACGGGATGGGTTAGTAACGAGAGAGCAGTTTTAGCTTGGGTGGATAGGCTTGCCTAAGGAGATTTTTAAACAGCATGGTTGAATGTAGGGTATTTAGCCTGATTAGGCCGTGGAAGAGCATTCAGAGAATTGGTTGTCACTCTGAAGTCTGGCAGACCGGTGTGAGAGGGTTCATTTAAGGTAGACGATTAATCTTAAGCTCACCATAGACGAGATCGAAAGCATCGGGTTGGGCTATAGACTGCGGATTTACAGAGGAGAAGTATAGAGGTGCAGCATTACGCAGGGTGGTCCGCTTTGTGGACATCGGCGGCTCATTTTTACCCTGTATTTGGCCGGAGACTGGCCCCCAGTGGCGTGACTGGCCTAATCGGTCTTTTCAACCGTTCCCAAACATCCATTATTGGTGTACTAAGGGTTGTGTTCAAGTCCGCGTTTTCATACTTGGACTCAGCACCGAAGTTCTTTATAGTCCACTTATCACTATCTACCGTGTCTTAACTTTTGTTTGTATATGGTTCCCCATGATCTGTAAAGTCTGCCGAATATATGTTTACTAGCTTGTTAAAATGTTTATGATTATTGTTTAATTACGGAACACACACTGGACGACTGTTCTTGCAACGTTTGATACCTTCAGATGTTTAGATTTATCATGCGCTACATTTCAAGGATCTTTGCTAGATTATTATTACAGAGACAATTAATAAAAGTTCTGTAGACCACGAGTACTCTGTGTACTGTTCAATAATATAGGAGTGCAAGAGAAAACGAACTAACATAAAACTGCAGGTGCTCTCATGCCCATATGTTTTACTCTGCTTGTAATTCTGTTAGATAAACACTGATGGGTAACTAGAGATAAATATAAGAGGGAATACGGGACACGGCGTTTCTTTTCCATGCAGGGCAGCAATGGCCACTAGGAGCGCCATTAAATACCTAATGAACTATTACTTTCATCAGGTTTTTTTGCAATAATCTTGCACATCCGTGTGCAAAATGAAACTCACATAAATTAGTTTGGACAGCCATAAAATGGATTAGGTTTCGTCAGTGGTTGAACATTGTTACTGGAACCAGGTGACGTGATTAAATGTTCCCCGGGGTCCTTGGCTGTTTACCTACCACCCGTGATCCACATCCAAATCACATTTGCCCGTAATTTGCAGGACTTAACCTCTCATATCCCTTAATTTTTAACTTTTTTGCCAACTTCTCGCTATTTTGCGCATTAACTATTAAATGTTGGCTGCTAGAAAGTACCCCGCAGCATCCAAGTTCACAAGGAGCTCTATTACCAGAACAACATAAATAAACAGTATGGATTTAGGATCCATCCTTCATGGGAGTGGCCCCCACATAGTAGCCAGCATCACTGGTATGCCCCTCCTAGTGTCCAGCATCAGAACGAAATGACCCACAGTGTAGCTAGACATCAGGGCTGGTCTCCCCAACACCAGGGCTACCTGGCCAAATGCCGGGGGGCTGTACATAAGGAATCCATGGGGTAGGGGGGCTTTATATAAATAATCATGAGGGGGCCTGTTTTGGATAATAAACTTGGGAATATTTTTAGAGACAGCAGAATACCAGATCCATTTTTTATTTTCTTCGATTTTTAATGCACCATGTGAGTTCACTGCAAAGGGCCCCTCTGGTCGCCCATGTCCCTACTTGAACCTGGAGTCCGGCCCTGGCCGCCTCCAGGGATGCCTCCCTAGATGTATCCATGAATCACATGATGCCCCGCCCCAGAGTAGTCCGCATCACAGGGATGCCCCTGAGAGTAGCCAGCAGTCACAGAGATGCCCCCCAGAGTAGCCAGCAGTCACAGAGATGCCTCCCAGAGTAGCCAGCAGTCACAGAGATGTCCCCCAGAGTATCCAGCAGTCACAGAGATGCCCCCCAGAGTATCCAGCAGAGACACACACACAAACTTCTCCCTACCTAGTCCTAGCTGGCAGCAATGAGAGACCTTGCTGTGATGCAGGAAGTATGTGCTTCTTACATCACTCCAGGCCCTGGAGAAACAGGTTGGGACAGCAGGGAGAGCAGAGCAGTGTGGAGGCTCGGCTCTGCTCTCGAAGAGATTTGGTGAAAAGCTTCATCAGCCTTTCACCCGATCTCCATTACAATGGTCTCGGTGCCAGACAGGTACCGGACAATGTCAGTGACGCCGCTGCTAGGGGATGTGAATGTGTACTTGTAGCAGCACCACTGACACAGCGTGTCCTATAATTTTCATATGGGGCCCGAGTTTGGGTGGACGTGGTCCCTTCAGAAGCCAAAGGCTCTGGATGCCTTCCAATATAAAGATCCATTGAGTGGAACCTAAAATGTTCAATAACATGATATTAATTTTCTGGTATCTTAACTACCATGTACACTCACTGAATGGAATGGACTACTGTGGTTTTATAATTGATGAATTACATCCAAGGATCTGGTTGGTAATACCGTTACATGTTCTGGGATTCATACTGGGAGTTTAGGCGGCAAAGGCTGGGAATATTACATTAAATTGAAGAAATGGCTTTTTGTAATCTGCAATTTTTCATAAACATACAGCATACTATATAACAGTGATGGCTAACCTATGGCACTGGTGCCAGAGGTGGCACTCAGAGCCCTTTCTGTGGGCACTCAGGCCATCCCCAGAGAGTACTCCAGGTACCTTCCTGCAGTCCCAGACAACCCAGGACTTGCTGTGCACAGAGCTATTTTAAAGTGACAGCTCTACCTGGGACTATTTTCTGCTTTATTGGTGTCCTCAGGGTGCTGGTGTCAATGAAAACTGTGACAGAGAAGGGGTATAAATCACAAATTACATTTCCGTATTGGCACTTTGCAATAAATAAGCGGGTCTATGTTGTAGTTTGGGCACTCGGCCTCTAAAAGGTTCGCCATCACTGCTATATAATGATGTTTGAAAGATGATTGTCTCATCGGTGACTATACTGAACTGCCTGGTGGGAAGTCATTCCGCATTGCAAATACTATCATACTTTTTATTTTTGAAGTTTAATTCAATAATTTCTGAAAGAATTGTGCATACAGATTGCAGATAAGCCCCAGGGGGCTTAGCACATTCTAATATAGCTATTCTCACATTTCCTAATAGGTCTGCCTCAATGTCTTATACATTACCCACATCATCATTCATAGGCAGTGATCTGTTAGGAGTACCACATCATCATTCATAGGCAGTGATCTGTTAGGAGTAACTAAGTGCAAATGTAATTTAATGTCTACTTATCCTAAGACTAAGGCTACATTCACACTACCGTATGGGGGACGTATATACGACCGCCATATATACGGCCGATATACGTCCCCCATAGACAGCAAAGGGCACACGTGCGGCACCATACCGCTCCATACCCCGGAAAAAGATAGGACATGTCCTATCTTTCTCCGTAGTACGGCGCCGTGTGCCATAACTTCCTATGGAGAGGGGCGGGGGTGAGCTGCGCTCACCTCCTCCTCCTCTCCCCGTGCACTGCCGTTGCCCGCTACGGTACGGTACGGGCGGGCAACGGCAGTGTGAATGTAGCCTAATTGTGTGCTATCACCAGTTTATCAATTTTCTTTGCGTTTAATGGGGAAGATTTATTATCAAGTTTCTGAGGTAAAACTGTTCTACTTGCCCATGGAAACCAATCAGAGCTCAGTTTTAATTTTATAAATTATTAAAGGTCTTCATTATCATGTGCATGTTGGCTTATGCGGCCAAAGTGCCGAGAATCTATTCTACATCGCGGGCCAAACAGATCTTTGACAAAGATGATAAGAATATTACAAACACTATAGTGGTGGAGTTTCCAGTGTCACGGGAAAGGTGATCCCACCTTCGTGCCTGTTTCTTCCGGGATTCTATATATTTATATTCATGTGTGCACTTATATTGTTTTACCCTGAGGAAAGCTTGAGTCATATCCGAACCAGTCGTCTATATGCAGGGGAAGGGTGGGGTAAAACTACAGGAGGCTTCTATGATTTCCCACAGTTTCCATGAGGCCCAGCTCCTGGTTCTTGATGTGTATATGCTGTTATGTCCATTTATGGTATTATATTTTATCTGCTGTATGTGGTGCCTATTGTTATGTATATATGCTCGAGCTTTGTTTGCATATGTGATGTGTAGCTGTATGTATGTGAGTAATAACAATATTATACATGGGACATGCCTCACACAGCCCTCCTTAGATGCGGTAAATAAGAAGAGATTTTAAATTAGTGTCAAAAAAATCTATGGAGAAATATGTAAATGTGCTGTCTAATAGAATATAAGATAAAGGGGACATTGATCAATCTACTAGAGTATGAAAGCCACACCCCTCCACGCGTGACTAATATCAATGGGGCTCCAGCCACCTTATGTATCTGGCACTGGCTGGGCAGGAGTGTAGTTCCCACCAGGCTCTGCCAGGCTGATCAATCACAACATATTGAATCGCTCAAAGTTCGGTCTTGGCTCAACTGGTAAACTGCCATAACTGTTTAAAATAAATGCTGGCGAAAAAAGTTGAAAGGGGCATTCAATTGATCCAGCGCATGCGCAGTCAGAAGTTACAGGCAGCACTTTGCCTTTTGGGGAGGATCGGCTTGCCACCACACACACCATAATCAAATTTAAGAATAATCTTTATTAATGGTGTCATCATATATTCCGTATTGCTTCCATATCATAACGGACGTATGCAAAGAAATACTCTGCCATAAAAGTATACAAAAAGTCATATGGATCAATTGGTAGTCGAGGCCCTACCTCTCGCAAGAGCTTACAGATCATGAGGGTGAAGGGGGGACACAAGAGTTATAAAATGGTCAGCCATTGTTTTATAAGGAACAGTAGAAAATAATTTTAATAAATAATGCTGCCGACTTGAACCAGCCATCAGCCGCCATTTTTCTTTATACCGACGTCCAAAGGTCAACATGGGACTCAGAAGACGCCTGGAGCTTGTATCGCTGTTTTTTGGATAACATAACAGGAAGAGTACAACGGGATGGGTTAGTAACGAGAGAGCAGTTTTAGCTTGGGTGGATAGGCTTGCCTAAGGAGATTTTTAAACAGCATGGTTGAATGTAGGGTATTTAGCCTGATTAGGCCGTGGAAGAGCATTCAGAGAATTGGTTGTCACTCTGAAGTCTGGCAGACCGGTGTGAGAGGGTTCATTTAAGGTAGACGATTAATCTTAAGCTCACCATAGACGAGATCGAAAGCATCGGGTTGGGCTATAGACTGCGGATTTACAGAGGAGAAGTATAGAGGTGCAGCATTACGCAGGGTGGTCCGCTTTGTGGACATCGGCGGCTCATTTTTACCCTGTATTTGGCCGGAGACTGGCCCCCAGTGGCGTGACTGGCCTAATCGGTCTTTTCAACCGTTCCCAAACATCCATTATTGGTGTACTAAGGGTTGTGTTCAAGTCCGCGTTTTCATACTTGGACTCAGCACCGAAGTTCTTTATAGTCCACTTATCACTATCTACCGTGTCTTAACTTTTGTTTGTATATGGTTCCCCATGATCTGTAAAGTCTGCCGAATATATGTTTACTAGCTTGTTAAAATGTTTATGATTATTGTTTAATTACGGAACACACACTGGACGACTGTTCTTGCAACGTTTGATACCTTCAGATGTTTAGATTTATCATGCGCTACATTTCAAGGATCTTTGCTAGATTATTATTACAGAGACAATTAATAAAAGTTCTGTAGACCACGAGTACTCTGTGTACTGTTCAATAATATAGGAGTGCAAGAGAAAACGAACTAACATAAAACTGCAGGTGCTCTCATGCCCATATGTTTTACTCTGCTTGTAATTCTGTTAGATAAACACTGATGGGTAACTAGAGATAAATATAAGAGGGAATACGGGACACGGCGTTTCTTTTCCATGCAGGGCAGCAATGGCCACTAGGAGCGCCATTAAATACCTAATGAACTATTACTTTCATCAGGTTTTTTTGCAATAATCTTGCACATCCGTGTGCAAAATGAAACTCACATAAATTAGTTTGGACAGCCATAAAATGGATTAGGTTTCGTCAGTGGTTGAACATTGTTACTGGAACCAGGTGACGTGATTAAATGTTCCCCGGGGTCCTTGGCTGTTTACCTACCACCCGTGATCCACATCCAAATCACATTTGCCCGTAATTTGCAGGACTTAACCTCTCATATCCCTTAATTTTTAACTTTTTTGCCAACTTCTCGCTATTTTGCGCATTAACTATTAAATGTTGGCTGCTAGAAAGTACCCCGCAGCATCCAAGTTCACAAGGAGCTCTATTACCAGAACAACATAAATAAACAGTATGGATTTAGGATCCATCCTTCATGGGAGTGGCCCCCACATAGTAGCCAGCATCACTGGTATGCCCCTCCTAGTGTCCAGCATCAGAACGAAATGACCCACAGTGTAGCTAGACATCAGGGCTGGTCTCCCCAACACCAGGGCTACCTGGCCAAATGCCGGGGGGCTGTACATAAGGAATCCATGGGGTAGGGGGGCTTTATATAAATAATCATGAGGGGGCCTGTTTTGGATAATAAACTTGGGAATATTTTTAGAGACAGCAGAATACCAGATCCATTTTTTATTTTCTTCGATTTTTAATGCACCATGTGAGTTCACTGCAAAGGGCCCCTCTGGTCGCCCATGTCCCTACTTGAACCTGGAGTCCGGCCCTGGCCGCCTCCAGGGATGCCTCCCTAGATGTATCCATGAATCACATGATGCCCCGCCCCAGAGTAGTCCGCATCACAGGGATGCCCCTGGAAAGTAAGCCAGCAGTCATAGAGATGCCCCCCCAGATTAGCCCGAGCATTCACACGAGAATGCCTCCCATAGTAATCCAGCGTCACATAGATGTCCCACGCTCAGAGTATCCAGGCAGTCACAAGATGCCCCCCCAGAGTATCCAGCAGAGACACACCCCAAACTTTCTCTCCCTACCATACTCCGCTAGCTGGCAGCACGAGAACCTTGCTGTTATGCAGGGAGTTTTGCTCTCTTAACTATTCACTCCAGCCCTGTAGAAACAGGTTCCTGTGACAGCAGGAGGATGCAAGCATGTGAGGCCTCGCTCGCTCTGCGACGAGATTTGGTGAAAAGCTTCAGCATCTTTTCACCCGATCTCCATTACAAATGGTCTCACGGGTGCCATGACAGGTACCGACAAGGTCATGACGCCGCTGCTAGGGGATTGAATGTGTACTTGTAGCAGCACCACTGACAACAGCGTGTTCCTATAATTTTCCAATGGGGGGCCCGAGTTTTGTGGTGGCGTGTCCCTTCAGACGCAAAGGCTCGGGATGCCTTCCCAAGATAAGATCCATTGAGTGGAACCGAAAATGGTCACTAACATGAATATTAATTTTCTAGTATCTTTCTACCATGGCCCTGACTGACTGGAAGGACTACTGGTGTGTTTTATTAATCGATGAATTAACCTCCAATGGATCGGGTTGGTATACCGTTACATATGTTTCTGGGATTCAATACTGGATTTAGAGGCGGCAAATGGCTGAGGAATATTACATTAAATTGAAGAAATGGCTTTTTGTACTATGCCATTTTTTCATATAAACATACATCAGATAATATACATTGATGGCTAACCTATGGACACTGGTGGCCATATTTGCAACCAGACCCTTTCTTGTGGGCACTCGGCCATCCCCAGAGAGGACTCCAGGTACCTTCCTGCATGTCCCAACAGCCCAGGACTTGCTGTGGCACCTAGCTGATTTTAAAGTGACCGCTCGATCTAACCTGGGACTTTTTTCTGCTTTATTGGTGTCCTCAAAGTGCTGGTATCAATGAAAACTGTGACAGCGAAGATGATTATAAATCACAAATTCATTTCCGTATTGGCACTTTGCGATAAATTAAGCGGTCGTTGTTGTAGTTGGGGCACTCGGTAGGGCCGTCTACAAGGTTCCGCTCATCACTGCTAATAATAATAGGTTTGAAAGATATTGTCGTCATCGTGACTAGACTGAACGCTGCCTGGTTGGGTAAGTCATTCCGCATTGCCAACATACTAATCATACTTGTTATATTTTTGAAGTTTCATATTCAAATTCTGAAAGAAGCTGTGCATACATCTCTGCGATAAGCCCCATGGGGCTGCACATGATAAAATAGCTTTTCTCACGTTTCCCTTGGTGATGCCTTCATGTCGTTAATAACACATTAATCCACATCATCAGATCATAGCAGTGACCTGTTAGGAAGTAATTTCAAATGGATTATATGTCCTAACTATATCCTAAGCCACTAGGCTACATTCACAACTACCGTATGGGGGCGTATATACGGCCGCGTATATACGGCCGATATCGCTCCCCCATAGATGCATGGGCACACGTGCGGCACCATAACCCTCTCCGTACCACCCGGAAAATATATGCAAGTCCTATCTTTCTCCGTAGTAATGCGCCGTGCGCCATTCAACTTCCATACACGGGATAATATGAGGCGGAGGTGGCTGAGACTGCTCCCACCTCCTCCATCCTCTCCCCTCTGCACCTGCCAGTTTGCTCAATACGATACAGGACGGCTACGGGCGGCAACGGCAGATGGTGAAGCTAGCCTAACGCCTTGTGTGCTAGATCTAAAATCCAAGTATTATAATCAATCTGTCCCTTTCTCTCTCGTGCGTATTAACATGGGGAAGATTTATTATCAAGTTCTGAGGTAAAACTTGTCTCTACGTGCCCATGGCACATCAGAGCTCAGTTCTTTAACTTCTTATAAAACAGCTGTGGCTGAAAATGAAACTGAGCGCTTGACTTGGTCTGGCCGTGGGCAACTGAACAGTTCTGCCGTCATAAGCAGACTCTATGATGCATTCTCCCCAAGTGTCAATATGAACCCATAAAGCTAAAACCACAACAAGCGATACAGGAAGTGCCAAGATCCTCCACTATTTCTAGTTCAAGACACTTCTTTTTATGCTTAATGACGTCAGTGTGGCGAGATGCTGTTTGTTCAACAGTACGCCTACCCTGAGCTGCACTAGCATGCCATACACTTTTTGATGGATTTTTGAGCCTGCTTCGAAAGAGCTTTAATAACGGATAACGAAGTATATAGATGATTAACTTCTGATCTAATACTAATGTAGATCAGTGCCCAGTGAACCAATTCATTCGATGACAAACTCTGTACCTGCGTGCTCCCTCTCTTCACGAATGCAACCACATAAGGGAAATCACTCCTCCATTCCTCCCGTGCCACCCCCACGTCATGGTATACATGAGTTGACAAATTGTATTGCATTGCAGTCCATGGAGGTAGAAGATCAGCTAGAGTCAGAGAGGATACCTAATGAGTAGAAGTGATCGACACCAAAATACTCACTCCGCCATTACCCTATGCAGTTTTCATAGCCAGGAGCCAGTATAGATAAAACTTTTTATCACCTCTATTTAACAGTGAGTGGAACCATATGGCTTATTGTAACAAGGCAGAATTGGGAATTCATATCAAAATGTATGGGAAAAAGAAGGTAAACAAGAGATCCTGGCTACAGTTCCCTTTAAATTTGTTTCCCTCTGGGCTCTCCTCTTCGACATTTCAAATAACTTAATAAAATACTTTCCACAAACCAACGACTGTGTTGTAGTATCATAACCATGGAACCAGGCATCACCCATGAAGAGGTCGCTGGTTGTAAAAGGTTACGTGGCTGACAAGAGGTAAAGACGTTATTGTTACAGAGTTGCACAGAACTGATTGTCCCAGTCCCCTGAAATCCGACATGCATATCCTCACACAGCACCACGTACTTTTTTCTGTGTCCCTCTAAAGCATCATGGCCTGCCAGATTAAAAAGGGCATCACTCACACAACATTACATGGCTCAGCAAGTTATCAGCTTAGACCAGCTGTGGATGCTGCTGCACCCTCTCCCAATATCAAATACATTATAATAAAACTTTATTTCCATAGCACCATCATATTCCGCAGCAATGTACACAATTCATAGGATACAAATAACACCCTGTGTCAGTCACTGTAATGCCTGCCCAGTAAATTCATCACACTCATCCACAAAGCTCTGCACAGTGATGCACCTCCCTACCTCTCTGCCCTCCTCTCAATCTATTGCCCAAACCGTGCTCTATGATCTTCCAGTGATCTTTCCTCCTTAATTCAAACCAGGACATCTCCCAAGCTGCACCTATTCTCTAGAATACCTTGTACTGTGCCTGTGTGACAACTCAGCAATAATAATAATAATTCCTTTATTTATATAGCGCTCACAGATCACACAGCACTGTACAGAGCTTTCCAGATCAGTCCCTGGGACTCAAAAGCTAATCAACCTACCAGTATGTTTTGGAGTGAGGGAGGAAACCGGAGGACCCAGAGGAAACCCACTACAAATAACACCCTGTGTCAGTCACTGTAATGCCTGCCCAGTAAATTAATCACACTCATCCACAAAGCTCTGCACAGTGCTGCACTTCCCTACCTCTCTGCCCTCATCTCAGTCTATTGCCCAAACCGTGCTTTATGATCTTCCAGTGATCTTTCCTCCTTTATTCAAACCAGGACATCTCCCAAGCTGCACCTATTCTCTGGAATACACTACCTCGTACTGTGCCTGTGTGACAACTCAGCAATAATAATAATAATTCCTTTATTTATATAGCACTAACAGATTATGCAGCGCTGCACAGAGCTTTCCAGATCAGTACCCGGGGCTCACAAGCTAATCAACCTACCAGTATGTTTTGGAGTGAGGGAGGAAACCAGAGAACCCAGAGGAAACCCACTGAATCATGGGAAGAACAGACAACCTCTTTACAGATATTGACCTGGATGGGACTTGAACCCAGGAGGACCCCAGCACTTCAAGGCTGTAGTGCTAACCACTGAGCCACTGTGCTGCCTCCATGATAATGATTACATTATCATTGCCTTCTATTTCTTTACATTTCTGTACAAAAAGTTCTGTCAGTGTCGGCATACCCAGAAAACATCATCTACTGAGTTTTACATAAAGACTGCACATAATATATATTAGAGGGGGTGGATCTTATCACAGCCAGATATTAAAATAGACGCCAACTTTGTTTACCCTAAAGAGCCAGCTGCGCTAAAAAATAATGGACCTGCGTATATGTTGCCATATTACCCGCCGGCAATTTGGGCTTCAATGGAACGGAGAGGGTGAGAGCGTCTCACCCCAACTCACTCCTGCACCCATGCTGTATGCTCGCCCAGGTATGCCCTCGGGTAATTGAATTTCCTCATGAGGCCTCATGCTATGTGTTCCACCTCACGGATTATCGGGCCAAGCTAAAAGTCCAAACTTATGAAGGTTTTCCAACTATACAGATATTTTTACAATTGCCCAACATCTGTTTTAAAAAGTATAGACGACATCACTCTCAATCATTTTTCCTGCCTCTCTCCCCTTTTGATGCTTCCCCAAATGGGTTTGTCAAGGTAGTCTACTTAACTTTCCTGATCTATGATGAGTTAGAGACAGAGACTTCTGCAGCCATCTGCACGACTTTTATGATAAATGCAGTTTGTTTCTTGTCAACATATCACCGTAGCATCAGGAATATGAGAGCCAGCGGAGGCTGTAAACAATGAGACAGGAACAGAGGCATAGTAGCAGACATATAGAGATCCGGGTGCTGTACATGGAACATATATGGGACCTCTGGTTTATCCCATGTCCTGTCATAGAACTCTCAACGTTATGAAACTTGTTTAGGCTGAACATTCGTTTAATTCAGACAATTAGGTACAATCTGAATCTACCTAGGGGCTTCTGTATGGTTACGATAGACCCCCTTAACTACAGGGCTTGTTACAATAGAAGTAAGTACTCTAAGTATTACTTACGCCTTCTAAGATTTGACAGCATACTGAGCGAGCTTAAAAAATTAATTATGGGCTGGAAACCCTATAGGAAATCTAGAACACTCTATTATAGTATTATAGTTTAGTGTGAGTAACAGACTAAACCAAACCTGCTTTGGGTTCAGTCTTCCCGTTGGTCAAAGCACATACCTGTTCTCACTCGGATTAAGCCAACCGATATAAGCCCGAGATAAGCCGAGTACGTATTTTTGCCCACAAAAATGGGCACACTATTGACCTCATGTAAGCCCAGGTGGGAAATGTAGGCAACTACTCTTTAATAAAATGGTCACAGTAGCATCCCTTCAAAGTCCAATAGACAATGTCCAGTACTCCCATCACTAATGTCCAGTAGCAGTGCCAACTTTACAGAAATGTCCAGGAGCAGCACATTATATTTACTTGACTGGCATGTTGCTGCCTTGAGTGTCACACCATCACTTGTGTGTGTGCATGCGTTGCAAGAGCATTGGGCATGACCTCTACCACGCTCGGCTTGCATTGGAATGCAGAAATAAGACAACCTAGGGAAACAGGGTGAGCGACGGAGGTGCGTACTAAGTTTTTTTTTTAATTACAACCCAGGTATAAGCCTAGTGTGGGCTTTTTCAGTAAAAAATGGGCTTATACTCGAGTATAACGTAATTTTCCCATCAGACCCAAATAATTAAACTTGCTTTCTTCACTAAATGAACTGTGTGACCACTTCTCCTTTGTCCACACCCCATGCTCCTAAAAGATGAGTCTGGCCTTTTGATTTTTTCTGCTAGTAAGAGGTCTGGTCACTGCAGATTGAGCTTTATGTCAAATGCTCAGACCAGATCCCTTTCCCTGTTCAGTCCTGAGCTGGAGAGCAATTCCAGCTGCAGTGATGAAACAAGTACCCCATGGGGTTTCTTCCGCATAATCCTGGTCTCGTCTTCATTTGTCTATCTAGGATACCATCCTTCATGGGGGACTTGAATGATTTGTGATTTGTTATGCTCTGTCGTATATAGAAATAACAGACTTAGAATAACAACTAACTTCTCTCTATGGGCCCAATGGCCTCATCTGGACAACCGTTTTTGCCATAGGGATTCAGTCACTGGCCACACAAATTTCCCCCCAAAAATTGGGATTGATTAATTACTTAGTAAAGTGATGATGTAAGAAGATGTGCCTGACACATGGCACTTCCATAATTTAGTTGCTATAAGAGGTTGCAGTGTTTAGACTGATGCAGCCTCTTCACCTAGTGCCATACATTTATAGTGGCTATAACTATTATTGTGCCCAGCCTTATTTATTAATGGGTCCTGAACTACAGTGTACTAAAGTATTCAGCTTTTCCATAACTTCAGAGCCATTAAATATTATTAGGGGTAAATATAAATACATGTGAGTTTCTATTTCCAGGGTACAAGAATGTAAAATTTTCTGGATCCTGTAATATAAATGTGAACACAGCTTCTTCTGCCTTTTCCTGAAATGAGTATGAAAATCATCAATAAAAAAATCTCATGAATATCCCTGAACCCAACGCTAATGCAGCGTACATTACTGGACGCGCAGCCATTTCCTGATTGGGCAGGATGGATCATTTCTCTGGGCCCCCGCCATAAAACCTTTTTAACTCTCTGCAGAATGTTTCTTTCTTCATCTGTGCACTCTAATTTATAGCTCTCCTCAACGAATGAGCTATCATACTCCTTAACCTTTTCAGGTTACTATTGAGACGAGTTTTGTTAAAAAAAAAATATTTAAAAAAATGGACAAATTTTTCCCTCTTCAGAATGTCATAACTTGACTAAGATCTAAGGGCTTAGACCTGTGGGAACATATAGTTTCTTTTAAAAGGATGTTGTGGAAAGATTTTTTTTAGGAGAAAAAACAAGAGATGAATATTTTACTGGAAGGTTAATTGCCGTAGCCGAAGAGAGACTGTTTCCTTTATGTCTCTGCTGTAAGTAAAGGAAATAGAGCTTTGCCTTTAGAAAATCTGTAGTGAATGTGTGTTAGGATCGGTGGTGTGGACCCCTGAACTGCAATGGCAGTAAGCCGACACCTGGGAGCGGAGTCTAAGTGGCCCCCGATATTCACCAGATCCCGCCGAAAAGCGGTTGGATTGTGCTGGCATCTCTCTTGCCGAGGGAGTGGCCAAGGTGAGGTACATAGATGGCAACAGAGTCAGAGTCAAAGTCAGGTCAGGTGGTCAAGGATCAGAGTGAGTACTAACAAATGGTCAAGGCAGGCGGCAGAGAATCGGGTCAGAAAACAAAGCAAGGGTCAAAACGGATAATCACAAGGGTCACAAAAACAATCGCTTTCCCTTATGCACAGGGCACAAAGAACCGGCATTGGTCAAAAGAACAGCAGGCAATATATCAAGTCAGCTGCTGGCCAGCGCCAATTAGCGCAACACTGGTGGCTTTCAACTTCACGTGCCGACCCGCGCCCTAGGGAGCGGGAACGTGTGCCAAGGCACCATCGCTGGACGTGGACATGTGAGTAGCCGCAGCCAACATAGAGGTACTTGGTGCGCCTGCGAATCGAGGCATGGTCTAGAACCCCAACGATGTCTTTGTATTCCATGTATTTTCTTTGAAACATCAGCTCTCACTTTTCTCATGGGAATGGCAGAGGCAACAACAATGCAGACATTCCACATTCAGTAGTCCTAGGAAATAATTTGATTTGCGTCTGGCCAAAGGCAGAGAATCTACTGCGTACAATCGGCCAAAAAAAGATATTTAAAAGGAGGAAATAAGGTACAAACATAGTAGTGGTGGATTTCCAGTCACGTGAAAAAGGTGATCCCCCCTTCCGTGCCTGTTTCTCTCCCGGGATTTCCTATATATTTATATTCATGTGTGCACTGAATATTGTTTACACCTGAGGAAAGCTTGAGTCCATATCCGAAAACAGGTCGTCTATATGCAGGGGAGGGGGGGGTAACTACAGAGCTGCTATGGAGCCCACATGTCATGAGGCCCCACCCCAGCATCTGGGGTATGGATGTGTATATGCTGTATGTCCATTTATGTATTAATATGTATCGCTGTATGTGTGCGTATATGTTTAGTATATATGCTCTAGATTTGTTTTGCATAGTTATGTGTATGCTGTATGTATGTAGTATAAAAATATGTATACATGGGAAACATGCCTCACACAGCTCCTTAGATGCTGTAAATAAGAATGAGGTTTTTTAAATTATGTCAAAAAAAATCTATGGAGGAAATATTAAATGGGTAGCGGTCCTATAGAATTATAAAGATAAGGGGGTACATTTATCATATACTAGAGTCTGAAAGCCCCACCCCTCCACCCTTGAATTATCACAAGGCGTCCAGCCTACTATGTATCTGGCAGCTGGCTGGGCAGGATTAGTTTCCAGGCTCTGCCAGGCATGATCAATCACAAGCTATAGTAATGCGCATTCAGAAGTTCGGGTCTGGCTCAACTGGTAATCGCATTAACTGTTAAATCTGCGGAAAAGTTAAAGGGGCATTCAAATTGATCCAGCGCATGCGCGTCAAGTTTACATCCCCACTTTGCCATTTTGGGGAGGATCGGCTTGCCACCACCCACACATATCAATTTAATAATAATCTTTATTTATATGTGTCATCATATTCCGTAGTGGCTTCCATATCATAACGGCCGTTGCAAATAATACTGCAATAAAGAGTACAAAAGTCATATGGAGCAATAGTAGTGAGGGCCCCTACTCGCAAGAGCTACGTCTATGAGGGTGAAGGGGTACACCAAGGTATAATGGTCCACGCCATGTTTTTATAATGGACCAGAGAGAAATAATTTAATAAATAAAAATCTGCCGCTTGAACCAGCCATCAGCCGCCATCTTTTTATACAAAGTCAAAGTCAATGGGACTGCAGAGAAGCCTGGGCCTTTATCTGCTGTTTGTTTGGATACAGCCAGAAGAGTACACGGGATGTTGTTAGTAGAGATAGATGCAGTTAGCGTGTGTGATATGGCTTGCCTAAGGAGATTTTAACACAATTTTGAATGTGGGTTTAGCCTGATAGGCCGGGGTAGAGCATTCCAGGAATTGGTGCAGCTCTTGAGAAGTCTGGCAGACATGTGTGAGAGTTCAATTTAAGGTAGATATTAATCTAAGATCACTAGCAGATCGAAGACACGGGTTGTGGCGATAGACTGCGATGACAGAGGAGAAAGTAGGGAGTGCGCATTACGCAGAGCTTTGTGGATGAGGAGGATAATTTTAAACTGTATTTGGAAGGAGACTGCAACCAGTGCAGTGACTGGCCTAATAGGGTATTTCAACAGTTAACACTCCATGATTGGTGTTACTAAGGGTTGTGGATTCAGTCCGCGTTTCATACGTGGACCAGAACAGAAGTTCTTTATAGGTCCACTTATCCACTATCTACAGTGTCTTATTTGTTGTATATTTTCCCCATGATCTGTAAATGTCTGCCGATATGATGTTACTAATTGTTTAAAATGTTATGATTATTTTTATTACTTACACACACTGGACTGATCTTGCAACTTTGATACCTCATAGTGTTAGATTTTATGCATTCTCTACATTAAGGATCATTTGCTTATTTATTATTACAGAAACATTATAAAAGGTTCTGTAAACAACGAGTAACTCTGTGTACTGTTCAATAATATAGGATTGCAATAGAAACGACTACATAAAACTGCAGGTTGCTCTCAATGCCCATATGTTTTTACTCTGAATTGTAATGTTCTGTTAGATAAACACTGATGGGTAAATATAGATAATTAAGAGGAATACGGGACACTGCGTCTTCATGCAGGGCAGCATGGCCACTAGGAGCGCCATATAAATAATAATGAACTATTACTTTCATCATCAGTTTTGTTTTGAATATCTTGACATCCGTTATTCAAAATTCAACTCACATAAATTATTGGCACAGAAATGGATTTATGGTTTCTTCATTGGTTGAACATTGATGTGTGGAACCAGTGACGGATTAAATGTCCCATGGGGTCCTTGGCTGTTTACCCGTCCCCACACTCCAAATCAACATGTTTCCGATGTCAGGACTTACAACTCTATATCCTTAATTTTGTAACTTTTTTCCACACTTCTCAGTATTTTGCATTAAATATTAATGTTGCTGCTAAAAAGTACCGCAGATAACAAGTTCACAAGGGCTCAGTAACCAGAAAAAATAAATAAAAGGTATTGGATTTAGAGGCCAGCAGTCAATGGGATCCCCACATAGTATGCCAGCAGTCACTGGGATGCCCCTCCAGAGTGGTCACATCACAGAAATACCCACAGTGTAGCTAGCATCAGGGCTGGCCCCCAACACAGGCATACCTGGCCAATGCCTGGGGGCTTTCATAAGGAATCCATGGGGTGAGGGGGGCTTTATATAAATAATCATGAGGGGACTGTTGTGGAATAATAACTAGGGAATATTTTAGCATCAGAAGACCAGATCAGTTTTTAGTTTCTGAATTTTTAATGCCACCATGTGAGTTCACTGCAAAGGGGCCCACTCTGTCGCCCAGGGCCCTACTGGAACTGGAGCCGGCCCTGGCCAGCAGTCACACGGGATGCCCCCTAGAGTAGCCAGAATCACAGGGATGCCCCTCCCCAGAGTATTCAGCATCACAGGGATGCCCCTGAGAGTACCACAGTCATAGAGATGCCCCCCAGAGTAGCCAGCATTCACAGAGTGCCTCCCATGTAGCACGTCAAAGAGAGTCCCCCAGATTCCAGCACTTCCAGAGATGCCCCCCCAGAGTATCCACAGAGTCCAAGCACACACACACAAACTTCTCCTACCCTAGTCCTAGCTGGCAGCACAGAGATCCTTGCTTTGTCGGGAGTATGTGCTTCTTAATCACTCCAGCCCTGAGAAACAGGTTGGGGACAGCAGGAGAGCAGAGCAGTGTGGAGGCTCGCTCTGCTCTCGAAGAGATTTGGTGAAAAGCTTCATCAACCTTTCACACCCGATCTCCATTACAATGGTCTCGGTGCAGACAGGTACCGGACAATGTCAGTGAGCCGCTGCTAGGTGGATGTGAATGTGTACTTGTACAGCACACACTGACACAGCGTGCCTATAATTTTCATATGGGGCCCGGTTTGGGTGGGGCGTGGTCCCTTCAGAAGCCCAAAGGCTCTGGATGGCCTTCCAATATAAAGATACCATGTGGAACCTAAATGTTCACTAACATGATATTAATTTTCTAGTTCTTTACTTTACCATGTACAACTGACTGATGTAATGGACTACTGTGGTGTTTAAATCGATAATTACATCCAAGGATCTGGTTGGTATACCGTTACATTTCTGGGATGCATTACTGGGAGTTTAGGCGGGCAAAGGCTGGGAATATTACATTAAATTGAAGAAATGCTTTTTTATCTGCAATTTTCATAAACATACAGCATACTTAACAGTGATGGCTACCTATGGCACTGGTGCCAGAGGTGGCACTCAGACCCCTTTCTTTGGGCACTCAGGCCATCCCCAGAGAGGCTCCAGGTACCTTCCTGCATCCCAGACACCCAGACTTGCTGTGCACAGAGCTATTTTAAAGTGACAGCTCTACCTGGGACTATTTCTGCTTTATTGGTGTCCTCATAGTGCTGGTATCAATGAAAACTGTGACAAGAAGGGAGTATAAATCACAAATTACCTTTCCGTATTGGCACTTTGCGATAAATAAGCGGGTCTTTGTTGTAGTTTGGGCACTCGGCCCTCTAAAGGTTCGCCATCACTGCTATATAATGATGTTTGAAAGATGATTGTCTCATCGGTGACTATACTGAACTGCCTGGTGGAAGTCCTTCGCATTGGCAAATACTATCATACTTTTTATTTTTGAAGTTATATTCAATAATTTCTGAAAAATTGTGCATACAGATTCGGATAGCCCCAGGGGGGCTTAGGCACATTTAATATAGCTATTCTCACGTTTCCTAATAGGTATGCCTCAATGTCTTATACATTAGCCACATCATCATTCATAGCAGTGATCTGTTAGGAGTATTGCAAATGTAATTTAATGTCTACTTATCCTACGACTAAGGCTAACATTCACACTACCGTCTGGGGGACGTATATCGGTCCGACGTATATACGGCCATATACGTCCCCATAATTGGCAATGGGCACACGTGCGGCACCATAACCGCTCCGTACCCCCGGAAAAAGTAGGACAAGTCCTATCTTTCTCCGTAGTATGTGGCGCGTGCGCCATAACTTCCTATTAGAGGGGCGGGGTGAGCTGCGCTCACCTCCTCCTCCTCTCCCCGTGCACTGCCGTTGCCCTATACGTACGTACGGGCAGGCAACGCAGTGTGAATGTAGCCTAATTGTGTGCTATCACCAGTTTATCAATTTTCTTTTGCGTTTAATGGGGAAGATTTATTATCAAGTTTCTGAGGTAAAAACTGTTCTACTTGCCCATGGAAACCATCAGAGCTCAGTTTTTAATTTTATAACAGCTGTGGGAAAATGAAACTGAGCTCTGATTGGTTGCCGTGGCAACTAGAACAGTTCTGCTCTAAGAACTTATGATTAATCTCCCCCAATGTGTCTATATATGAAACCCATAAAGCATAAACCACACAAGCGTAGAGCATGAGTGCCAAGATCCTCCCTATTTCTAGTTCAAGACACTCTTTTTATTTTAAAGACTCCGTGATGTCCTGTTTTTGAACAAGTACTAACTGAGCTGCACTAGAAGCAACACTTTTTGATGGATTGTGAGCCGTCCAATTAATATTATAATAATAATAATATTAATAATATAATAATGGATCAGTGCCAGTGACATTTTCGACAAACTCTGTACTCTTCTCCCCTCACTCCTCCTCCCTCCCCCCACTCATGTAGACATGAGTTACAAGATTTGCTTGCAGCATGAGGTAGAAAACAAGAAGAGCAGAGAGGAGATAATGATGATGACGACACAAAACTCCCATGACCTGATCAGTTTGCTGACAGGAAGCCAAGTAATAACTTTTATCCTCATTTAAAAGTGAGTGGAACCAGTAGTGCTTATAGTAAAGCGATTGGGATTATATCAAAAGGATATTGGAAATAAGGTAAAAATGAGAAATCCTGGCTACAGGTTCCCTTTAAATTTGTTTCCCTTCTGGGTCTCCTCTCTTGCATTTCAAATAACTTTATAAAAATACTTCCAAACGACTGTGTTGTAGTATCATAACCATGAACAAGGCATCACCCATGAAGAGGCAGCAGGTGTAAAGGTTACAGTGGCTGATAAGAGGTAACAGACTTTATGGTTACAGAGTTGCACCGAATTGTTGTCCACAGTCCCCTGAAATCCACAAGGCAGATACCATACACAGCACCACAGTCTTTCTGTGTCCCTCTAAAGCATCATGGCTGCAGATTGCATCACGACATGGCTCAGCAAGTTATCAGCTTAGACCAGCTGTGGATGCTGCTGCACCCTCACCCAAATATCAAATACATTATAATAAATATTTATTTCCATAGCAACCATCATATTTGTTCTGCAGCAATGTACACAATTCATAGGGTACAAATACACCCTGTGTCAGTCACTGTAATGCCTGCCCATAAATTCATCACACTCATCCACAAAGCTCTGCACTGATGCCCTCCCCTACCACTCTGCCCTCCTCTCATCTATTGCCCAAACCGTGCTCTATGATCTTCCAGTGATCTTTCCTCCTTAATTCAAACCAGACTCTCCCCAAGCTGCACCTATTCTCTAGAATACCTTGTACTGTGCCTGTGTGACAGCTCAGCAATAAGAATAATAATTCCTTTATTTATATAGCGCTCACAGATTACGCAGCACTGTACAGAGCTTTCACAGATCAGTTGTCCTGGGACGCAAAAGCTAAGCAACCTACCAGTATGTTTTGGAGTGAGGAGGAACCGGAGGACCCAGGAAACCCACTGAATCATGGAAAGAACAGACAACCTCTTTGCAGATGTTGACCTGGATGGGACTTGAACCCAGGAGGACCCCAGCACTGCAAGGCTGTAGTGCTAACCACTGAGCCACTGTGCTGCCTCCATAACGATGATTACCTTATCATTGCCTTCTAATTCTTTACATTTCTGTACAGAAAGTTCTGTCAGTGTCGGCATCCCCCAGAAACATCATCTACTGAGTTTTTACAAAGATACTGCACATAATATAATGAAGGGCGTGTGAGCTTTTCAACAGCCAGATATTAAAATAGACGCCAACTTTGTTTACCCTAAAGACCTGCTCAATATAAGCAGAAAAATCAATGCTGCGATGTACATAGTTATTTGTGCTGCACATTTTTGTTTTTGCAGTCTGTGTCTATGTTCGCTTTGCTGCAGCTTCCGGCTAAGAAACTGTCACGTCGGATTACGCCGCTTGCAGCGCTCGCTATTCTCACAGTTCTGCTCTCGCTGGCTGTCAGTCATCTGTCTTCGCTGATAAAGGAATTGTTGATGTTAGAAGTGATGAAATGTATTTTATCCATATTTTTCCCATGGAAAGCTGAATGTACAGCAAACCTGTCAATCTAATGTTGTATATCCATCCAAATAATAACCTACAACTGTAAAAAGCAAGCACCTATTAAAGTGCACTCATACCCTCAGGAGGAGCCGGCTTTTATAGGATCCCTGCACGAAGATGTAAAGTAAAAACAATGTTGTTCTGAATCGGTAAGACGAAGGAGCAATGGCTAGAGGCTAAACGGGAATGACTGGACAATCGAGGAACAATATCAGGACGAGCCAGGTCTCACAGGTACAGCATCACAGTACCCCCCCAACATGGCCAGGACCAGGAGGCAGCGAGAAGAGAGAATGGGGGTCATTTACTAAGGGCCCGAATCGCGTTTTTTCCGATGGGTTATCTGAATATTTCTGATTTGCGGCGATTTTCCCTGAATTGCCCCGGGATTTTGGAGCACGCGATCGGATTGTGGCGCATCGGCGCCGGCATGCACGCGACGGAAGTCAAGGGGCCGTGGCCATAAGAAAACCCGACGGATTCGGAAAAACCGCTGCATTTTTAAAAAGAAAGTGTCGCTTGAGATGCACTTACCTGCACCCAGCGTAGGGCAGTGAACTTCAGTGCACTCCCACGAACTTCAGCGCAGCAGCGACACCTAGTGGACATCGGGGGAACTACCTTAGTGAATCGCCGGAAGACCCGGATCCTCCGCAGAGAACGCGCCGCTGGATCGCAAATGGACCGGGTAAGTAAATCTGCCCCAATGTGTCACAACGCCAGGGAAACACAATATTAAAAGACCAAACAGTAGTGGGGGCAAGATGTTGGACTCATAAAGTAACATTGGGGGTCATTTACTAAGGGTCACGCTGCTCACGTTTGCCTTTTTGGGGGATCACACGGCTTGGACAGATATTTAACAAGTGTCTGCGCTGGGATTTTGGCGCACGCTAACGTTTTTTGACGCAGCTGCACTGGTTTCCATGCGACACAAATTAGGCAACGTGTCGTTGGACGATCCGACTGATTTGGACTGAGTGCGGTAACATTCAAATTGTGTTGCAAGCCCAAGCACTTACATGCACCACTAAAACGAATGTGAACTCTGGCAGACCTGAGCGGGGAAGCGACACATGCAGGATATCGGGAGCACGATATTAGTGAATCGCGGCACAGTACATTATCGTCAGGCAATGCACTTTCGGTGAAGTCCAGCGGCCGGGTAAGTAAATGTGCCCCATTGTAAATAAGTGCAAAATAAAAACATAAAACTTTATACCCAGACTATGTATTTTCGTAAACTGTAAAATTAGGATTAGAGAAGTACTTAAGCAGTTCTTGTCTAAATAAAAGATATGTCATAGGTTATAATGGAGGAAGTAATTTGTATGGGTTGTCTGCAATAATGCCTAATGCAGCCTGTACTTACTATATCATGCCATAGGCTTGCCTGAGGCAACATTGGACTTTGGGGAGAAGAATTTGGGGTTGAGGGAATATGAATTTGTGGGCCAACCTTGGAGAGCCCTCCACATGGGACTCAACCTTTTGGGGGGATTCTGACGCATTGTTATGTGTAGCATCTGCCAAGTGTTCTGGGATGATGGAAAAAGGCATTGGAAACTCTGGCGTCATGACTCAGAGGCTGGTTTGTAACCAAGGTGTCTACGTTTGTCTCAACTTTGTGTGTTGCGTTGTCCATTTTGGTTCCATTTGTTTTTGCATCACTTCTCTTTTCTCAGTATTCACGCCTGGCTGAGCAGGGGAATCTTGCAATCCCAAGGGTTTTGCTGTGGCATCTTGTATTCAATTTGGCTTATTGGGGGGGTTTTTGTGAGCCTGGAACATTACTTTATTTGGGGCCTAGCAAAAGCAAAGAATTTCTTAAAACTAGGCTAAAAGTACAAAGTTACACGTTACAGGTCGCTAGCTTTTTCATTTATCTAATGGTATACATCTGTCTTGTTTTGTATCCTTTATACTTGGAGTTAGGGAGTTCCGAGACGTACCGTTAGGGAGGGTTGACCGGTTACTGGCCACGGCTTTAGTGAGACACACAGTAAGTCGGCAGGTACAGTTTTTGGGGGTCCCAGCCCTCTCATTACCTTGTATTGATAAGTGGGAATTTATCATTATAATATAACACAGCTTATACTATAAAGGCCATGTGACCCCCTGTGTTCGTGAATACATAAAGGCCCTTAGGCCTTGTTTGATATATCAAGCAGACGGTGCCATGAGGCCGCTGATGTGAAACTGTGGCTGAAACTAGGTCGGACCCCTGGCATAATTTGCATTATAGGTTTGAAATTAATTATTTTAAAAAGTGTTGTGCAGTAGGGGTATGGGGGCAGGAGGATAAGGAGAGGAGGATCTGCAAGAATGGCGATATGCAGTAGTGTGAAATTAAATCTCCCCCAAAAGTTTTTTTAAAGCACAGACAACCATTTTTTTAATGACATCATCACTAACACCTTTAAAACGGTCCAAACTGCAGTTTTTATTACCCACCCATCCACTCCCCCCCTACCTTTCCTAAATCCCCTTTTATATTACATAATGAAATCGTGTTCTGTGCAGCAGAATGTCAGTTGGACAAAATTGTAATATGAAATAAAGCTTTATATTGTTACTTCTGCCTCCTGCTTGTAAGAGATAGATAACCAGGTTTAAGCATTACAAGCAGAAGGCCATGGGAGAAATCGAAATAATATTCATTTGAAGTTCTGCAGTATGTATCCGATATTTTTTTATTAAAAGTTCTTATGGCATCATTTGTTTCCTGATAGGCCAACGTAAAGGATTAGAGAAGTACTTAAGCAGTTCTTGTCTAAATAAAAGATATGTCATAGGTTATAATGGAGGAAGTAATTTGTATGGGTTGTCTGCAATAATGCCTAATGCAGCCTATACTTACTATATCATGCCATAGGCTTGCCTGAGGCAACATTGGACTTGTACTTTGTCCTATCTAAGGGAAACAAATGATGCCATAGAACTTTTATCGGATACATACTGCAGAAACTCAATGAATATTATTTCTCCCATGCCTTCTGCTTGTAATGGCTTAAACCTGGTTATCTCTTACAAGCAGGAGGCAGAAATAACAATATAAAGCTTTATTTCATATTACATTGTACACTGGACATCCTGCACAGAACACAGATTTCATACTATGTTAATATAAAGGGGAGTTAGGAAAGTAATAAAACTGCAGTTTGACAGTTTTTAAGGTGTTAGGTGATGATGTCATTAAAATGGTTGTCTGTGCTTTAAAAAAAACTTTGGGGGAGATTTATCATTACTGAAATAATCGCAATTCTTGCGATCCTGCCCCATACCTGCACACTTTTTAAAAGCCTGCGAATGCAAAATTATGCCAGGTCTGACCTAGTTCAGCGGCCGCACCGTCTGCTTGATACATCAACAGAGACCTAAGGCCTTTATGTATTCACAAACAGGGGGTCACATGGCCTTTATAGTATACTGGTTATATTATATGATAAATTCCCCCTTATATACAAGTAATGAGAGGTCGGGACCCCCAAACTGTCACCTGCCTGCTTACTGGGTGTCACACTAAGCCATGGCCAGTAACTGGTCAACTCCCTCCCAACGCCAAAGTAAGGATACAAAACAAGACAGATTATACATTAGATAAAATGAAAAGCTAGCAGACCTTACTTGTAACTTTGTACTGTTAGCTAGTTGAAGAAATTACTTTTGCTTTTGATAGGCCAAATAAAGTAATGTTTTTGAGACCACAAAACCCCCCAATAGCCAATTGAAATACAAGATGCCACAAGCAAGACCTTGGGATTGACAAGATCCCCTGCTCAGGCATGATACATGAGAACAGAGAAGTGATGCAAAAAATGGAAACAAAATGACAACAGCAACAACAAAGTTGAGACAAACTAGACCACTTGGTCTACAGCCTCCGAGTCAATGACGCCACAGTTTCCAATGACTCCATCATCCCAGAACACTTGGCAGATGCTACAATGAGTCATGAATCCCACCAAAAAGTTGGTACTTGTCCCTCACCGGGACACAGTGACTAGTGCTCCTGGCGGCTAGAATGGGCAGGTCTTCATAATTACCGCTGGTAGACGGTTCTAACATCGCCTGTGGTAAGTCTCGACCTGGTGATCGAGGATTTTATGGCAGGGTGTCCGCCAGATCAAGAGATCCTTTCCTGCTAGTCAACACTTCCGTACGCCGCATGGAGTGATGTGCGACTGCGTTTGGATAGCGTAACTCGATGGCAGATTCCTCCTTTACGTCCACGATTCAGGCTCCTTTTCTGCGGTCCAGTGAGGCGGCGTTCCCCTAATATATGTCAAGCGCAATCAGTTCCTTAACTCAAGGAAGGAGGCCGGGCATGTTGAGAAAGAGGTGATCTTTATTTAGAACTTTGATTTCTATCAACAAGTCCATTAATAAATTGTTCCCCTTAAGTGTTTGATCAAGTTTCAGCGTCTTTGGGTCAAGCAGGTGATGGCCTTCCATGTCCTCCTGTTAGGGAAGGGCAAAGTCTCGGAGGACTCTTGGGGCTATCTGTCTTTTCCCCGAAGATTCTCGCTTCAACTCGGAGACAGTACATTTGTCATAAGGTGTTGCGTACCTATCAAGATTCCGAACCACGTTTCTGACGCTAGTTCTCTATGGGGCCAAGAACTGTGACTTCCCGGAGAGCGGGTCCCTTTCAACTGCCCGATTGAGAGGGATGCCCACTTTCTGTTACTCTGTGAATGGGACGCAGGCAGGTGGCTCAACAACTTGTCCTGATTCAGAGAGTATTGTGATTTCTCCCTCTATAGGGTAACCGGGGGGCCCCCCGATAGTAGGGCATAGTCAGGGCATCATTGATGGGGATCCCAGGGGCCTCACTGCTGTCAGGCATGGGCTTGAAGGGACTACTGCTGGAGGACTTAACATGCTCCGTCCTGAGCAGATGACCAAGGGGATGGGAAACTTGCGTTCCCAGTCCCCGTACTTCCGTCCTGGGCGGACATGACTGGCCTACTGAGGGAAGCGCTGTAGTGGTTACACCAATGTTCCCGTTGCTTATGGGCGATAGGCTAGAAATTGGGACGTGGGACACTTTAGACCACAGTCACTATTTCCCTCCTAGGGAGTGAGATCTCACAAAACCTAAGCGTCGTGAAACCCCTTAACTCTACCCCCCTTTAACTTTCCCACTGTACTTCCTCCGGATCAGACCGCGGTGACAGACAGCTACGGTGCACGAAGGTCTCCGTTCCCGAATGTCCGACCAGGCAGCAGGGCTCGGTGAATGTACAGCGTGTTCTGGTCCTCCAGTTCAGGACACGTGCGACGGAACTACCCGGAGAAGGCGCATCACTGCTGGCAGGCTTATCAGGCGTCGCGCCTTCCGCCGAAATCCAATGGGCCGAGTTAACCTCTTCGTTTGCCCGGCTCATGCACCCGCTTCCAGCTCCTCCCTCCACGGTAGTTTGTGCGCCACTGCGCGCAGGGGGCTGAGCGCTAGTCCGAACTCCTCTGAGATTTCCCCCGCCATGGAATTTGCGCGGGACTGAAAATCTTGCTGCACCCCACACACTCCTTGAGGGAAACTCTTCAAAGGCGCAGCAGCCGAATGTCAGCCAGAGCTGACACAGTTCTTGCCACGGAAGTAACCTCTTGGCTGCTGGAGGGCGCTCGACAGCAGTGGCAGCAGTAAAACTTCAATGTAGAAGCACACAAATACTGGTGCCTAAACCCGGATGGCAGCCGGGTAGGGCCCACACAGTCTTTTAATAAAGGAAAGTCTTTAATAGCCGTAATAAGCCCAGAAGTTATCAATCCTGTTCGTGACGCCACTTCAACATCCCCCACCGGGGCTAACCCTTTGCAGTGAGGCCTGGAGACAGCCGGGCCGCGGTAACCGGAGTGGGCTCGTCGTTTGCGGCCTAACACGCATCATTGTCACGTGCTTGGTAACGGCGAAACCGGAGGGCTGTCCTACGCCTGGCAGGTCTACCAGCGGAGTTGGTGTTTTGGCAAAAAGATTGATGGTGGAGGGCTGCTAAGGCGGATCTCCCTGGGGCAACCCCTTAATGTCCCGAGTGTGAGCTCTCTGGGTGATGTACAGGTGGCCGTGATAAGGCGTCTCGTTATTAGCAGGTACCAGACGGAGACTACAGAAGTTTGACAGAAAACACTTACAGTTCCTTTTTTTAAACCGGCAGAACCGCAGCACGTGTCCTTTAACAGTAAGGAGTGCCGAGATGTAAGTTGGAGAGCCCTCAGGAATAGTTTCACCAGCCCTGGATTTAAAGGTGCAGTGCTGGGGGGCAGCTGTGTCCTGGTGGGTAAGCTTCAGCTTGTGCCTCTAGGGCTTCAGGATCACCATTAAAGTAAGAGACCACCCATTTTCTCACTCACTACACAACTAACTCTAGTCTTAAGCTCCACCTTCAGAGGCAGGGGGCTAGCGCTTCTTCCCTGCCTCTGGTATGGGCTAGACAGAGATTACTCAACATCACTCTAGGATTCCTACTACACTTTAATCTCTCTGAATCAGATCTCTGAGAAAAGACACCCTAAAACTATCCTGGGCCAGGAGTTCTTATTAACCTCCCTTTGGTCAGTGGTGTGTGCTCCTCCAATCACATTCTCACTTACGAGAGCACAGGATGAACAACATTACATGGACAACACGTATTTGCATCATACAAAATACTTAAACCCCTCTGCCTTGCAGCAGATTCACCACTGCATATAACCCTATGTCCTAATCTAGGACCATTGTGTTTGTGGATTACAATGCCTGGTGGGACTTATTCGCAACCCTCCCTCGCGCATTGCATCGGCGAGGGTGTTTGAACAAGTTTAAGAGGCTCGCTTGGACTGAGTGTTCTCTTCAGTGGGACCCTATCCTCAGTTGCTATAGTAACCCCAGCAAACTGCTTTTGGTTTCATATTACAAGATACATCAACGGCGACCATCAGTCGATCTACCAGAAAGTGGGATTTTCTCTCCTGATACTGTTATGTATTTATAATGATTATAATAACTTTGTCATGTGGGCATTATACACTACTGACTTTCAGTCCAGAGCTTAATGCTACTACATTGAATCCTTAATGTCTCCTTTGTGGACTTCTCATGAACTACTTAAGCAACCGTCACACACTACACCCCCCAAAACCTATGAAATAGTACCGGATTGTTTTAGCATATTCTAGTGCCAGCTTGAATAGAAAAATAGTGTAATTTTAATCTCTTGTACAATGCAAGTCGGCCGTCTAGTACCCACCGCCTCCTGCAGTCAAGTAACCCTGCTCCCTGCATTTCGGCACCCCCACTCCTGTGTTATAGTACCCCACCACTCTGCATGTCAGGTAACCCCGCATCCTGCCCAGTTTGCCCTCTCGCAAACTTGAGAGCATAAAGCAGATATGAGAATGGTCTGGAGAATACCTAACAATAATCGGTGGGGACTTCAGATGCAATGAGCGTGGGGAGAGCAGCTTCAGCAGTTTCTGGCTTGTGGTGCCATGTGAGTAGAGGGCTTCTATGTCGGGGGGTACGCTTTCCACTACGCGGGTGGGAGAAAGAATTTGGGAATATATTTGTGGGCCCCACCTTGAGCCCTCCACATGGGCTTTCAACACTTGGCAGATGCTACAATGAGTCATGAATCCCACCAAAAAGTTAAGTCGCATTTAGAGGGCTCCGAGGTGGGCCACAAATTCATATTCCCAAATTCTTCTCCCACCCTGCGAGCGGAAACTACCCCCCGACACTAGAACCCTCATATCCATGGCACCACAGCCAGAACTGCAGAAGTGCTCTGCCCACGCCATGCATCTGGCAGCTCCACCCTGCCTCCTTATTGTTATGTCATTCTCCAGACATTCTCATTCTGCTTTATGCATGGAGTGAGAAGGGCAAACTGACTGCAGGAGGCGGGGTTGCCTGAATGCAGGAGGTGGGGTTACCTAACTACAGGAGGTGGGGTTGCCTGAATGCAGGAGGCAGGGTTACTTGACTGCAGGAGGCGGGGTTACTAGACTGCCTGACTGCATTGTACAAGAGATTAAAAGTTACAAATTTTTTATTCAAGCTGCAACTAGAAATATGCTAAAAAACACCTTCAGGGCATGTACATATTACAGAAAAAGGTACTATTTCTAGGTTTGGGGGGTTAGTGTGGTGACGGGTCTGCTTTAAGTAGTTCATGAGAAGTCCACAGGAGGACATAGATCATGTTTAGATTAAGCTCTGGACTGAAAGTCAGTGTAAATGCTCTCATGATAAAGTTATTCATAATCATTATAAATACAGTACAGTACAGATAGAAATCCCATCTTTCAGGTAGCATCAGACTTGTAGCTCTGTGATGTATCTTTAATATGACACCAAAAGCATGTTTCTGGGTACTATAGAACTGAGGATAGGGGCCTCTGAAGAGACACTCGTCCAGCAGCCTCTAAACTTGACTCATCTGATCTATGACTTTTCTCTACATACTCAACCTTAGGGGGCTAGTAATTTATGGGCTAGAAGCTGATGATAGGTTCCCTTTAAGTATTTTCTGTGTCTGATTTCTTGCAATAAAGAGACATACTTACAAAATATGTGAAATATTAGTAACTTCTTTCCTGCTGTGACTGAACAGTCTTCATTTTTTATTCAAGCTGCAACTAGAAATATGCTAAAAAGGTACTATTTCTAGGTTTTGGGGGTTAGTGTAGTGACGGGTCTGCTTTAAGTAGTTCATGAGAAGTCCAAAGGAGGACATAGATCATGTTTAGATTAAGCTCTGGACTGAAAGTCAGTAGTGTAAATGCTCACATGACAAAGTTATTCATAATCATTATAAATACAGTACAGTACAGATAGAAATCCCATCTTTCAGGTAGCATCAGACTTGTGTCTCTGTGATGTATCTTTAATATGACACCAAAAGCATGTTTCTGGGTACTATAGAACTGAGGATAGGGGCCACTGAAGAGACACTCGTCCAGCAGCCTCTAAACTTGTGCAACACCCTCGCCGATGCAATGGCGAGGGAGGGTTTGCGAATACGTCCCACCTGCATGTAATCACATTACACTACATGGTCCTGATAGGACATAGGGGTATTGCAGTGGTGAATCCTGCCTGGCAAGGCAGAGGTTAAGTATTTTGTATGATGCAAGATACTGTTGTCCAATGATATGTGTTACATCCTGTGCTCTGTAAGCTGAGATGTGATTGGAGGAGCAGCCACCACCTGACCAAAGGGAGGTAATAAAACTCCCTGGCCAGGAATGTTCTGGGTCTTTCTCAGAGATCTTTTCAGAGAGATTCAAGTGTAGGAGAATCCTAGAGTGAGTGAGTAATCTCTGTCTAGCCCATACCAGAGCAGGAAGAGCCTAGCCCCTGCCTCTGAAGAGTGGAGCTTAAGACTAGAGTTAGTGTAGTGAGGAAAAGGGGTATTATCTTACCTTTAAAGGTGATACCTGAAGCCCTACAGGACAAGCTGAAGCTTCCCACCAGGACACAGCTGCCTCCCAGCCTGCCCTCTACATCCAGGCTGGTGAACTATCTCCTGAGGCTCCCTCCAACTCACATCTCGGCACTCCATCTACCTGTTAAAGGCACGTTGCTGCGGTTCCTGCCGGTTCAAATAAAGAACTGTAAGTTGTTTTCTTCAACTTCTGTCTCCGTCTGGTCCCTGCTAATACGGCTGCCTTAATCACCGGCACCCTGTCCATCACCCAGAGACTCACACTCGGGACATTAAGGGGTTGCCCCAGGGAGATCCGCTATAGCAGCCTCTCCCTCATCTTTTCTTGCCAACACCACCCTGCTGGAGACCTGCCAGGCTGTAGGACAGCCCTCCGGTTTCCCTGTACCAAGCACCGTGACAATAGCGTGCTTAGGCCGCAACCGCCAGCCACTCCGGGACCGCGGGCCCCGGCTGTCTCCAGGCCTCACCTCAAAGGGCTAGGCCCCGGTGGGGGATGTTGCACTTGACTCGTCTGATCTACGACTTTTCTCTACATACTCAACCTTAGGGGGTTAGTAATTTAATGGGCTAGAAGCTGATGATAGGTTCCCTTTAAGTATTCTCTGTATCTGATTTGTTGCAATAAAGAGACATACTTACAAAATATGTGAAATATTAGTAACTTCTTTCCTGCTGTGACTGAACAGTCTTCTTGTGGAGCCCCTAGGCAAAGCAAATTATGATATAGATTTATGTTGTGCTGCCCTGAGGGGTATAGCCTGTTCCTGTACAACAGCAGAAGAGATTTCTCAAGTCCAACATCTCAGATATTGCTCTTTGCCAGAGGCGTAATCTTATAGGGGTGCAGAGGTATTGGACCCCGTAGGCACTGGCATAAGAGGGGGACCAAATGAAACCCAAAACAACCATTCATAATAATTTACAGTGTGTGGACAAAACCTATATTAGGATTTTTTGGATATTGCTGCTTTTCCGGGCAATTATATTACTATATTAATTTGTAGGCCGATCTTGGCTTTAGAGCTTCCTAACCTCTTCACCTGCCTTCATCTTTCTGGCCTCCTCCGCTGCATACAGATTAGTATGAGGTGGATGGAATTACAATGCTGATAAGATCTATTGTTACAGCAAAAGTCTGTCTTATTATATCCCTTATTATATAGTAGAAAAACTCACATTGAATAAAATAATCTTTTATAGAAGAAATTAAACTGCAATATGGGAATAAGGTCCAAGGTTCACATCTGACTACCGACCCTGAGAAAGTGACATGTATTGAGGACCATCGATTCCATCTAATGATTTTTGTCGTCCTTCCATACATTGTGGAGTTGTCTGCAGTCCTCTTGTAGATAAAGCATCCTCTGACTATTACATGGATCGATAAAGTTTAGTTATAGAGCTGGATTATACGGTGTACAGTACAGGAATCTGTCAATCAATGGACTAGCAAAAGGCCAAACCAATTCTGAGAAATCGTTGACATTTTCTTACAAACAAAACTAGAAAAATTCAGAATTTTGGATTTGATTATATGTAATTTTATAGCAGTTTCTGTTGCATACATTTGACACCAGTTTCTTACAAACTTCCCGCAATGTATATGATCCCCTCTAAAAAGTTGGTGTGTTGAGGGCAGACAAGTTCAGAGCTGCTTATGGCGAATATTGACTAGCTGCTCACCCTGTTTGTATCCTGTCTTTTGCATGTTTTTATGATCTCTGTCTAGTGATTCTGTACTTTGTTGCTCTCTCTGTTGTGACCTGGCTTGTCGTCCATTCTTACCAATTTGCAATATTTTGCTCTTGTCTACATGTTTTGCACTTTGGCTTATGGAAAGACAAACACCCAGTAACTGGCCCCCATTTATGGTGGAACAAGTAAGTATGTAGGGTTGTTTAGTGGGTTCAGTTTTTACCCTTTACAGTTTTACTATCTATTTAAAATGAAAAACACCTAAAGAGAGAGAGACATTTTCTTATATGCATTAACAAATCCATAATCCAAACAGTATCAGGTCCAGATACGTGCAAATAAGAAATCAAAGCAAAAAAAGTGCTCTGAGTCTGGAACGGTCAACCATTGGTAAAACAAACCAAAAATGCATCAGACTTGGCTGTTTATACTAAAATAAATGAACTGTAGACCATTAATTGCAATGGGAAATGCTGAATATAGATTTCTCGGGCTGTGCAGACTTGCTGGAGATATTTAATAGTAATTGTTCCCAAACACTTATTCAATCCGAGTCGCTACTGGCCATAAATACCCATCAATTTTAGACTTGGATTCTTCTATTTTACTTTTGTAATTTGCACGCTCTAGATTTATGTTCATTTACAGTCCTTAAGTGACTTGGTGCTTAGCACCACTGAGTTTGTATTGCCAGACATTCAATGAAGTTTATGTACATTCAAGCCGACAGGAATGGGAAGTGTTGTTCATATTTTTCGTATTTGTTATTTAAAGGGAACCTGTCATCAGAAATTGGCCTAAAAATTCACTACAAGTATGTTGTCAAGCAGCTGAGCAGCCTCGAGAAATTTCATGGCCTTATCTGAGAGCATCATCCAGAAAATCAACTTTGAAGTGGTTATATGAAGTCAAGGAGGCGGAGAGATTAACACTAAAGTCAAGCTTTCCTTGCCTTAAAATTCCCCCTTGACTGCAATTGATGGTCCTTTGTCCAGGGACATCATTGATCACATCTCCTGAAGTCCAGCAGATGATGTCAATCACATGTTCGAGGGAGGGACAGCTTGACTTCAGTGTTAAACTCTCCACCTCCCTGATTTTATACGTCTGACTTTAAAGTTGGTTTTCTGGGTGATGCCCCGAAGCTTGGTCATGAGTGAAACATGATCTAGAAGCTGTTTAACTGCTTAATAACATACTAGTAGTGGCCAATTTCTGATGACAGCTTCCTTGCAACTAACTGTGTGACTTAGCCAACTTATCTATTATTCCCCCTTTACTCGGGAATGTGGAAGCTGAGGAAGACGTTGGCTGAGATACAGAGATACTTAGCTGAAGAGAAAACATGCAATGTGTGACTTGCTGAGTCTGCTGGCATTTTGCCAGTTATTTTTTTCTATCGATTTAATAAAGATATGAGCTATGGATTTTTAGAATAAAAACTAAATGGGAAACAGTAAGAAGACTGTTTTGTATTCGGTATTTACCCTGACATGCTCTGAGGATTATGCCTCTATATAGGTTAAGTGTGATCTATTTATTATGTATATGTAGTCATTTGACCATTGCTGGACTATTTTTTGCATATGCTGTCATTTTAAAGGAAATCTACCATTTAGAAATACCCATTATTAGGCAAACTTACTGTCGGTATCACAGGTAGAGGATCCTCTGGAGCACCGCGGACAATGACATAAGCTGACACCTGGGACCTGAATCTAAGTGGTACCCGGTTTTCACCAGAGCCCCGCCGCAAAGCGGGTTGGACTTGCTTTGGCGTGGTACCACCAGGTCGTTCCACAGGCGTGCCTTTGTCCGCAGTGGCAGCCAAGGCGTAGTACAGAATCGTGAGGCAAAATCGTGGTCGGGATCAGGCAGAAGGTTGAGACAGGCAGCACAGGATCGGAATCAGGGACGTAGCAGTAGATCAGGAAAGGTAGCACAGAATCTGAGTTGTGGATGTAGCAGAAGGTAAAGACAGGCAACACAGGAGCGAGGTCAGGAACAGAATCGAGGTCACAACAGGAAGTCAGGATAATCCCACAGGGCATCAGGAAAGCTTTCTCTAAGGCTATGAGGCACAAAGATCAGGAAGGGGACACAGGAAGGGGCAGGAATTTATCTTGGCAAGCAGCCAGCCAGCAGCAATTATCAGCACGCTGGCCCTTTAAATCTTACAGAGCCGGAGACAGAAACGCACGCGCCGGACCACGGGGATCGAGGTATTCCGCCGAAATACCTCCGTTCCTGACCAATACAAGACTTGCACCTGCATCAGCATAACAACACCTGTCTAAAGGTACCGTATTTTTCGGACTATTAGGCACACAAAAATCCTTTGATTTTCTCAGAAATGAAAGGTACGCCTTATAGTCCAGTGCGCCTTATATATAAACCGTACTTACAGACAACAGCTGCCTTAAACGGATCTGCCACCGGCTGGTCATTCATCCTTATAATCAGGTGCGCCTTATAATCCGGTGCACCTTATATATAAACCTAGATGTTTTAGAAGACATTTATTGATGGTGCAGCTTATAATCCTGAAAAATACGGTATGTTTGCCTAATTTTTTAATGATAGATATCCTTTAAATTAATTTATTCTAATTGATCTAATAAAGTGTTATTTTACGCTTTCTACATTTTGGTTATTGTTTTCTTAACTTGTGGTGTAGGTTGATTTAGGACCCTAAACTACTGGTCCATGAGGAACTGTGGGTGGTTTAGTGTCCTCAATTGCCCTAACAGGTTCCCTTTAAAATATTTCTGGTATTTTTAACATAGAAATGCTATTTCTACAGTGAAAAGTGTAGCAATATACTGTGTCTTATAAAAAGAGCCAATTTCTACTTTTACTGGGTTATTTTAGGCACCACAAGAAACTGTACAATACATTAGAACAAATTGACGAGTACTGTACAATGGTAAAGGTTAAAAATGCTGAATTCACACTTTTTTTTTTATAATGATCACATTAATGAAATTCTTTCCAAGGTTTCAGTCCATGAAATTCACAGCAACTGTAAAAATTGTAAAATCATTGTAATTATTTACAGTAATTGCTAATCTCTTTAGTATCAATGTAAAGCAGATGGAATTGCTTTAATGAATAAAAACCTTGGGCCAAGGTTACAGTTCGCACTACTTGCAATTAAGGAGTTTCCAATCAATTCCAAGTAAAACGTGAGATAAATGTTTTCAACTCTTATATAAAGACTATAGAAACTGAAGGGAAAAACAAAAACTTAGAGAGAACCTGTCACCATCTATCTGCCTATCCATCTATCTATCATAAATCTTGTATCTATACTATCCAATATACATGTGAGAAAAAACCATTTCAGGACCTTTGAAGGTCCTTCAAAGGTTCTGAAATTGCAGATTGAAAGCAAGCAAAAGGGACGCATCCTCCATTCCATAAGAAGCTGATTCTAGTACCATATGTAGGAAGTGAAATCCAAAATTGTAGGGGCTCTAATATTAATACAGCCCAAGGCCAGACAGATATCTGTCACGGATATTTATCTATTAATTATTACCGTAATTAATTATTTTTATATATCTATTCATTCAACCTACATGTAGAACTGTGCAACAAATAAAAAGAGAAAAACTACATCAAGCAAAAATTGGGTAATTTCGGCAAAATGTGCCATAGTAGATAAATAAGTCCACACTGAACGGCAATTTCTCCCACTGAGACGCCGAATGCCTGGTGTGCCGTGACGTTTCGGAGGCAGTTCCTCCTTCCTCAGACATGCGTAACACCTGCCTGAGAAGACAATGCTTACATTCTGACCAAAAGGATGTCATGTTTATTAATTGTTAGTTCCATATTGTACAAAGATTCTGGTTGCATAATCACTAAACGCTCCACCCCAGGTGAAGTTTGTGTCAACTACCTAGTGGCTGGAAAGTTGGAGCGATGAGCAGATGTGTCTGAGGCCTGCTGACCAGACACATGGCCTGCAGATACCAGGCCTGCTCCTGCAGCAGATCTGGGCCTTACAGAACCTGCATAAAACCACTGCTAGAGGCAGATTCTAAACTCTCCAGCCTGAAGCTCCCTAAACCCGGCTGTGAGCAGCCTTTGCCGCACACAACCCAACCAGTGTCCTGGGACCCGGACACGTTAGACTGTTACTTTGGCCTGTTGCCTCTGTCAAGTTGGTGTTTGGGAATAAAGAAACCATGAGTTTCACATCCCTGAGTGATCCCTGGAAGCTGCATAACATCACGAGCCTCCCATCTACCTGGGGATCCTCACACATACATATACATTGGTAGTGCCCCAGGGAAAACTGTTTCCATGCATCTGTGGCATATCCCTCCTTTTCTTGCAAACCATCTGTCTGATACCTGTCCGGCGTGGATGCCCTGTTCCACCTTTACTAAGCAACCCCGACCAAGTCGAACACTAGGCTGCACTCAAGTCATTCAGGTACCAGGGGAATCCATCTGCCCCCAAGCCAATAGGTTAGACACCAGTGGTGCATGTTGCATTAGGAAAGGTGACTCTTTGATGTCCCTATTAGTTTAGGATTTATATACTATATAGTAAGTGCTATAATACGGCAAATCACTTTGGACCATAATGAATAAGTAATTGTTACATCTGTGCCTATGTCCTCCTCTGCTTGTAAGGAATTTTGGATAATGAGCTGATCTGTTAGTCTGATTATGATTTTGGTTTTTTGCTGTTTTTTGGTGTCTCCTGCAGCTCTGCTATGTTTCATCAATAGTTAACCTACTGTTACTGACATCTCTATCCACTTACATTGTTCCCTTTTGTTATAGTCAACTCTCCTTTTGCCTTGCTCTGTAGACTATTCTTCTGTGTCTGTACTGTCTTGTCTTTGTCTTCATGTTTTGTACTTTGGCAAGGGAAGAAAATGTCAACTAATTGTCCGTTACTGCCTAGGGTAGGCGAGGCAGTCAGGTAGGGACAGCTAGAAACATCTCTGTCCATATCCCCTGCCCATTTCTAGATCCTGCATTACAGTAATATTCTGTAGCTATAAATTACAGCACATACATCATTATACACTGAGCTCAAGTACTTTAATTGTTTATTACTGAAAGTGGAAGATATCTCCTTTTCCAGGCCTTCAATCTTGTCATGAAAATGTGAAATAATGGGCATTTGGCTTAAGTTTGCTTAACAATTAAACCCTAGTGAATAATTCAGTGCAGTGTAAATAATGATCATCACAGTTTTAGATTCTCCATAATGGACATCCTGTTATTCCGAGTGATAGTTACATTAAATACACACATTTCTGCAGTAAATGACGGCTGGAAATTGTGTCTACATCAATAATACATGTAAAGCACAAAAACATTACAACACTTAGTATTTTTGTTCAACTAAATAGTGAACATTAAGCTTCTGTCAGATATCAGATGTCTGTGTGTGTTGTTTAGCGGATGTTTAGTTATTGGATAGTTTTATAACTTTGATTTAACAATATTTTTGATTAATTAACAATAGTCACAAGAGCAGATTTACTAAAAGTGTCTAGATCCAAATGTCTTATTGTGCACCAGATTTATCATTGTGTCCTATGCTGGAGTCATGAATCTGAGGTAGTTTAAAGGAAATCTATCATCACAACCCATCATGATAAACCAGTGACACTAACTCATAGATCCAGGCACCGTGACTGTGGTAATCTTCTTATATTTGTTATCGATGGCCTCCTTCCTTCTAGAATAAACTTTTAAAGCCAGAAGAGTTCTGGGGTGTGTTACCACTCTGTGCTGCAGCTTCACAGGCTTTTACACTGTGCAGGAGCACCTCCCTTCTCCCACTGTGTGCTGAAACTTCCTATGTTGCAGTGAGATTACATCAGGCAGAGGGAGGAAGAAGTGATGAAGCAGCGGGGCGAGGGTGAGATAGTCTAATAGCCTGCGAGGCTACAGCATGGAAGAGCTCTGGTATTGCTGGGGTAGCAAGTGATGAGTGGACCCAGTATTATTAAAAAAAAATCCGGTAACCAAACTCGGAAACTCGGACTTGAACCCATACCAGTAACAACCACTGCTGGTACTGATCAGGGGTGTTAACAGTTTAAATGTTGCTGGAATAATCTGGCATAGTCGCAAAGTCGCCAGCAGCACGGTTCGGGTCCGCTCAACACTAGTTGAAACTCCATACTTATTTTATATATACTGCTTTTAGTATCCAACTAGATTTTTACATTTCCAGTACCCCATAATACATTAGCAGAGCATCACATGACCAAGCTAGGACAGAACCAGAATGCACTTTCTATGTGTTTGTCAGGTGTTTTTATCACATACAGAAATACAAGTGCAATCATATTATGAGTACCAAAAGCTTTTATTGACAGTTAGAATGAGTTACTGCAGCAAGTCAATGGGGGTCATTTACTAACGGCCCGAATTGCTATTTTTTGTCAGGTTTTCTCGAAAATTACCAATTTGCACCAAATTGCCCCGGGTTTTTGGCGCACGCGATCCGATTGTGGTGCATTGGCGCCGGCATGCACACGCTGGAAATCGGGGGGCATGGCTGTCGGAAAACCCGATGGATTCGGAAAAACTGCGGAATTTAAAAAAAATGTGTTGCTTGACACGCTCTTACCTGCACCCAAGATAGGACAGTGAACTCCAGCGAACTCCGGCGGACTTCAGCGCAGCAGCGACACCTGGTGGACATCGGGCGCACTACCTTAGTGAATCGCCGGAAGACCCGAATCCTCAACTGTGAACGCGCCGCTGGATCGCGAATGGACCGGGTAAGTTAATCTGCCCCAATATTTGCAGTGTTGACCCTTCTTCTTCAGGACCTCTGCAATTTTCCCTGGCAGCTCTCAATCAACTTCTGGACCAAATCCTGACTGATAGCCGTCCATTCTTGCGCAAACAATCGGAAAGTGGATTCATCAGAGAAAATGACTTTGCTCCAGTCCTCAGCAGTCCACTCCCTGTACCTTTTGCAGTCTGTCCCTGATGTTTTTCTGGAGAGAAGTGGCTTCTTTGCTGCCCTCCCTGGCCTTGCTTCAAGAGTCTCCGCAGTCTCACAGTGCGTGCAGATGCACTCACACCTGCCTGCTGCCATTCCTGAGCAAGCTCTGCACTGCTGGTAGCCTGATCCCCAAACTGAAACACTTTTAAGAGATGTTCCTGGCGCTTGCTGGTCCTTCTTGGGCGCCCTGGAGCCTTTTTGGCAACAATGGAACCTCTCTTCTTGAATTCCTTGATGATGCGATAGATTGTTGACTAATCTTTCTAGCTGTGATACTCTTCCCTGTTAGGCCAGTTTTGTGCAGTACAATGATGACTGCACGTATTTCTTTAGAGATAACCATGGTTAACAGAAGAGAAACAATGATGCCAAGCACCAGCCTCCTTTTAAAGTGTCCAGTGGTGTGATTCTTACTTAATCCTGACAGATTGATCTCCAGCCCTGTCCTCATCAACACCCACACCTGTGTTACTGGAGCAATCACTGAAACCGTGTTAGCTGCTCCTTTTAAGGCAGGCATGCAATAAAGTTGAAATGTGTTTTGGGGGAAAAAGTTATTTTTCTAGGCAAATATTTGACCTTGCAATTAATTGCTGTTAAGTTGATCACTCTTTATAACATTCTGGAGTATATGCAAATTGCCATTATAAAACATGATGCAGTAGACTTTGTAAAAATTAACATTTGTATAATTCTCAAAACTTTTGGCCGTGACTGTATAGTCTCCTATATAATCTGAGATACCAGGGTGAGCTGTGCTCTCCATATCTATAACCTGTCACATTTTCATTAGTTCCCTTTGTGAAGAGCCTGTATCATACTGTCCATCATACATGAAATCTGGTACCTGTGATGGGTGACAAATAGACTAAAGTATGAAAAAAAAGTGTGTCCCCAGTGGCAGATTTAAAGTGTCGGTAAGGAGCTATCCTGTGGTGACACATGATGACACAGGTTATACTATAATGGAGTAAATGTTTGCTTTGGCCGGACTGTCCCTTTGATGATGGGATTGTCATAACCTGCTATGCTCTTTAATTTGAGTTAAGTAGTAAAGACTATAGAATAGATTAGAATGTACAGTATATTGTGAGCTCCGGTCATTCTCAGATTACTGTATGTTGTGCTATGAGTTCCGAAGATAGTGGATAACTAATATTCAACACCAGAATCCAGGGGGAAAAGGGACTACATTTTATACAAAAATGCAAAAAAGAGTAATCAAATAATAAAAGCAGTCACTTAGCTGTGGGTTAGTTCTTGGGAAGCGTATACCTTGTGAACCAATGACCAAAAGCAGGATTCAAATATCGGATCTGTAGTAGGTCCAATAGATGTCATATTCTGATGATGAAGCACAGCAAGCTGTTATAACCTTTGAGTAGAGACGAATCGATTCGGTGAAGCTCCAACAAATTTTTCATAAAGTTTGCTTCAAGTCCAAATTGGACCGGTCAAAACTGATGTTGCGTCATTTATCCTTCTAATCGTTTAAAACACACACACATATATATAAATATATATATACACTCACCGGCCACTTTATTAGGTACACCTGTCCAACTGATCGTTAACACTTAATTTCTAATCAGCCAATCACATGGCGGCAACTCAGTGCATTTAGGCATGTAGACATGGTCAAGACAATCTCCTGCAGTTCAAACCGAGCATCAGTATGGGGAAGAAAGGTGATTTGAATCTCCCGACAAGTAAGCAGATGTGCCGAACATCTGTAATCTATTCTGCAATGTGTTCTGCACTGTGTTTTTCTCTTAAATGATCCTGTGGTCACTGTGTTCACTGTGTACAATGATTTTATTCTATTCTTCACTGTTCTTCATTGTGTTTTTTTAATTAAATGCTCGATCGCGAGCAGGGGAAATAATGTTATTCTGGTCACCTAGCAACCCTTACGTTTAAAACGCATTGCACTCGCATTGCACTTGCAATGATTGCGAGTGCAATGCGTTCTTGATGCATCTCCATAGACTTGAATGGGGCGTGAAAATTGCGCGTGACTCGCAAAAATAGAGCATGCTGCGATTTTGACGCGCGTGCAAACGAACGCAAGCACGCGCGTCAAAAACAACGCTAATGGAGAAAGACCCATTGAATACAATGGGACAGAGTGCAATGCGAGTTCTGAGCGTCAAATGCACGCGCAGAACTCGCGCGTGAAAAACGCCAGTGGAGAAGGGGCCTTACTCATAGATCCAGGTACTGTGACTGTGGTAATCTTCTCATATATGTTATCCATGGCCTCCTACCTTCTAAAATAAACTGTTAAAGCCAGAAGGGTTCTGGGGTGTGTTACCGTTCTACGCTGCAGCTTCACAGATTGTTACACTGTGTACACTCCCTTCTCCCACTGTGTGCTGTAACTTCCCCTGCTGCAGTGAGATTACATCAGACAGAGGGGGAAGTGCTGAGGAAGCAGGGAGAGGGTGAGATAGTCTATTAGCCTGCGAGGCTACAGCATGGAAGGGCTCTGGTATTGCTGTGGTAGCAAGTGATGAGTGGACCCAGTAATATAAAAAAAAATCTGTGCAGATCCGGCAACCAAATTCGGAAACTCTGACTTTAACCCATACTAGTAAGAACCACAATCACTGCTGGTACTGATCACGAGTGTTAACTGTTTAAATGCTGCTGGAATAATCTGGCATAGTCGCCAGCAACACGGTTCGGGTCCGCTCAACACTAGTTGCACCTCCATACTTATTTTATATATACTGCTTTTAGTATCCAACTAGATTTTTACATTTCCAGTACCCCAAAATACTTTAGCAGAGCATCACATGACCAAGCTAGGACAGAACCGTGTCTGCTAGTTGGAGATGCACTGTGATTACCCTTCTCCTCTATAGTCTCCTATATAATCTGAGATACCTGGGTGAGCTGTGCTCTCCATATCTATAATCTGTCACATTTTCATTAGCTCCCTTTGTGAAGAGCCTGTATCATACTGTCCATCGTACATGAAATCTGGTACCTGTGATGGGTGACAAATAGTGACAAACTCAAGTATGTGTTTGTCACTGTGATGGGTGACAAACTCAAGTATGAAAAAAAAGTGTGTCCTCAGTGGCAGATTTACAGTGTTGGTAAGCAGCTATCTGGTGGTGACACATGGTATACTATAATGGAGCGGACTGTCCCTTTGATGATGGAATTGTCATAACCTGGGGCGACCTATGCTTTTTAATTTGAGTTGAGTAGTAAAGACTATAGAATAGGTGAGTAATTCTCAGATTACTGTATGTTGTCCTATAAGTTCCAAAGATAGTGGACAACTAAGATTCAACCCCAGAATCCAGGGGGAAAGGGGACTACATTTTATACAAATATGCAAAAAAAGAGTAATCAAATAATAAAAGCAGTCACTTAGCTTTGGGTCAGTTCTAGGGAAGCTTATACTTTGCGGACCAATGACCAAAAGTAGTATTCAAATGTCGGATCTGTTTAATAATAGTAGTAGGTCCAATAGATGTCATGTTCCGATGATGAAGCACAGCAAGCTGTTATAAACCTTGACTAGAGGCGAATCGATTCGTTGAAGCTCCAACAAATTTCATAAGGTTTGCTTGAGGACCAAATCGGATCGGTCAAAACTGACGTTGCGCCATTTATCCTTCTAGACCCACATATATATATATTTATTTTATAACAGTAAAATAACTCACAAACAATATATGCCCTAAAACACATGTTTTTTTCATAAAAGGGTCCTATCTTATTACATATATTTTCAAATTTTTTTTTGTAGGGTTTGCATTAGGGACAGGGTTAGAGTTAAAGGGTGAGGGTTAATGTTTCAGGCCATCTGCTTCCCCCGAAATATAGACTTTAAAACTTTATGCAAATGAGCTAGAGGCACTCTCCTCTCCGCTAGCTGCGCGCCTCCGCCTCCGGGCTCCAAATTATCTAAAGATAATTTATGCATGCACCCTCATAGATATTCCCCCATGTCATTGCATTAAGCCTAAAAGTAACCCTAACGGTAACCCTAATGCTAATGAATTAAACAAAAAAAATTAAACTAATGATAAAAAAATAAATGTGTATTTTATAGGACATGGGTGTTTATCTATCAATTTCTGGGACAATTGGTGCAATATCAGTTTGTTCAAAACATAAAAAAAAATGTTCATTTCGGATACAACCAAAAAGATTTGTATCGATAGTGAATTGACAAATAGATCAGCTCATCTCTCTACACAGGAGCGTAGCTACAGGGGTAGCAACTTTAGCATCTGCTATGGGGCCTGCAGTGTCAGGGGGCCCCAGAATCTGAGGTATTGGGTGTGTATGTGCTGTATGTGTGTATATGGTATTGTAAGAATGTGTGTATTTTCTGTATGTGTGTTTATGTGATATGTATATGCTGCATGGGCATTAATAATAATAATAATAATAATTAACAATTTATTATCCCCCAACGGAGGGAAAGAGAGATGTCACAAAAGGCTGTAAAACACCATTTAAATACATTACAAATACCATGGACATACACCAAATAACAGATAACAATCCGGTTTATAAAATATAATAAAAATACTTAAATATACATAATAAAAACAAAGTCATAATAGACTAATCAAAAAACCCAGAAATTATTCGCTAATTAATTAATTAATCTAAGCCCCCTTATTCGTGTTGGATAGATGGTAACATATGTATGTGTGTATATGCTGTATGTATGTAAGTATATACATGTGTTTATATATCTGTGCATAAATGTGTGTAATTGTAGAAAACATGTGTGAGTATGCATGTATATTTTTGTATGGAGGAAGGGGGACCTCATTCAGAAGTCTGCTATGGGGCCCTTCCTCTCCTAGTTACGCCCCTGTCTCTACACCTAAATCTCATTCTATAAACTCCCTTGTAACCCATTAACAGGACTGTACTATATGTTAAGTACATGTTATGTGCGGCCGTACATAGTATATGTGTTCTAGGCTTCGTAGAGATGAGTTTCAGTATCTGAAAAAATATTAAAGAGCGATTCTATTTAACCCTTCCAGGCACAATGGGGGTCATTTACTAAGGGCCCGCCGCATTTTAGAAAAAAAAGTGTCGCTCGGCACGCGCTTACCTTCACTCAGCCCGGCTCGGTGTACTCCAGTGCGTTCCGATGCTCTTCAGCGCAGCAGCGACATCTTGTGGACGGCGGAGGAACTACCTTAGTGAATTGCTGGAAGACCTGAATCCACCGCAGAGAACGCGCCGCTGGATCGCGAATGGGCCGGGTAAGTAAATCTGCCCCATTGTACATAAGGTTTACATGATGAAAGTTTTTTTATCTGCAATAAACCTTAGAACATTGTGTGGAGTAGTATTTCTCCAGCCTCCTTTCCTATCATTGTTATTTTAATGCTGTGCGAGTGACACATATGGAAATGAAGAAATGACTGTGTGTCAGATCCTGTCTCGGATGTAGCGCGTTACCTGTGACATGTCGCTATAATTAGAGGCTTACTATTCTCTTCCCATGCTCCGTGTGAAGTGCGGAACAATACAAGATCCTGAAATCCAGAACCGATGAAGGGTAGAACAGTGCAGCGACTTCCCAAACAAAACACAACAAAGTGCTTGTTACAGTCACTCTTTACTGGGCTGACATGCATTACCGTACGTAACACTAACTCATCACAATATTTCTATACAGCGGCAGTGGAATGTACTCATAACATCATATCTGGTATTCTAGTCCCGATTACCATTACTATAACATTACTAAAGAGGGATCTCCAAGGATTAGAGACATATAACTACTTTTAGCAAGAAACAGCACCACATCTGTCAACAGGTGATATCGGGAATAGCAATTAAAGTGAATGGGACTGAGCTAAAAGACAACAGTGGACATAGATTTCTATATTTTAGTAGGAATCTGGAATGTTAGGCTATGCAAAAATAATAGTACCATGGGATGTGACATGGAAATTTTAGGCGGGTATGTAAAAAATGCAGCCTAGATAACTTAAAAAAATTGTGTTAATATTTTATATGTATCTTTCTCTTTCATTTTCTGACTGTCTGTCTGGACTGTCTCTCTGTCTGTCTCTCTGTAAATGATTGTCTCTGACTGTCTCTGTGTAAGTGACTGTCTCTGTCTCTCTGTCTCTGACCTGTATTTCTGTCTATCTCTGGACTGTATTCCTGTCTGTCTCTCTGTACATGACTGTCTCTGACTGTTTTCTTTCTGTCTTTTTCTATCTGCCTGTGGACTGTCTCTATACATGACTGTCTGTTTATTAGATTGAAACAAACCAAAATGTAGGGGGGGGGGGGGGGCCAATAGACAGACAGTCACTAAAGAGACTGCCATTGAGGACCAGGACCGTCACTGAAAGAGACTGCCAATGACAGTCACTGAAAGAGACTGGCCATAGACAGTCACTTGAAAGAGACTGCCATAGACGTCACGGAAAGAGACTTGCCCCGAAAAAAAGTCACTGATGAAGAGAATGCAAGACAGACAGTCACGGAAAGAGACTGCCAGAGACAGACAGTCACTGAAGAGACTGCAGAAACAGACGTAACTGAAAGAGACTGCCCAGAGACAGACAGTAACTGAAAGAGACTGCCAAAACAGACCAGTCACTGAAAAGACTGCCAGAGACAGAACAGTCACATGAAAGAAACAGTTACTGAGACAGAGGGCCAGAGAGGTTAGAGTACAGAGACGGTCAAAAAAGTTATAAAAAAATGGATGGTCAGTGAAAGAGGAAGTACGAAAGACAAAAAAATGGCCAGAGACAATCGGACACAGTCTATAGCTACATATAAAATATTTTTGTCAAAAAAAACACATTCTATTGTGTTATAGCTAAGAGCAGTATTTACTATACCATGGAATGCTGGAAGGAGATTAGCTATAGCTAGTCTAATATATAAAGCTGAGTGTATGTGTGTGTGTGTGTGTATGTCCGCTAAAGGAATCTGCACCGTCACGTACACAATCATCAATTTTGCACAGCCGCTCTCCGTGACTCTGGGAACGTCATAGACTCGGTTTTTCACCCTGCACTTTCCAAAATACGCGTTATAAAACCACCGTATAAAGAAGCAATTTCTGTGCTTGCTGTGGCAGTTAGAAGAGGAAGAGTGATGGTTGCTGTTTGCCAGGTCATGATGTGAGCTCTGAGCTTTATTGAGCTTGATGCGTCCCTAGGGCAACTCGACAGTTTTACCTCAGACACTTCTGATAAATCAACCAAGTATAAGAAAGCTTATGTGTGAGGTAATATGGATAGAGCAGGGAGGAGACAGTCAGAAACAGACAGTCATGTACAGAGAGACAAGCAACATCTAGAGACAGTCACATACAGAGACAGAGAGACAGTTAAACACAGACAGTCATGTATAACCAATTGTTCTTCCTCACAAAGAGAGAGAAGGGGGTCCAACAATGTAGCCCAATTTAGAACACAAAAACACAATGTTAATAAAAAAATATATTACTTTATTTAAATCAAAAAAAATAGACATGAACAACAGGGTAAAAAGTGATTCCCCCCCAAGGGGGACACAAGATGAAAAATTGAACGCCAGGACAAAACAAGATCATCACACAAAAAACACTTTTTTGTATATATACATAAAGATAGCCAACAGTGGCTCTGGCTTGTAATACCAGATGCGGAAGGGTTGGAAATAGTTGACCCTTTAATGAAACTAGTGGTATTTCAAAGTGCATGAAAGTGCCTAGTGCATGAGATGTCATATACCATTACCCATATTGAGGGATGACTTGCTGTATGGAATGACCGCGGCCCAGACGCGCGTTTCGGATGACTTGAAGGAGCAAGTCAGCCGAAAAAGACGCGTGCGTCGGGGGGCGCGGTGTCCATTCCAGACAGGCAAACCTCCCTCATATGGGTAAGGATATGACACTAGCACTAGCACTTCATGCACTTTTGAAATACCACTAGGGGTTTCCTTAAAGGGGTTCAAACTATTCAATACGCTTTCCCATCTGATTAGCAGAAGCACGGGCTTATCTTTATGATATATACAAAAAGTTTTTTGGTGTGATGATTGTTGTTGGCGTGCCAATTTTCATCTTGTGTCCCCTTGGGGTTGGAATCACTTTTTTACCAGTGTTGGTTCAATGTCTATTTTTTTATTTAAATAAAGTAAGATATTTTTATTAACATTGTGGTTTTTGTGTTCTAATTGGGCTACATTGTTGGACCCCTTCTCTCTCTTGTGAGGAGAACAATGGTTATATGTAACTTTCTCCAACAAGCCAGTTATGGTAATACGATATGTAGGAAAAGTGACAGACAGTAACCGTATTAATATACATTATACTTTTCTTAATTCCCAGTGCGCTGATGTGTGCACAGCCCCGTCCCACTGCATGCGGAGTCGCGGGGGCCCAGCGCGCTGATGTCTGCGCAGCCCCGGACCGCTGCCTGTGGAGTCGCGGGGTCCCACGCTGGACATTGTGGCCGAACTGGCGCTGTATGCCTTGGAGGTTCTTGCCTGCCCTGGCCGTAGCGTGTTGTCTGAGCGGGTTTAAGTGCGCGTCGGGGTCATCATCACCAATAAGCGACACGCCTGTCGACTGACAGCGCTGATAGGTGGCTGCGCTTATCAGATGAACTAAAGCCTGGATTTCTCAGGATTTCCATTCTCCACCAGGGAAGAAAGCTCAACTGATAAGTTATTGAACTCCTCCTCCTTCAGTCCTCTTCTCCTCCTCTTTGTACACTAAGTTGAGGAAACTGGATATTTTTCCAGGGCACTGGTCTAGTTCAGTACTCTATGTATTTAATTTTCTGGAGGGCCACCTACCCGGTCCTCTGTTTTGAAAACTTTTTTGGACTGACTTACAGGCATCAACTATTTATTTTTTTGGTGGGCCCACCTACATTCTCCTCTGGTTTGAAAACTTTTTGTGACGCCACATACAGACACTATCCAAATTTAATTGTCTCATAGCACCTCCACACGGTCGTCTTTATAGCTGCTCAACACGTTGTTCCATTGCTAACCTCCACACATCATATCCTAACTGCCTCCAAAAGTTGTCCACATAGCTGCCTCCCATACTCGTCCCTTAGCAAGCTGTGTCGGCAGAATTTCGGGTTGTTTCAAACGACCCCGCCTGCTTTGAAAATTATAATTTTTTCAAAGTAAACGCTTCTGGCCCCCAGGTCCATTTTGGGTGGGGAGGAAACGAGAGGCAGGGGCTTGGACAGGCGAAAGCTTGCCTGGCAGCGGACCGCCAGCTCAATCCCAAGATCCAACTAACATTGTTTGAACTGCAGAAACCTTCAACCCACAACCTATAACCTTTTAACTCTAAAATCTATCTTTTCACGCCTCTTTTCTCACTCACTTCCTTACGTTCACCTCGGGTGCCATAACCATCCCCATTGCCTCCACACGTCGTCTCCATAGCTGCCTCCACACGTCTCCATAGCAGCCTCCAGACGTCGTCTCCATAGCTGCCTCCACATGTTGAACCCCTTAGCAAACAGGCTGTGTCAGGCTAATTTTTGGGGTGTTTCACCAGATACGTTATGAAACTTGGTCACTCTGTTGCTGTGTTATCGACTAAATATGCCGTCGACCTTTTGTTCACATAGGGAATCATTTCAGCGCTTCTTGCTCACCTCCTTTGGTTCCTCTCTGCAGCTATAACCAGGCCAAATACTGATATGTACAGTGCTACACGTTATCCTCGCCAAAAAGAATTTTTTAAATTGGTTTGAAGCCTGAGTCCATTTGGGACATGTCGCCATGCCACTCTCTAGCCTGCCGCTGCTGCCGCTGCAGCAGGGTCAATTATTGGGTGTTTTAGATGCTATATCGCCTCACTCGGTCACTCTGTCATCACTATGCTGTTGCCCTTTAATGGTGCGATTAGGCAGCCTCAGAGGCATCCATGCATGCTGCCCCTGCTGTTTCCTGTCCATTTCCGTGGTGTTTCAATCATTTTCTGAGGTTTCCAGGAGTTTGGCCAAGCTTCCCTGTGCAGAGCCTTGGTCCCCTTGAAAAATGCTTGAGTCTCCCATTGACTTCAATGGGGTTCGTTATTCGAAACAAGTACTCGGGCATCGGAAAAAGTTCAACTCGAGTAATGAGCACCCGAGCATTTAAGTGACTTTTAGTCACTTAAAAAAAAATAAATTACCATTATTTCGGACCCTCCAGGGTACTTTAACCCTTTAATGTCTGATTGCTCATACTATATACTGCAATACTACTGTATTGCAGCATATAGCAATATAATTGGTCCGAGAATTCCACAGCACAGCACCTCCAACAAAGCACAGTCTTTGCTTAGGATTAAAGAGCACCAAAAAAAGTTTTTTGGGGGCCTCCGATTCGTCAGCTATATGGACATGACAGCAACCATGTCGTTATTTCTCATACTATGACCCCCGCATGGGGAAACTGCCCATGATATGCAAAACTAATGCGTTTCAATTCTACACGATTCCTAGTTGTAGTCTAAAGTATGCGAACAGAAAACAAATGTTAAATAGCTACAATGATTTCTAATCCTCCCCGGAACAAGTGTCAGACACTATAAAATTCTATTATGAGTGAAGTAATTTTTGGCGAAATTTCCATAGAACAGCTGTACTCGCCATTCAAAATAAGGATGGTGTTTATCCCTTTAAGTGCACCACTAGCAATGATTTCCACATTTTTCAGTTAGGATGCATATACTTTAGCTTTACTAAATGAATGTTTTGTAGGTGATATTATAACAAATTTAAAAATAAAAGCTACAGTATGTGATATTGATGAGTCATCAGGACAGTAAATTTTTTTTGTAATTTTTCTTACTGTCAATAAATGATGATCAATAGTCTATCTGGGCCCCACATAGTGAGGAGGTTTTTTTTATGTATTTTATTGGCTTCACCTTGTGACCTTTACTCACATTATTCCTGGCCTAAACTAATTGTGATTGGGGATTTTTTGCAGATTGGAAAATGTAGGAAAGGACACATGATGTATCAATCTTCTTTATATATGTAAATCTTTGCTGACCTCAAATACCCTCTTAGTAGAAGAACCTGTGAATAATTTAGCACGTTTTCAATTAAATAGTAAATACAAGCGTAATGATCTGAAAGCACATAATCCAGTCCACATTACTATGTATTTAGCAGTATAAGTGTCCTTTTGAAACAATTTTGAATGTAATATTCATCAATACTATTTGAATTGGCGATGTTAGAATAAAAAGAAGCCTAAATATTTAAAATAACATAGTGCTTGGCACAAACTAAAAAATCCTGAATAATAGCCAAGTTTTAAAACTGCAATAAGAATTCTAAAATCAAGGATAAAATTCTATTCAGTATACACTGACTGCATTTTAAAGAGTCAATGCATAGCTGCTAACTTTCCCTGCAATAACAGATTAGCCATAATAATACAAGGCTCCTTCCCTCATGACAAGTTTATTAAACAATAAAGTTCTCATCTCCTACAAAGATGTTCTACTACACTGGGAAACAAATAAAAAAAATGTTGTGTTCCCTGTTGTTTTTGAGCTGCTGAATCTGAAGATACCTTCCATTTCGCTTCCATTAGCAGCTCTAATTTATGATATGTTGAACGTTTTCATCATATATAGATATCATCATCATCATCATAGATAGATTTTCCGTTACGGTGTTTCCATCAAGAAATAAGTGTCGAGAAGTATGAGTTCTCCTGGCTACCTTGCAGGTGTGTGGAGACTTATAGTGTCTAGAGAATTCTGGGAAATATGCAAATACATGTTCCAGGATGGGACAAGAAAAGCAATGGGGGTCATTTACTAAGGGCCCGATTCGCGTTTTCCCTACGTGTTACCCGAATATTTCTGATTTGCGCCGATTTTCCCTGTATTGCCCCGGGATTTTGGCGCACGCGATCGGATTGTGGCGCATTGGAGCCGACATGCACGCGACGGAAACCAGGGGGGCGTGTCGCTTGGGACACGCTTACCTTCACTTGGTCCGGCTCGGTGAATTTCAGGGCATTCGGATGCTTTTCAGCGCAGCAGTGCCACCTGGTGGACGGCGGAGGAACTACCTTGATGAATCCCGGCCGGACCCGAATCCAGCGAAGAGAACGCGCCGCTGGATCGCAAACGGACTGGGTAAGTAAATCTGCCCCAATGTCTTTTTTCACTACCTTGAAAGGCAGCACCCTTAACCCTTACAGGACTCAACCCTTTTTGTTTTTTTGCTTTTCTGTTTTTTACTCCCCTCATTCCAATAGCAATAACTTTGTTATTTTTATGTTTACAGAGATGTGTGAGGGTTTGTATCTTTGGGACAAATTGTACTTTTTAGTGGTGCCATTTAATATTTTATGCAATGTACTGGAAAGCTGAAAAAAATTTGATACAGTGAAATTAATTAATTAACAGCACATTTGTGGAGTTTTCTTGTGGGCTCTGTTTTTACAGCTTTTATTCTGCACTCCAAATGACACTTTCTCTTTATTCTTTGGGTCGGTACGATCACAGGGATATTAAATTTATATAGGTTTTATTAGGTTTTAATAGATTTTTAAAAAATATTTTCCAATAATTAATTAATTCCTTTATATTAATTTGGGGCCTATATGTCCATTCGATTGTTTTTTTATTCAAATATTCATGGATGTAAAAATGGGGAAAAAGTGGCGATTCAGACATTTGGGCACTATTTTCCGTTAAATAATTTTTTTAATATTTTGATATTACAGGAATTTTGGTATTTATCATCATGTTTATGATTTTTACTGTTTATTTTTATATGTGATCTAGGGAAAGGGGTGTTACTTAACTTTTAATTCTTTTACATTTTTTTAGTCTATTTTTTCCCAACTGTAGACAGCACTGTTTCAATGTGGTTGCATGTCTTCAATACAGAGTTGGCAACTGGTTAGTGGAGTGAGAGGCTTTTGACTAGAGTAACAGTTCTCCTTACGGAGACTTTTCCAATTAAGGCCACTTAGCAGGCGTGTGGAGACTTATAGACTATGGGAAATATCTAAATACATTTCCAGTATGGGACAAGGAAAACAAAGGCTCTTTTTGCTACCTTGAAAGGCAGCCCCCTTAACTCTTACTTCTCGACCCAAGTCAAGAGCCTCTCACACTAAACAGCTAAACCAATTTCCTACAATCTACTGAAGGGATGCAACCACTTTCATTATTCTTTTGAGTAAAAATGCTAGAAAAAATATTTAAACTTTCGCAATAAATAAACATTTTATGGTGTATATATTTTTTAACCTCAAAAAAAGAAATGTAAAATAAAATGTATCTGGGTGAGCAAATTGAAACAAAAGAGTTAAAAAAGACCTACTGTTAGGCAAGCCACTAACACCCAGCTGTCCAGTTAACCTGAAGGATTCATATTATGCCATGTCCTGCTACCTTCTCCCTCTCTATGGCCTCTTCCACACTAGCGTTGCGTTTCACGTCAGGGTGCATGCGTGAAAACTGACGTTTTTTGCCTGCTTTTTTGTTCCATTTTTCCTTGGAGTAATTAGCTGTTTTTTTGTTTCACACCGTGTTGTTCGCGTTGTGTTTGCGTTTTCGGCGCATTTTTTCACACGTCGTCGATTCATGGGATACCGAGCATTTTTCAAAGAGAGAGACCACTGGTTTGGGATAAAATGTGTTTTAATTGAAAATATGTCTTCTGATAAATTGCAAACATCTGCGATCTATTCTTCACTGTTCCGCGCGTATATTAATCTCCCGACAAGTTAGCAAGTGAAGGAGACATGAGAATAATAAAACCATTGAACACGTGAACACGTGACCACAGTCATTTAGATAAAACACAAGTGCAGAAACACAGTGCAGAAGGATTACGATGTCGCAACATCTGCTTCACTTGTCGGGAGATACGCGCGGGAACGGCGCGCACAAAATACAGTGGAACAATATAGGTGTTGTTAAGAACACATTGGCAGATGTTTAAATACATCTGCAATGTGTTCTACACACATATATATTGTTCTTCACATGCTATTTTGTTCGGCGCCGTTCCGCGCGTATCTCCGACAAGTAAGCAGATGTGCCGAACATCTGTAATCTATTCTGCACGTGTTCTGCACTGTGTTTTTCACCTTAAATATTCGTGTTCACGTGTTACTGTGTTCAATGATTTTATGTCTATTCTTCACTGTTCTCATTGTTTTTTTAAATTAATGCTCGATCGCGAGCAGGGGAAATATTTTATTCTGGTCACCTACAACCCTTACGTTTAAAACGCATGCACTCGCATTGCACTTGCATGATTGCGAGTGCAATGCGTTCTTGATGCATCTCCATAGACTTGAATGGGCGTGAAAACGCGCTTGACCCGCAAAATAGAGCATGCTGCGATTTTGACGCGCGTGAAAACGAACGCAAGCACGCGCGTTAAAACACGCTAATTGAGAAAGACCCGTTAATACAATGGTGACAGAGTGCAATGCGTTCTGCGCGTCAAAGCACGCGCCAGAACTCGCGCGTGAAAAACGCCAGTGTAGAAGGGGCTTCTCAGTCATACAAACTAGATGAGAGATCTACTGGCAGCTACATAACCCTTGCACCCGTCTTTTTAGTGATATTTATTTTTTATTTTAAGGTTTTTTACATTTTTTTTTTTTTAGGTTTTTTTTTTTACATTTTTTACAGGCGCTCCCCTACTTAAAACACCCGACTGCAGATGACCCTAGTTACAACGGCCCTCTGGATGTTGGTACTTTACTGTACTTTAGCCCTTGGCTACAATAACAGCTGTAACAGTTTATCAAGGTTCTGCAATTATGATGTACCTTAATCCTAGTTCTGAGACAATCCAACATTTTTAAAATCCAATTGTCACTGAGACCGCACAAAAATTGGCTGGGGTTACAATTATGAAATATACAGTTCCGACTTGCACACAAATTCAACTTAGGAACAAAACAATGGAACCTATCCTGTACATAACCCAGCCAGTCTGTATTTATGGTCCACATGGGGTAAACCCATCAAACTGATTGTTCCTTCCATTTACTGGCAATATTGGAGGTGATCTGACACAACCTGTAATACACGGCCATGACGAAGATAAGATAAATGACCCCCATGAAGTACGTAAGAGTGAATGCTTACTACAAAGCGCCTTTACTTTTGTCATTATAAAGAAGAAGAAAAAATAATAAAAAACATGCAAAATAAATAAGGACACTATAAAAATTATACAATTATTTAAAACCTCATGTTTACATAAAAAAGATTCACAACTTATGCAGGTTACCGAATGAGTGGATAGTTTCCTATCAGTGTCATTAGCATCAAAAGTGATTTATGATCTTGGTCACCATGGATGGATAATGACATCAAATTTACAAGAGGGCAACTTTCAGGATAGAAATAGGATAGTCCGCTCCCCGATGACGTCTCAGGGAGTGATGATCCTCCCAAGATGGTGGAACTCAAGTGCCGCCTGGTTGACGTGCCACTAGCATTTAAAGGTTAAACAGGTCACATCGATGCCTCCATATGCAGGCAAACACCCCAGATGTATGAGAGGTTCACTCCATGGCGTATATTGCATCATAGAGCATTATTTAAGTGTAATTTACATTTTTAATTAAGTACAAGACCAAATCCCTTAATAACATGAGTTGTATCACCCACTCAGGCACCCCATTGTAGTGTTAGTTTTTCCTTTAAGAATAAGATAATCCTTTATTGTCCCACAGTTGGGAAATTCACACACAGCGTTACAAGCAGCAGAGAGGGTACGAGAGTGAAGTACAAACTTTATGTGAACAGCAACTTACTATAACTGAATTTTGTGGAATGGCTGCGGAGACTTCAAAAACACACAAAGACCTTTTCTCGCTGCACATATGAAAATTATTGAAAACAAAATGTCTTTATGTGTGTTGGTTTATGTCAACTTTCATATGGAGTTATATAAAGTGGTTCTGAGAAGTAACTAATAAACTACACTACAAGCACCAAAACTTATTATACTATACTCCTATGGTTTCTAAGCAGTAACGGAGCAGATACTGTCCACCACACATTACTGGTAATGGCCAATTTATTTATGATACAAGTCCATGATTGGAGACAGACTGTCAGTCACTATTATGATCCTAGTAGTAAGCATAGCAGACTGGTTTAGGCACACGCAACAAGTTTAACATCCATTTGTTGAAGCAGGACATGGACAAGGACAGTGGCCCTAATTCTTACCCCCAAAAAATCCTGCCTACATAACAGTGGCCAATAACTGGGCATGGTATCATTTCCTGTGCCAAGGTGTAAACACAGAACAAGACAGACAAAACATAAACAAACAAACTGGGAAACACTGTTTGTGTGTTCTCCTTCATGAGCACGCTAGCGCTGCACAAGACACCATATCTCGTATCTAGGAGTTGTTAATTACTCAGATGTGGTAAGTTGGGGAGTGCCTGCAACACAAGTGGAGGTCAATAATCCGTCACAACTACATCGCAAGTAAAGTCATAATCAATTAGAAGGGAGAAATAGTCAAATACCGTAGCCAATGTCAAAGACCAGAACAACAAGAATAGCAAATGACTGACAGGGAGCTAGCAATAAACTGCTTGGGCAGAAAGGAAAGATGGTGGATGCGGGTTTAATTGGAGTGCTCCATTTGAGAGGGGAAGGGCTCTAAAAGTGTCTGAGTCTTAACCCTTGCTGGCCAGAGCAAAGTTGGCAGAGAGAGAGCAAGCCAGCAAATATGTCTATTCAAATTGTCGACAAAAAAAGCACCAGAAAAGCCACACCTTTCAGCCTAAACACAGAAAGACCTGTCACAGATGTAACAAGACCCTCATTAGTGAGACCACCAGGTTGAAGGTTTCTGGTAAAACCCAGTAACTGTCCAGTTTCTCTATGAACCATGGACGGGTTGGAACAGAGGGTCTCATTTCGTAATGGAGAGTGCATAAATTATAACACCCGCATTCGGAGGCGCTTCGGTAACATAACGCATGTCCCTGACTATTATAGTATAATTTTTTAACTCTATATTACGAAATTTTGGAATATTGCAGAATAACGCTATATAAAAGAGTCCTGACAGCATAGTTCCTTCCAATGAATATGTGGGAATTTAGTAATTGTCACTGTCTTTTCATGCAGCTCTTGCCAATTAAGCATCATTCCTGGGCCTCATTTAAGAAGCATCTTTTTTCATAATTATTCAATATCAATCAATAGTGTCCCTACCGGGGCTTCAAGTCTTTTCAGAATTGTGATTAGTGGTAGGAGAAGCTTTAATCTAATATCTGGGACAAAAATTTGACAGATATGTAGGAGCCATGGTATTGATCCTTTTAATTGTAAAATGTAACTAGTGGTAAATTTTGCAGTGTTGAGTGAGGAGTGAAATGATCAAAAGGAATAATTGATATTTAAATCTACAAAGCAACATTTTAGGTGAGCATTTTCTGCAGAAAAAATATCTCCAGGCAGTTCATGGGTACATGGAACCTACAAGATAGGTTCTTTAAGTTTGTTTTTAAGTTGAATTTTATGGGTAGTCAGAGCTTATGTTTTATATTGTAACTCTAGACCAAAAATTTTTTTTTGTCCGCAGTGACAATTGGATTTCTTTATTTTGTGCTGTTCATGGCAGAAGGATTATCAATAAAACGTCACAGACCTTTACAGCTGAAGCCTGGGGAGTAAAGTAAAGCATCCGAGAGCTTCACCAGACGTGACATCGGGCAGAGACGTCCTACAGTAGAGATTCTGTAGTTGGTGTCTTAAGTTGGTGATTGCCTGAATATACAGTAACTATATATGTAGGCATTGAGGAGGCACAATTATGCTTTACTTAAAGGGAAAATTAAAAATTGGCAAAAATTGTAATCTCTCTGGTGGTGGTGGGGGCAGATATTAGGTAACTTACCAATACACGTCCGTAAGGGAACCTGTCACCAGGGGTATTTTTCACTGGTGACAGGTTCCTAGAGAACATGTACAGTGATAGCAATGATGTTTTTTATCAATGTGTGGCTTACTTTTTAGTGAAATATGCTATATCAACTATACCCCAGCCGTCACCAACTTATATCCCAGCCACCACCACAGTGAAGTCCCGGGGTTGCACATTTTAGATTCTAAAGTCCGCCTGCTCGCTTGCATAACAGACTTCACTTGGCACCTCTCTCATCATTATGCACCCAACCCTCTATACGTCTTTGGCCCACCCCCTTATGATGTCAGTCACCCTTTGCACTTGCGCGTGGACCTTGTATTGGGACATGCATTGAGCAGTGAGGCAGCTCGCTCGCATAGCCTTTTCATGCCTCATTTCCTATGCATGGTGCTAGGCAGTGAAGCTGAGGCTGTGCAAAACTCTGGAAGTGAGTTGGGTGCCACCTCTATGCGCAGGGAAACCATGCATGCATAGTGAGGTGCGGCAAGTCGCTCGCTGCTCACCTGCCCATTCGTTAATATAAGGCTCTCGGTGTTAGATATTAGGACCGGAGAACGGCCTACAGCCTGGTAGGTAACCATCAGGGTGCGTGCAAGAAAGTGGAGGTGAGAGGCTGATGGAATAGGTTTTTCCCGGGGCAACTGCTGAGTTGTATATAGGGATCCCTGGGTGATGAAGGATGGGGAGCCCTGGTGGACAGCCTGCTCCAGGATCACACGGAGGCACGTTTGGCAAATCACTCACAGTTCTTTATTGGACGTCACAGCAGGCCAACGGCCTAACATCAGCAACACATTCGGCAGGCTGAAAAGCTGGTTGAAAACATAGGCTCACAGCCTGGTTATAGGCTTAGGCTAGGCTTGGTAAAAATGGAGCCCAGTCCAGATGGTGGACCTCTGCTCTGGGGCTTAGCCTCTTGACTTGCCCAAAGGGGTCAGGCAGCCGGCCTGAGGACACCTCCGCTTACCAGGTGTGGATCACTACCTTCTGCAGCACGAGCACCTCTGACTTCTGAACTGACAAAACCAAGTACTCTCCCACCCACAAGAGTTTTTATACTCCCCTAGGGAGGTGTCGCCACTCTCCATTAGCTTTCAGCTTACTTTCAGTAAAGAACCACAGCATATCATTCCTTTAGGACAATTATATTTACTCTTTACCCCCCAGACAGTGGTTCCGGTGCAATTACAAAGTAATTCCCTTTTGAGACCTCCTAGAGAGGTAATCAGTCTCCCTAGACAGTTTTTCTAACATGGAGAGAGCGCTATTCTCAAAAACAACTATCCATCACATGCATTGGCAAGGTTGTTGCACATGAATAGCATCAAAAAGCTCTAGGAGGTAGGTTGGGTCATAGCCATTTGAATTACATGACCCTGACATTTTAATAGACAGGAATGACAGGCGAGATTTCAAGTGTTGCTGAACTTTTCCTTATGTTGTGGGGCCCCCCACAATCTTCATAATATATTGCTAAAACTGAAAGGTATTAGAGGTTCAAAGAACATAAAATTATTAAATTGGATCAGATTAGTTGTATTTTTTTATTCCTTGTGTCAATAATCCATCCTAGGTGTTCAGTGTGTGTGAAAAAAGTTGGGTTTTTGCCATTAACGACGAGGCATTGTGGTGTTAACTAAAATCAGTGGCATATCCTAGTGGAGTGCAGCTGCTATGTGGGCCCTCAAGTTAATGGGCCACCCAGGACCATGACAAGACCATAAATATGCATGCCATTCCATGGCGAGCCCACCCACTGATATATGCCGCCTCAAAGCTAAGGGGCCTCGGGTCCGGGAGGTGTAGTTGAGTTTCTCTTTGTCACGCTGTTGCCTGTCCAAAAGTCTGCTGCAAACTGACTCATCCACTTACTGTACCCTGTGTGGCCAGAAGTGTCAATAAATAGAATTGCCACGCTGGAGGGTTATGCAATCTCTACCTTCAATGACACAATCGCCCTGCCAGACCCTATCTCTCATTCATGAATACTAAAAGAACAATTTTGTAAACTAATAAGATCACACACACCCTCCCATCTGCGGCCATTTCATGGTCTGGAATGTCTGGCTGAGGCAATAAAAGAAAGAGCTTTCTCCTTACTATTCATGAAAGCGATGCACAACTTTGAATAGTTTATTTCACTGGTAATTTACTTATAATACCGGCCCTCTACACTTTCATCACACACATTACAAAAACAGGTAAGTGGCCATCCCTTAAGGACACAGTCCTTTTTGTTTTGCCTTTTCCATTTTTAACTCCCACACATTCAAAATTTCTTTATTTTTCACTGTGGCAAGCTGTATGAGGGCTTCTTATTCGTGTAACAAATCACTGCCGAGTGATAGTTTAAAAATTCCCCATGCCATGTATTGGAACCTGAAAAAAATTCCACATTGTAACGTCTGTGTCTGAACGTCGCTCTCTCCGCAGTTGGCGGAATAGATGGACGTTTATTTGTGTGGTGAACGGTGGCTAACTGCTTTCTTTTGAGATTAACTGGCCCCCCCCTCTCCGTGCATTTCTGTCCTGCCCAGCAAGGGTTACTAGCCTGATGGACAGTTCCCCAGTGTGCTGCTAGAGGCTTTTCGGGATCCCTATATTACCTGTCCATTCCCAGCTTACTGCTTTTATTTTTAGTCTTGTCTTCCTGTGTTTCTAGTTCAGTTTTACCATGTCTCCGTTTGGTCTCCCTGTACTGTACTGATCTGTAATCCCCCTGTACCTGTACTGGATCTGACCTGTGATTATCTGCCTGAAGACCTGTATTTATCTGTTGTTTGTCCCTGTACTAGTCCTGGTTTGTATCTGGCACATTGTGACACTGGTCTATTCCTTTGTATTCCGGTTCTCCTTTTCGTCTTGTGAACACTGGTCCTATCTAGTGTTTTCCATCATTTACCATACCTGTCCGCTCCACCAATCCATCCAGCTGCCAGACCACTGTTGGATTTCCCCCTGTCATGTTTGTAGGGGGTACTCAGGGACGTCAGTTAGGGTTCTGATAGTTACTGGCTGGTTTATCTGCTATTAAGCAAGGCCTTAGCCGCATGGGACGTCGCAGGGTAGTTTTTGCACCATCTACCTAGTCTAGACAGCGAAGCGCCAAGCCTGGTTTAAATTGCGCGGGACTTTTCTGACATGCTGACACACATTCAGTGAAATTGACGACAAAACACATTTGTATTACCATTTTGTTTGTACCTCTGTATTTACATTTTCCCATCATGTGTCAGGTCCATAATTGGCCAAAAACCCCTATCCTTTATTCCTTGGGTTGGTATGATTACTAGCATATCAAGTTCATAGATTTATAATTGTTTTTAGTATATTCACATTAAATTTGTACAAAAAATCTTATTTTGACATATTGACCAATATTTTTCATTTCATTTTTCAATTTTTATGGAGGTTTGTCAGTGTTTGTTTCTGTACAATGATTTTCATGGCTAGAATTTCAGGGGCTATGCAACCTCTATTTTAGACTTTTTTTATTGTTTAGTGTTTGCAAATCATCAAAAAGTGGCCATTCCCGGAAAGTTATTTCTACTGACCCACTAACTAGCTCAAAGTTTAGGGTGTCCCCACTAGAATCTCTTATTTTTTTTAAAGAAAGCATACTTTCTTTCACATGAAGTCTAACATTAAATAGATAATACATATAAAAATACAACCCTATACATTTTTAATGTGTAATACCTCTCCTAGCTGCAAATGTCTGACTTTTATGGCAATTTCTAAATAGGTGATATATCAGTCCATTTTCCACACCCCTCTCCAGTGGTTAAAGTACATTGTGTTTCTAAACTAGTAAGAAGGCTATTGGATGTTTAAGGACTACCCCTGACACCTTTGATGAACGTATAAACTAGTCACAAACAGTTTGTCTGATTAGAGAAGCCTTAAAATGACCGTTCCTTGAGCTGGTTCAGAATCGGAGGATCACATTTGTTGTTGTATGAAACACTACAATAGCCCTAAAAAAAAAACTTGCATTAAAATCAAATTCAATGTCTTGTCCTGCAGACAATGTTCATTCTTGTAGAATAAGGCCTTCCATGCGAAAATTTCCAAAACTGAAGATTTCCTACAACGTGTGACTACGCCTGTTCAAGGAGAGCACAAACAGTCTAACCAGTGTAGAACGAGATGGGAGGTGCCTCGTTCCACTAAGCAAAAGACAAGTACATTAGATTCTCTACTTTGAAAACCGACAGCTCACAATCCTCAACTGGCAGCTCATAAGAAACCTAGTGCCAATTGATATGATGTATTCGGACCAACATACCTTGAGAATTCTGAGTCCTACACTGATGCAGGATCATATCTGTTTAATCGGGATTAAACAAGATATTATACAAAAGAACATTTCGTGATATGGCAAAACAACTGAATAGATCCTGAGTCCTGAAAAGATGCCTGACGTTCTCCTCTGTCAATCCATGTGGGTAATGGATGTCTGGGTTTGCTTTGGTGCAGCCAAGTGGTGAGTGTACAATGGGTCCAAAAGGATTTTGAAGAAGGAAGGCTCTCACTACCCTCACTATTTGGCAACGCATGCGCAATAAATCGGCCATTTTTGAGGGAACGTATACCTAACCAGTTTCTGATTTGTTTAATTTTTATATCAGTTGTAACTAGAAGGGGGGGGGATTTGTGTTTGTATATAAAATTTTTTTTGTTTTTACTTAAAACATTTTTGCTGATATTTTTACTGCATTATGCAGCAAACTCCAGAGTGTAGAATGGGGCCGGGCCCTGAGTGTTGTGACCAGCTGCTGTTGTTCGCAACTGTAGCAATCCTGATATTTGACCAATCAGTTTTGATAATTGAGACTGTGGATGGACACAATCCTCACCTTGATGACACCTACATGTTTTTGATATTTACAACTTACTAAATGCAAATTATGATTTCCTAACGGTCCTACCTGTAGTCTGTGTGCAATTCCTTCATGTTGCTTGTTATTGATAGTGTTATTTGCTTGCTAATTGTATATTTGATATCACTGCAACTCTACTTGTGTCAATGTCCCTCCGGGTTGACCTCATCTGCCATCCATGCTCGTCTCAATTGATGAGGGGATAGCGAGAACCATGGGTTAGGAGGGCCATTAACTTGGCTGGTGGAGGAGAAAGGATACGATACCCACAGAAAAAATTAGGAGGTCCCACAAGCAGAATTAGTGCTTGTTTTTTTATGTGTCTTTTTAACATTACCTTTTGCGATGTTATCATTAATTCTGTGGTCAGATTTTGAAAGAAATTGGAGCTGGCAACCAAACCCACCAATCCACTGATTCTGGCACACAAAGAAAAAATCCGAATGTACCATCTCTGCAGTTCCCATTTCACATGATGTTGTAGCTTTGCTGCGTTTCCCAGACACTACTACACAAGAATGGAGCGGACATCAAATCATAAAGTCAGGGAAACAGACCACCCATGACCCGTCGCGTGCTGATCTTGTCCAGAACTAGGAGTTATAAGATTAGTACATTTTTATCTTCTTTTCCCAGTGAGTTTATTTTTTATTTACCTCTTACAAATAAACTTTTAACACACAATAGATTTTCATAATCTATTTCAGAGAAAACCATGGATTATTGTGATTCTCACCAATTGTAGTTGCCCCAGCTTCGATAAATTTTGTGGCGTTGAGTGGCAACACTTGTGTTGTTAAAATATCTTTACTCTCTTAATAAAGCACAATGTCGTGCATAATATTTATGCCCTCACCACATTTAATATGGCCCTGGCATTTTTTTGCTCTCTGTGTTTTGACATTGTTTTGTAAATTTTTCACGCCAAGACCACTGGCACGATTTATAGATCGCTATTGTATTTTTTTCTTAGATGTTAATCGAACTGGGATGCATGCCAGGTCTTTGTTAAGAAAGAAACTTAAACAGCGGTGGTTCATAATATTATTTAACCTTCCTTCCATTAATCATCACCGGAATACAGCAATGAAGGAACGTGAATTCGCAATCTCCTGTGACATTGTTAACTCCCCATTCTACTCACACTGGACCTGTTCTCGAGAAGTCAAATATTGAATACTTATTTAAATTTTCCATACAAAATATTTGCTTCAATTTTAATACCAAAAAGACAAAGATAAATGGGGCACATTTACTAAAACAGTACACCGTACTATGTGCATTTGCCCGGTGTAGTGGCAGGGGGCGCCAGATTCTAACTTGTGTTGCATTGCCCCAAAAGAGTGCACTAGCCTTTTTTTTGGGCACCTTTAACACGGGCATGCAACACACTTCTGTCGACTTTGCCATGTCAAAATCGGTGGACGACATCGCAGCACCAGAAGGCCCATTATTCAAAGACAAAATTTATGTTGTGAAGAATCGTGTCAGGCAGCGTGCCACATTGGTGCAGGTCTATCTAGGTTAGATCTTAGCAGTCAGTAAGGCTGCATGGTCTCAGAGTTCTTTCATCTGTGTCACACTGAAAGGGACAGGGATGCAGTGCACCCGTTCTGCTGCACAGTGATACTACATCCAGATCCTAAGTCAGGAACTCTAACCCCAGACTGCAGTCTTCCACAATTTGGACACCTCCCCCTCATTATCCCATCCGTCCATCTACTATCAGGGTGGTGCAGTTTTTCCTGCGAAAACCCCTCCCATGACCACTACTCTAGATACCAGAATCCCGAATCTTGCTGTTTATAATCGTGTTTGGTCGGTTGCCTGCTGCTACTGTTCAATAAGAACTGTAATTCTTCAAAGATTTAACCGGGCCAGCAAGCAACCGTTAGATTGGTGCTGCCATTTATCCCAGAATGCCCCCCCTATATACACACACCTCTCCCTGCACACCCTTGCATGACCTTTGTTGCTATAATGCCTCTGAGAAACTTGGTGCCATTGCCTAGTGCCTCTCTGTCTGCATTTCACATTGTGACCACCCCAATTCGTTACGGACCTTGACTCTGTGCTGGCCTGTCCTGCCTGACTCTCCTTTGTTTTGTTCCTGACGAACTTTCTCCTGGCTGCTTTTTCGACCTGCCTGCTGTCCCCGACACGATTTGCCTAAACATCGTGTATCCACCCTCGCCTTGGCTACATCGGGGAGAAGTTGTCACCTCTGGTACGACCCTATGTGGTACCAACGCTCATCGAAGTCAACCTGCTTTGGTAGCAAGCTCTGTGAAACGGGTTCAAAGTAGAGACTCTGGTCCTGTCCGTGTGTGCTACAGTGATCCACTGCCGTCCCTGCCCCTTGACCTGACAGGCACCGACATCTTTCTTTATAGTGTTGGGGTGATGCATATGGCCTCACGATTACTGATTGGCATTGTAAGCAGTCTCATATTCCCAACGATCAAATTTCATGGATCCGCAGGTTGTTACAATCCATCCCAAACATGAATGGCACTGGGTGCCATTTTACATCCCCACAAGTCACACTGATGATTGGCATGGTGCTTGTGAGCTGCCCAAGCATCCTTATAATCCTGAAGCAACATTAAATAACCAGACCTAGACTTGTTCTACTTATTTGTGTTTCACAATATCATTTCTGGTTTTCGTTGAAACACTAAAACAAACTTTTCTGAGAACTGTTTATCGCATTATAAGCCTGTAATGTGAGACTGCTCACATTTGATCATTTAAGTTCCTTTTTACATCTTTGTCCGGCAGAAAAGATCTCCAGGGCTTCCATGCTGGCAGCAGGAAACATGCCATGTAATAAATCAAAGAATATTCAATCTTGGAATCGTTAAATTTCCTCGTTATTCTTAGTCAGTGATCTCTGTAAGACTCTTATGTATGTAGCATTTTTAAAACTGGTACTCGAAAGCAGAATTGCTTAACAACATCCATACACACATTACATATTGGGCCGTGTTACCAAAGACATAAAATAATTTGAGTATCTTTCAATAAAACATTACATATTTTATTGTTAGAAAAACTTAAGAATCAAATAATGGAAATCGCTAGAAAATGAATGTACAACAAATGTGGAATGCAACAAGGGCAGTCTACTACATATGGCTTCCTAGTAAAATTGATTCATTAATTCCATTATGTAATTCTGCTCTAGGTGCCTAAACGAGTGGGCTGGTTGTTTGTTACAAATCCCATGAGTCCATGCTGGGCATAAATTATATATGGCTGTGTATATGGGTTTTCGATTCGACATACACGAAACTTGGCAACTGTTTCACGTCAAAGGTAACCTCTAACTGACCGTTTCCAAGGAGATGATGTTTCTGCTGTCACACCCTGTTTCTCCATACACAACTGCCTATTATTTGATGTTGAAAAAACAAAAAGGAAAACTCACTGTACCCACTTCATTACCTGTGTCCTTACAGTCTGAGGAGAGTAAGTTTACATTTGCTGCCCATCATTTGGAGTGCAGATAAAATGCTTTCCTAGTTGCATGTGTCTAAATAACTATTGTCACCAAAAATGATATGAAATGACCTCTCTCATCATGACTTTAAGTCAACACCGTTAATGGCTTACCGGGGTTTACTAAATCACAAGACAGCACAACAGCAATCCCAGGGTTGTAACGTACTTCCACATCTCACGCCTGCATTTCTTGTCCCTGACTCCTTGTTTGCGAGCCGCAATCCACACAGGCTTCCCTGCACATCCAATATTGTGATTTTATCCCTCAATATCACCAATCACCAATAGGATAATTGCCTTATGTAATCTATTCTATCCATGTCTCCTCATTTAATCATGGATTGTCATGTGTGGAATATTTGTTAGGTCTAGTGAATACTCCATGATATGGTATCCCACAGAGGTACCAGGGGGTTTTATGGCTTTCGTAAGTCTGAGAAGCCAAGGGACTTATCTGCACCACTATGAAATTTAACACCTTAAAGCGAATTCCAGATTTGTTTTTATTTCACAATTTTGCTTAAACTTGTAATCAATCCCTTTCTGCATCCCTCGCATTTGGGGGCTCAGTGAGCTCTTTCACTCCACCACATGGTTTCAGCTAATAGCACACTGCTACAACTTTCTCTGCAATCGCCATGAGTCCAGCTTAAGTGGTTGTTCCAGCCCCTTATCTTCTTTTCATGCTGCATGACCTATGCATATGGTCAGAACCTATGCGCTGAAGTCGGCCTTCACTGCACAGAAGGGACTAAGGGAGCGGATCCCCTTATAGAACCATATATGGTGTTTTTCTGCAACTGGGGAACCCTAACCACTATTCGTCGCGTCAGTCGCAAAACCATGAACTCATATAACCTTCATTATAGAGTATTCAATTGGAATACGAATGTATCAATATTCTGTTCATTTTCTAGAATGTTAATCTAAAATGCAAACAAATAAGTGAATTCCAGAACCTTTCAAAGACCTCAGCAGAAAACAGGGCATCCACAACACAGCCTTGGCGCAAGCTTCCAAACCAGGAAAGTATGACAACTAAACCCAACGTCCTCTGCATTAGAAGCTCTTCTAAGCAGATAACCCCATGAGAGGGGTAAATACATATCAGAACCTGCTACAAAGGTACCGGCTCCAGTGGCGTAACACCACCTAGCGCCCGTAGCGGTTTTCTACGGGGGCCTCGTGCTGCGCGTGGCCCGGGATGGACTTGAAACCAAAATTTACTAGCACTGTTCTCCCTGTTTCGGCCCCCCCCGCCTGTAAACCATCACACAGTACCCGCTTGTGGGCAAACTTAGAAGCGTCCGCACCTCTCCATCCCCCGGACCCCCTGACAGTCCGCAACATTTCATAGCCAGCACGCTGCCCCTCGGCATATTCTCCCGCCCGTCCCGCCCGCCTCCTACCCAACCACCCCCCGGCCGCCTCACACACCCCTGCCCCCCCGCTCCTTGTGCTTCCTACCCAATACCCGCCCACCAGCCTCCACGCATCCCCTGCCCGCACCAACTCGGCATCTCTATCCCTCACCCCGCGGCCCGCCCCTCCACTGCAGTGCCATACCCGGTATGTCCTCCCGCAGCGCTCAGCACTTCGCTAGGTGCCTCCGGCCGGCGTCACGCCCGCTCTCATGCATTCCTCAGCCACACGGCCCGCCCCAATTTACAGGCAATGGTGTTCTTCTCCCCCTCGTCCACCCCCCCCGGCCCTCCCCCTCTCAACCCTGGCAGGACACACTACTGCTCGCGACAGGAGAGGGATGACGCCCCCCATGAAAGTAAGTTGCAATTTTATCTGTGCATTATATATTAAGTATCATGTTCTGAGTTGTAATCTTGTCATTTATATGTGCATATGGTATCTGTTGTCGGGCATATCTGTAGTGGGTATGTATATATATAATATATATATACTATATTATATTTGTGTGTGTATCTCATATGTCTGGTGTTGTGTGTATATATGTTATGCACATTCTGTATGAGTATTTATGTAATCTTTCGTTTGAGTGCATAGCTTGTCTAATGTAATATGTGATATATGCTGTATCATACTGATATGTGTAACATGCGTTGTATATAGCTGTATATGTATTTTATATGCTGTTGATATCCGTGCTGTATACTGTGTGTATATATGCTTAGTGGATATCGCCTAGGATCTTCGTAAATACGTACTGTGATGTAATAACAGTTATGGCCTTAAATTGTATGATACGTGTATGCTGTATATATGCTGTATGTTGTATGTGCATTGCTGTATTTGTCAGGCGTGATGTGATTCTAGTATGATATATATGTTAATGTATGCATGATGCTGTATATACTAGTATGTGGATATATCGTTGTTGTATGCGTTAATCTGTATATAATATGTGTCTAACTGTGTATATGTGTCTGCATGCGAATTACTGTATATACTGTATGTGTTATACTGTAAGTGTATGGGCTTGATGCTGTATCATACTTATGTGTCTATATTCTGTATGTGATACTAGCTGTAATCGATGTTGTGGATATCTGCCTGTACGTGATATGCGATGATATTGGGCTGTACATACTGTATGTGTAATATGCTGTATATCGTGTTTCTGATATACTGATTTTATGCATATCTGTAAATTGTTGTGTCATGTACTGCTGTCTACGTACTGTATGTTACTGTAGTTTGGATGCGTGAATGCTGCTATATAATGATATGTGATATCTATGTTAGTACTGTCATGGTTGTATATACTTATGTGTTATACGTAGTATGCTGGATATAGATGCTCTTTCGTATGTGCATGAATATACTGGTATTGTTTATGTATATGGATGCTGTATATGTATGTGTTATGCTGATGGTCTAGCTTATGTGTACTATATCCTGTAAGTACTGTTGTATGTTATATTGCTGTACGTGTTTTATTCGCTGTATGCCTGTACATACTGTAGGTATATATGGCTATCTACGGTAGGTGGATGATATGCTGTATGTATATGTCATATATGCTGTCCATACTGTATTGTATATATGCTTTATGCTTATGCTATGGCTTGTATATACTGTATGTGTATATATGCTGTATATCCGGTATGGGATATATGCGTATGTGTACCTAATGCTGTATATACTGTCTGTGTATAGATGCTGTATACATATGTATGTGTATATCATGCCTGTAATACTAGTTGTTTATATATACGTTGTTTATTTGCGTGATGCTGTATATATATATTAATATGTCTATATGCTGTATGGTGTCGATAGATGGTATATCTGACTTATTTATATTCTGTATGTGTATATATGTGTATGTGTATGCCTGTATGTGTATGTTTGTATAACCTGTATGTAATGTAGTGTATAAATGTATCGATAAAAGTGATGAATGAGTTTTTAGAACTTTACGCTGTGTTTATATAATATAATGTGTACATGAGTGGCGTAAATGGTTCGTGTGTATAAACGTGTCTGTAACCAATACGTATGATATATTTTTGAGGTGAAGGGGGGCGCCCATGCAAAATCTGCTATTGTGGCCCAAGCTCCTCCGAGTTACGCCCTGTAACTCGGAGCCCTGTAACCGAGTGAGTGGAAACTTACTTTTTCTGGCAGCACTGGTTGGTGGTGGAACAGCTAACAGGAGTCCGCCAGATTTCAATGAAAGATACGAATCGTGCTGAGGCAATTCAACCACACACGTCTGGATCATGGAAGCGATGGTAGCACCTAGTAAGCAAGACACAGTAGGAACAATCACAGCTAATAGACAACAGGTGAGTCGACAGATCCGGGTCGATCCAAGATGGCCACGGGGCACAGAATCAAATAACAAATAGATGTCAGATACATAGCAGGTGTCCGAGCAGAAAATAGCAACAGAATAGCACTACATAGATACTTTAATAGGACAGCAATACCAGAAACCTCAAACAGCACGGTACTAATATATAAGAGATCCTGAGCGCTGTCCCTAGCAGTGCTACTGATTTAGCCATCATCACTGATTGACTGACCTACAGTTCAGATGACCACACCCAGCTGTTCGAGGAACAACATACCCAGCTCAGGCCAAGGAACTGACTCTGATGCAGCTGAAATCGATGCTCCCACACTACAGCCCCTGCGGTGTGCAAAACACAGAAACCGACCCTTTTTAGAACATGGCAGTCCACTCCTAACATTAATCGTACATTTCATATACCAGTGACTATTATTTTTTAGAATAGTTTATTATTTGCGAATATTAGAAGCACATAATTGTCATGCAGTCATAGTTTTTTATCATACGTTTTCCCTCCATTTGCAACTTGCCAGTGGCAGAATTAAAAATCCACACCACCTTTCATGCAAAACTACGGCCATGTAACGTTTATGACTTTAACAACAAGGGGGGCGATGGCTGATATCATAACTTAGTAGCTCATGCATGTATAAATATATACATGGCAGACACTGGGTGCTGATGGGAAGTTGTGACTGCATATCCCATGGACCTTGATCTTCCTGCCCGTGACTTAGCCAAGGATAATATCGCAGATGGAAGAGGGGCTGAGAGAGCCAGGAACTTGTGAGAGGAAGAGAAAGAGAGCAGCCATAGTGGAGACTCCAGGAGACCCTCCATCCAAGCCCCCGAAAGGAGGCAGGTGCCTAGAGATTTCATCCTCGCATCAAGAAGTGGGAGCCCAGCGTTGTCTACCGTCCAACAAAGCTGCAAGTCATGTCAAGGAGGTTTTTTCTGCTGCCAGCTCCCCAAGCTACCCCATGCTCCTGGAGTTTCAGCACCCCTACTGGCTTAGAGATCAGAAACCCCCTCGCCATATGAGGCACTTGTCCCAACTTATGGACTGGTTAATGCTGGCCCGCAGGGTATGAAAGATAAGTCTAAAGATAGATGTTATAGATAGTTTGTATTTCACCAGAACTTGTTATCTTTTAGTATTGCAGTCTACCAGCATCACTCATGTTGTACTAGTTATGCCATTTCAACCATCTAGGGACTACCCTTATGCTTAAGTAGCAAATTCTTTACTTGTGTGTTCTTTATCCCGACTTTATATCCAATCTCTGTGTGTCGCCCTTTCCCCTAATAACTCTAGGCAGGGTTCCCAGTTGACCCATGGAGAAACGAATTCCTGGCTGCATTCCGTGCAGTACCCAATCAAACCGGTACTTGGTGGAGGACGCGGTCATTGAGTGGAGAATTACATACACCACACACCAGCTTTACAGAGGTTGGCCTAAGGGTGTTTACACATTCATGTATCTTTAATACGTATGTGCACATATATACAACTATACTATCTAAACATAAATACATAATGACATGTACCTACATTTCAAAGATGGGTGCACCGCGTGCCTGAAGATAAGTTGAGTGGTGATTGGCTTGGGGTCCACCAGCTGCGGGTTGTGGCCCAATCATGCTTCTGTGTTACCCAGCCCCTTCCACGCCACTTGGTGTGATATGGCAAAAATCGGGTTCACTAGTAATTGCAATTAATTTCACGGCTTCCTGCCAAAATCTGCCATACAACCCATAATGGGTAATTTTTGCCACAATGGGTATTGTAGTGACAATAAAATATATCAAAATATCAAAAAAGTTACTGGTCCAAAACAAACATATACTGTGTAAAATTTGTATCTATAATGTGCAAGTCTAGCAAATTCAGTATTATGTGAAGTAGTTTTATAACAGTATTTCAAACTACTGTATAAACTAGTAAGTAAAAAGCATATTATGTATACTGGGTGATCATGATAACTGTTTCTTTTTACTTCTGCACCTAAAAAATAACATTTTTTCAGTGTACTATAGTAATCGTAAGAAAAAGTTGTATTAAAAATTGCATTCCCCAACACAGACATAGACTAGCCATCATCATACAGCATACAAAAGTTTTCCTTGATGACTCACAGTAGGCCACATCCTTCAGGGGTTTTAAAATCAAGACTCGCATTTTTCAGTAAACATCCTTTTCTGAACAGATGCAAATTGCAAATTTGACTCAAGAGGCAAAAATGCAAGATAAATTCCTCATGGCACAAAATATGCAATAGGAAGCTTAAAAAATGAAACAGGTGTGAAACTAGCATTAAAAATAAAACACTAAAGCAGAACACTAGTTTAATAACACCAGGGTCACCTTTTGTGTCTCCCAGCCGCCAGTCATAGAATTCTGTAATGAGTTAAAAAAACCTCTTCATAACATTTTATGCAGCACAGCATCAGTCAGTCATATTTCATTATTTGTTTGCCAGACCCCTATGTTGTTCTTCACAGCACAGAAGCATTTTCCAATCAAGAGATCAAAATCCATCTGGGAACAATCGTTCTTGTGCTTAGAATCAAGCAAAATCCAATCACTTACCGTTGTGGGCAGCCCCTAAAGTTAAAATGAAGGAATGGATAAACCACACTTCATACAGAATGATGGGAGCTACAGTAAGACAATAAAGATACATTTGCAATGCAATATTATTCATGACTAATGCCTTTTTCAATATATATACAGCCCCAAATATAGCAGTGATTATAAGTTATCATGACGTGTGGTCCCATGGCCCCCAAAATCCAGTATCAGTTCATCTATTAGAAGCTGAATTACATAAGGCGGACTGCAACAAGAATGTTGAATCAGCATGAAACCTGATTTCTGTGTTAGCCATTTACCTCAATCTGGCATCCTTTTCACTGTCCTCAGTGGTCTAAGTCTTTTTGCGGGAAATTATCCATAATTTGCACACGTGAACCCCAAACCTAGACCTTAACAATCCGGCTCTGGTGGAGAAGCTTAGCCATGGGACTGACCATAAAAGGGTATGCATTTAGTATCGTTGTATGCCATTTTTCAAAAACATATGGCACCTGGCCATTTTCTCATGTCTTTCGCAGTCCTTGCTGAATAACTGAGGATATTGCTGATTTTTTCCTCTGTGTCTCTATTACTTTGATACAGGGATTTCCAACCTGTGTTTGAGTTCACAGCTTGAGCCACCTCGCAAGATGTGATTGACAGCTGCCTTTACCGTACTGTCCTCAAGAAGTTGGGTGTGTCATTGTCTTTCTCTTGTGTTTTCTCAGCTGTTGGTTGAGTAAAGCGGTTTTAGGCCCATTCAGCTGTCTGGGGGCGGCATCCAGGGCTGAGCTCACTCATGGCTGGTTATTGTTTCCATTTGTGCCACTGACTCTGCTCTATTGGTACTCTTCTGTGACCCCTTGGTACAGATACCTGTACCTTTCTGACTAGTAAATCGTTGACCATTAGGATTTTGGAGCTTTCTAGGTAGGTTACAGGGGATGAGCAATAAATTTTAGGACTGCGCCATTTCTATCTTGACATCCTCCTGTAAGGGGCAACCTTGGTAAATTGGACAAGCCTATGTCCTAATCAAAAACCATTTTTCTTGAATCAATAACTCATAGTTTATGACAAACTGTGGAAACGAACTGCCAACTGAATTGAAATTGGGTCTTGAAGTTTTCACAACTGTGTTTAAGATTTGCCACAATCAGTGCACGTCCTCATCCCCTAACACATAGATCAGATAGTTCTTCTTGACTGAACACGTTTATTGTTTCTACAATATGTTATTGTTAACACATGCTGTGGTGCTTGATGCATTTCCCTAAACCAACCATGTGCGGTGTGAGCCAAATCCTAGTGCCACTCCCGGCCCCATAACCCAGCATCCTTTAGAAGTTTGTTTCAACATGCTGTGTTTTGTCCAGGAAATCCGTGTCACCAGGAACTGGTTTCTCTCAATTCTGGACTTCACTTTTAATTCCAAAGTAGAGTAGTTTTAGCAGAATAATCTATCGAGATCTGGATTATGTACATAATAGAAAGCAGAACCATCACTGGGTATTTTAGCTTAGTTTGTTAATGATATTATCTCATTTTACGTAGCAGAATGCTGCGAGCATGCAGGGCACCTACATGGTCATAACTCTGCTGTGGTATAATGTTTTGCTGCTCGATAATATGTATTAATGTTAGCAGTCACAGACTCACAGCAGTTTGTGGAAATGCCTGGTGTGCGTGCAAATGTGATAACATTCGGACACAAGTTTATATCCTCTATGTCCGCAACATCCCGCTGTAAGATGCCTGACAGTAAATATCCTACCCATAACCTACTTTTTTTATAAAAAAATGACCTTTAAAATATTGTGCTAATGGCATATTCACGTAACCTTGAAAGTCCTTGATACTAAGCGGGGCCATGACAAATCCCATCTCAACATATGGATAAAACAAGGAGAGGGGCAGTTTATTGATTACAAATAGTTTATTTAGTTTGATATGCTCACTGAATAGGTATTTTATCTCAGGTCTGGGAACCTTTGGTGCCAATGAACAACGGAACGAAGCCTCCTACTTAATTTTCCCTTTCCAGCTCAATGGTTGTAGGTCTCAATCCGAGTAGTTTTTCTTACTGTTCCCATAGAGCAGGATCTAATGCTCTGTCTATGGCTCTTGGCTCCTAGAAAAAGTGATGGGCAGTGTTTTTGTGGCCTGAACCAATCACCTTGGCGGCATAACGCTTATGTCCAATGTGGCAACAAGTGACCATTTGGATTCACAGCCTATGTCGTAAGGGTTAAGTCTAATAGTTTGCTTCCCATACAAAAAAAGCTTATATGAACCGGTCAAAGCTGAGAGGGTAATCCCTCTCAAATGCGGCAAATATGTACACACAGGTCAGCACGCCGAAACGATGGTTAATTATAATATCAACATCACCCCACCAGGCCTATCGCCTTTATCCGGTGGCTGGAGCGTCAGTGGACGCAGAATACAGAGTGGCTGCTAGTGCTGCCTTTGGCACACTGTTTTCAACGGGGCTTGGGGTATGGGGAACCGGCGGTTGGGCCTACTGCCTGGCAGGTTTCTAGGCAGGGGTTGTGCAAGAATATGGGGGAGAACTGATAAATAAGTTTTCTCCCTGGGACAACCACCTTAGGTCTGCTCCTGCTCTGACTGAAATTTAACAGACCATGTACTCCTTCCACTAGGGGTTTTTATACTCCCTTGTTCATGTGGTTTAACATTGTTATATTGGAAACAACATTTCATAGCCAGTGGCTTCACAGCTGGCAATTACTAAGTTTACCTAGGCATACTTCTGGGATAGATTTGTGCAGGCCTCACCAGATGAATCCCGACAGAGAAGGGTTCTTCCGGTAACAGCCCAACCTTGCCTATGCTTTGGCGGTGCTGGCTATATCATTTCCAAGGGTGTAAAGTACATAAATGTATCACGGAAACAATAGCAATGTTGTACGTGGCTTAATTTTCCATTTACTTTTTTGATACATTCTTAATTATTTTCTAACTATCATTAGCTTAAGAATGAATTCTTTCTGCAACTGGACAACACCTGTTATACATATCATAGTTAGTATAGTGCATCAGTCTATGGCAGTACATAGTGGATGATAATGTATATGCTTTACCTTCTGCGACAGCCCACACTTCCCATTGCATTCAGTTTGGTATTCTACGTGGTTCTTCAATGCCCCTCTCCCATAGCAATGTCAGCTTATTTTGATCCTATTGTATATTCCCCTTTTCTGCAGCGACACCCTCCTAATATAGAAATGAAAAGATCGAGGCTTTTGCATTGCATGTCTATTTTCGAAAAGATACGTGGAAGGTATCCCAAAGTCCTGCAACCTCTGGATTTCTGTGATTCTCTGTAGATCCTATGAAAGAGAATATTAGGTTCCATAATGATATTCCATGTTCAAGTGCTTTCACAGAATATCCTTCACTTGAAACCATGTACAGTCCTGTTTTAACATTTCCGTGTTACCATGCACCATTTCTTCACACTCCTGTTTAGGCCTCATCCACATGATGCAGCTACACCAAGGGCCGGGGATACAGTATAGCAATGGCCAGCTGGATGCATGCTTACAAACCCTCTCCCGCTCCATCGGTCTCTCAACTAATCGCTGCTTTTAGGTTGTGTGGTGCTGGAGCTGGAAACCGTCACATCTCGCCTACATTTGCCTCAAGCCCTATTACGCATAATTGCTACATATTTTGTTTAAACAAAACAAACAAAAGTTCTGTGGCCATTAGGAGATGGGCGAGTTTTCACAAATATTGGTCGTTCAGCCGAGTCCAAACCAATTTCCGACAAAATTTGATGGACCCGATTCGAATCACGCAATCCCGATTAAAAAACAGGTGTATTCCGGGCGCAATAGAGAGCCTGTAGGGTGGTTGTAGAACATTGTGCCATGCTCAAATCTGCTAGGGAGAGCGTGTTTTGTCTTCAAACAATGCTGTGTTTTTAAGTATGACCCACTATGAACCGCCGCCTGCTTTAGAATCGCTTCCTCTTCACTTCCATGTGGCCACTAACATAGGCCACTTGACCAACATAAGTGATGGGAAGCAGCCTGACAAGGTTCACGCTGGTGCCACGCTCGAAAGGACGCTGCACTGAGGGGCCAACATCCCACTATAACATGCAAGAGTGGCAGGCAGTCTTTTTAGCACTTACATGCAGATGGAGTCCCAGGATTCACGATCTAGAACCGTTCTGTTAAAGAGAACCCGTCTGGTCAGAAATACGACCCCCCCACTAATATATTTTCATAACTTCATTAGAGAGCAGCACCCCTCATGTTGCTTGGACGTGAGCAGCTTAAAAATGTGTGATGGCTGTCATAACGGTTGCAGCCGTGTATATATGTGCTTCCTGGTGCTGGCGGCCACGCCCCCGCAGCCTGTGTGTGTTATAGAAAGATAAAAAAACAACGCTCTAGGCAGCCATGTAATTAGCAAACATGTCAGGTACTTGGTGTAGCTGACGTCTGTTTCTTGGTGTATTAGTGATGCAGGTCAGCTGTGTCAGCATTGATAAAGCACAGACCTAGCAATGGCTTCAAACTATACATACACACAACATGAGCATGGGAGAGTAGGGAAGGGGTATATAGGGTACTATCACTGGCCGTTGACCATGTGCCAGCCCATTTACTATAATAAAAGATTATTCGAGTTTTTTAACAATGAGTAATGTTTATTTGACTAGATTAAGGCTGTATGGTTCTGTGAGCTGCCCGCAACAGTTAGTAAAAAAAAGTTGACTGGACAAGTACACAGACCTGAATGATAGTGTGTCTAGAGTAGTGAGCGAACCTAAATGCTCGGGTACCCTCGAAATAACAAAAGTGAAACAGGAACAAAGAAGAGGAAGAGGCAAAGAGGTCGAAGACAAATAGAAGAAGAAACTAGAGGAGGATAGAAAGAAGTCATGAGTAAAAAAAGGAAAACCAAAAAGAGGAAAAGGAGGTAGAAGGTGAGGAGACAGGAGGCGAGGAGATGAGGGGAGGGAAGGTACAGAGCGGAATCAGAATGAACAGAGAGGAAAAGCGCCGGGCGCAAAAGAACAGGGAGAAGTAAGAGATTAGAGGGGGAGGAGAGGAAAAAAAAGGTGAAGGGAGGAGGAAGGAAACAGAAGAATTGAGTTAACAAGTAACATTCGTTATTCGAGTATTCGAACTTTATCCTCAACAGATGCTTCGAGTGTCTCGTGTCTCGAATAATGAACTTCTTGCTCATTGGAATTCATGGTAGACTCGAGCATTGTTCAGGGGGGACTCAGGCTCTGCACAGGGAATCTCTGGAGCAAACACCTGTGAACCTCAGAAATGATGGAACACACGGGATCTGGACAGGAAATGCAGCAGTGGGCTAGGCATGCATGTCATGGCCTCTGAGTGCTTGCTAATCGGCACCATTATGCCAAATTATTGGGGCACCAGAGAGGCAATGGTCCATGGAAAGTGACAGAATTGAACTAGATAGCTCTAAACATCAAATAAGTGTACCCTCGACCTATTAGGGGAACAGGCATGCAGACGGTCATGCGGCAGCATGGCTAGAGAGTGGCATGGCGACATACCTAATTGGACACATCAGGCTTTGCAAACCATATGGGTGTGCAGTAGAGGAACTCAAAGGAGGGAGCAGAAGCAGCTCAACATAATAATCTGTACATGATAAAATGTTTGGCCAGTATTTTTGTGGATTACACAGCATGTGTCGCAAAGTTAACATGGATGCAGGTCTAAAATGAAAAATTATGGGAGAAAAATTCATAACAGCGGCGGGCCAAATTCTGCCTGACCAGGCTCCGTTGTGTAGTAATGGCGACCATTATTTGCTTAGGCATGTCCATCCGGATTTGTTCCGTCGGCGGCACTGGCTGCCAGTCTTCCTCTCGATGTATGCAGTTGAAAATAATATATAACCCAGCATGCCATAAGGCTCTGTATATGCGGGCAAAATCGGTCTCGCCTACGCGGGTTTCTCCTCTGCTTATCTCAGTGCTATGCGCACCATCTCTTCGTGGCGGCTAGATCGCCGCTAGTGTATCTTCATAGTAACGCTCTACCGCTAGTGGCGGACGCTGGCCCACTCGGCTTCTGGCTATAGAACTCTCTAGAGCATGCAGCGGCAATTCTATGCGATGCTCTGTCGGGTCCCGACTCATCAGACTAATACCTCACGAGACTCCAAAGTTCAAAAAACGTCTCATGAAACCGTTAACGTCCTTTCTTTGGCAGCCTTGATACGCACTCATTACTGGCATGAAGTTTTAACTCTTGCTACTAACCCGTCTGGGCTAGTGTCGTCCTCCCATCTGTTATGCCAGGGCAACGCACAGTGCACCCAGACTTCTCTTGCAGTCCGATTCCGCCTGGACCTGTCTATAAGATGACGGCTGAGATGTTCGAAGCGAGCAGCTAATTTCCTATTTATTATATTTTTTTCTATTGCCTTAAACTAAGAATGGCTTGTACATTAAATTATTCTTATTAACCTCGTGTTACAAGCTCCGGGCATCATCTTGCATAACCGTAAGCTTGGGCGAGCACGGACGCTCAGCTTCCTGTTGTTCCATACAAATTGTTTTTTGCTCTGTTAGTGCTTAATTTACTATTTGGTAGTTGTTTCCTAGTATGATTTGTAAGCGCTACAGATATGATGGACGCTGATATAAATAAACGATTATTTTACTTTATTATTATGAGGAGGTCCTTGAACTAGTAGTCATTAAAGGTGCTGGGCAACTATGTTAGTTGGATGCTTGGGATGGATGGCTGGCCAGGGGCTCCTGCAGTCCAGCTTAGCTTTGCGCCAGATCCAAGCGCCGGCTGGTGACTCTAGGCTTACTCCGCCTTTATAACAGCACTTCTAAGAACTTTTGTATAAGATCGCTAAGTGTATAGCGTTCTTTATATAGTTTTTAGGACCTATTTGCAGGTGTGAGGGAAGGTAAACAGATGCTCAAGAAGCGCTGAAATAATATCTCTAAATGGTTAAAAGTTTGGCATAGTATAGTTTTTGGATAACATTGGCAGCAGGGTGGTGGCGATCAATGTTAAGCCGAACTTTGATGTGAATGCCCTTGTTATGAGCTCTTGCGGTGATCCTTTTATAATTCGCCTAGGCTCAGCATGTTCTCTAAGCAACGACCGGCCCTGTGAGCGGGTGGGGCTGATCGCTTTAGGGCGGCTGTCACTACTGCTGCCTGTGTCCCTAAGCTAGACCGACCTGATGTCTTCGCATGCCCACATGCTGGTAATGTTCGGAGAGGCGGAGGGGGAGAGGGGTGGGAGGAGGTAATAGTATTGGCCTTTGTAGACCCTGGAGCCCTGAGGTAGGGCAGGTCGCCTTCCCGTCAATCTCTGGGCGTCGGCATGTATCATGACTCGCAAGCGCCCGCTTAGGGTCAGGTAACTGCGGCGGCCAGCCTGCACCAAGTTAATGTAGTAGCGTCTTACTAAAGTTTGGGTATATGGCGGGTGATGGGAATGTTAAACAATGTCGGCATCAGAAATTTGGGCGCATGTTATGCGCATGGCGTGCTGCGCTTACCGCTGCCAGCGAGCTTTCGCCAATCTCAGGCGCTACCCCCATTCTCTAGGCTAGACTCCGCGCTAAACAGCACTATACCTTCTAAAAGAAGCCTTTGTATAAGATCAGATGTATGTAGGCGGTCTTATAAGTGTATGCGATATGCCGTGGTGAGGGATGTACACATATGCGGCGAAGAAGCGTCTGAAATAATATCTCCCAAATGGGAAAAAGTTTGCTCAGTATTAACGTTTGTGATAAGCACAGGCATGGGTGGCGACAAGTTAACAACTTTGATGTGCGATTCCATGAAAACGTAACCAAATTTTCTGGCCTGACAGGCTCGCTCTCGTTTACTATAGGGAAGGCGATGTATGGAGGGCTAGCTTATATGGAGCGAACTATTTGGAAGGTAGCTAATGGAGCACAATCCGTGTGGAGCCGCTGGCTATGGAGAGCTAATTTCATTTGAGAATAGTGGCGCTGTATGTGGGCGAGTCCTTAAACATTTTTTCAAACACTATGGTGAGCAGGTTAGGGGTGCGCTTTCCCAGGAAAATGGAAATATTGAGTGCTCTGTATGGTGGGGACTAGTCCCCCAAAAATGTTTGCAGACCAGTAGAGCAGGTAGGTGGCCTCTGCAGTAAATGAATATTGGCTGTGTGGGCCTAGTAGTGTTGGCTCAGTTCCCAATATATTTTTAAAACAGAGGAGGCGCTCGGGTAGGTGGGTTCCCTCCAGAAAAATGGAATAGATTGTAGTGCTCTGTAGTGGCGCTCCCAAAAATTTTTTCAAAACGCATAGTAGGCAGGTAGTGGCTTGCATCTCGGTCAGTGAAAATGGACATAGATTGAGTGCCTGTATGTGGGAGCTCTAGCAACAATTGTTTGCTTAAAGGCAGAGGGACTCGGGTTAATGCCTGGCTCGCAGAAAAATTAATGCATGGAAGTACTATAGCAAGAGGCCATGTGGGCCCTGTCTAAATAAGGCCGATTGTTTCGCTTTCCATCTGGCTTTCACTTGTATTCAAAGAGGATAGCTAGGGAGTAACTCTTGATGGAGGAGAGGTATGGATCATTATCTAGGTTGAGGCTTCGCTTCACTGGGGTAGATTGGAAATTCTGAGATATCCAGGCTTCTTTATATTCATTGAATAAGTCCCGTTCAGGGCTTTTCATCTAGCGCTGTCAGTGTCGACAGGCTGTGTACGGTGTCTTTATCTATCGGTGATTGATGGCCACAGCTGGCGACTGAAAACACCGGCGCTCTTGTTCGCTTCAGCAGTCAGAGCGTGCTGAGGCGGGGGCAGTGGTATTGTCATACTTGCCGCTTCCAAGGCGTCAGCGCGCATCTCGTGGGTGCTTACATGTCCAGGGTCTTTTAACGCTAGTATGTGTAAGGGAGGGCGTGTGTGATGCTATTTAAGCGAGACGATGTGATGTCTAGCGACGTACTCCCTCAGCCATCTTGCTGTAAAGTATCAGGCCGCTACTGCTGGGCGGCCGAGACCTGAGGAGGGAGCGGTGACAGTGTCTTTCTGGGTGACATAAAGCGGGCAAAAGCCTTTGTTACAAGGGCGTTAACCCTTGTCCATCGTGCTTGTGTAGCCAGCTGTCCTCTCGCCTTGACTCCCCCCACTAGCTTAGTCGGCCCAAAGCAAGACCTACGGTCACTCTAGCCGCGACCGCTGTCAGAGGGTAAATAACTGTTTGCATCAGCTTGTGCACGCAGTGGGTCCCTGGCTGTATTCATTAGCATTCTTCACACTCCTTTCCTCTTCTGGGCAGTTGATGAGAGTGGGAAGATTTTGCTTGTACGTGGTCGCATGAAGAGTGCTATCACCAGTAAAATATGGCGGTGGCTGGATATAGAATTGCTTAATAACGGCAGAGAAAGCAAATTGAGGGTCAGCGGATAAATGGCATTAGCCTAGTTCATGAGATCTGGGTGCCATAAATTGGCGGGCCTAGATACCAAACGCTGTAGTACATTCATCTCCGCTCTGCTGTCACTAGGGCCTTACGTCCATTTCTGGCTCCTGCTCCAAACGTCTGGCCTCCCAAGCTCCCTGCTTTTCACTTCTGTCCTCGTATACGAACAGTCTGAGTCACGAGGTACTCAGGCAAGATGGGTCGCCAGGCCTCATTACATTGTGTCTTCGGCTCATAACATTCTCCTCCTGCTTCCGGCCTCATGGCGACTCGCTTCCTAGGCTCCAGCCTCCTCCGATATGGCGGCTGAGTAAACGACTGAGGGTGCTTGGCTATCAAGCAAGGAATTTTGCTTCTGCTGTCTTCTGTGTACGGGGGTGGGATCGGCAAAGCTTCGAGGCTTTCATGCTGACGCAGAGAGTATTTTGCTAAGTCTAGCGCCAGGCAGGGCGGTGATGTGATGGGCTAGATGATGGCCGGCATCGCCACCTGATCTCTATGACTTGTGTTGACTCGGCGCTCAAAGAGTTACTCAGGCACGCTGACGATATCAATTCAGTGAGCTTAGACATGCGGCACGCTCCACTGGTCCTCATTGTAGGACTTGAGGAAGCTGTACGCCTGACCTACAGTTCTGGTGTAGAAGTTACATCTGGCTCGTCTAAGAGAATCCGTCTGTAGCGGCTGTTGCTGGATATAACTTGGATAAGCTGAGTGGTCATTTGTGTCCTCAAAACCGGAAACGACACCACCTCTTTGGTTGGTCTATGGTCAGCGTCGCACATGCAGTGCGGTTGGGGTCGGGCAGATGTTTAGAGGCGCTGGCTGCGGCGGCCCTGAGAGTAGGGCTACGGCACTTTTGCTGGGATCTTCCTGAATATTCTCGACATATCGGCGGCAGTATCTTCGTTGAGGCAATGCTAGAGGGCAGATTGGTGGTATGATGTCTGTAGGTAAACGCTGAGCTATCTTAGATTAGAAGCACATGGGTCCTAGGCATGGCTTACATTTTCATTCTGCCGACGTGCAGAGGGTCCAGGCCAGCTCCCAGGTTAGGGCAGTGGCCGGTGTCCAAACACAACGGCATTCCCTGCTTGAGGTTGGCAGGTCGTGGTTGCCTAGCCACTAGATCAGGCTCTGTAAAGACAGTCTGTGGGGCGCCGTGATGCTCTGTAATTAGCTCTTGGGCGTGTGCCTTTTGTCGCCGTTAGAGCTCAGCAGTTTTGAGGCGATGCCGGCCAGCTGCTGTCGGCTTAGCGACTGGTTGGGCACTGCGTCTGCGCTGCGGATGCCTATGATCACCGACTGAATGGCGCCGTGCCCTACTGGAATGGTAGTTCGGTAGGAGGAGGATGGCTGGGACGGGTGGAGGTGGAGGAGGAGTGCATAGTATGCCGTGAACAGCCTGGTATTTCTGTCGAGGGTAGGCTCGCGCAATCAAAAAAACTTCGGCTTCGGCATGTATATGAGGCAGGCCCCAGGGTTAAGACTCGGTCCCAGTGCTCCACGTACAAGTTAGGCCACAATGTGCCGTCAGCGTATATAGTGGCCTCTGCTCTTGGTTGCTAGGCACTTCTGTCTCTCACGGCAGGTGTTCTCGTGTGTCAGGTGGTACTTGGTCAGATAACGCTTGGTTGGCATGGGCACGGATGTATGTCTGTCATGACTACGTGCTGGTGGTCAGGGCTGTGGAGTGTCTGCACATGGCTATCTGGGAAAGTAGTGGCTGCTGGAGCCGAATAGCGCGAAGGGGCGGCCGCCGGCCACTGTAGGTTGCGAAGTGCGCTCGGTCTCTACTCAGGCCTATTAGGGCAAGGGCATTCCTCGCAGGCTAAGCAATCTAGGAGATAGTGATTCCTTAAGGGTGTCTTTGGCTTTCAGTCCGGCGGGTTGGGTCATCATATATTCGGCTTTCGCGCTCGCAGCGTCTGGGTTATTATTAGCTGAAGCGCTGTGGAGCTGTGGAGGATCGTGAGACGGACTATGGGTGTATGTGTGTCGAGGGTGCCCACTGGGCATAGGGGCTGACTAGCAGCTGACACCAGGGGATAGAGGCAGTGTGTGCTACGGCTGGAAGTGGCGGTGCTCGTGCCAGCTGGAGTGGGTGTATTAGCATTTCATATGTCCGCGGCATTATCTGTGGTATAGTTAGCTAGTAGTGGTGAATCCCCTAGGGGCTAGCCTGGTTTGGGTCAAATGTTGTGGGGCACACGGAGCACAGTCCTGTGGCGGTCATTCCCGTGTCTTCATGGGGTGGCTCTAAAGTACTGCGATCAGGCAGACTTCATCATGAGATCATTAGGTCCCTGCGGCATGCACGCGACGGAAATCGGGGGGCGTGGCCGAACAAAAACCCGACGGATTCGGAAAAACTGCCGCATATAAAAAAAAATAATGTGTCGTGGAGCTTGCACTTACCTTCACTAGGAATAGGCCGGTGAACTTGAGTGCGTTCCGATGCTCTTCAGTGCAGCAGCGCCACCTGGTGGACGTTGGAGGAACTGCCTTAATGAATCTTGAGTAGATGGGGTACTAAAGGGGGAATGTTAATGAGAAAAATAGGTGAGTAATTCTCAGATTACTGATATGTTGTCCATATGTGAAAGTTTCTAAAGGGATAGTGGACAACGTAAGATTACACCCAGAAAATCTAGGGGGCAATAGAGGGGACTACATCTTATACAATAAAATATGCAAAAAAAGAGTAATCAAAATAATTAAAAAGCAGTCATTAGCTGGGTCAGTCTAGGGAAAGCTACATACTTTGCGGTACCAATGACTCAAAGAGTAGCTACATTCAAATGTCGGATTGTTTATTGTAATAGTGCGTTATGGGTCCAATATAATGTAATCCTGTTCGATGATGAGTACAGCAAGCTGTGTAGAAACCTTTGACTAGAGGCGAACTCGATTCGTGAGGCTTCCAACAAATTTCATTAAGGTTTGCTTGAATGAGAGCCACAATAGTACGGACTACTCGGTCAAAATGACGTTGCGCCATTTTGTTATGTAGAGAGCATACACATATATAATATATTTATTTTATAACAGTTTAAAATAACTCACAAACAAATATGACCCACAAAACACATGTTTTTTCTAAAGGGTCCTATTCTCATTACATAATAATTTGTCATGATCTTCTTGTGTGTTTAGGGTTGCAGTAGGGACAGGGCGTTAATTCGCCTGGCCTTGCAACATAAGCTGGTCGTTATTGCGAAAGTACCGGCGCTGAGATATGCGCATTGATTGCCTACGCAAGAACTTTGACGCGCAGACTGCTATTGCACTCTGTCCTATTATTCGGGTACTTTCTTCCTTAGCGTTGGTTTTCGCGTTTTCACGCCCCATTCAACGTCTCATGGAGATATCAGAAACCATTGCACTCGCCATCGTGGGTTGTAGGTGACCCAGCAATAACAATTATTTCCCCTGCTCGTGATCGGCATTTAATTAACAAATACACAATGTAAGAACAGTGAAGAATAGAATAAAAACATTGTACACGTGTATTTAAACATCTGCATGTGTCTTCACAAATAGATATTGTCTTCACACGTGCTTATTGTTCGCGCAGTCGCGCGTAGTCTCCGACAAGTAAGAGTGTGCGAACCTCTGTGGAATGTATTCTGCACGTGTGGTAGCACTGTGGTTTTTTAAAATGATCCTGTGGTCTGGGTCTCACTGTGTTCCAAGTTTTTATTCTATTCCTCACTGTTCTTCAACATCTGCTAACGTGTGCGAGAGAATATCTAGGCGAGGAACAGTGACAGCAGATCGCAAGATGTTTTTCAACAGTATCAGCAGATCCTTATTTCTTCCACATTAAACACATTTTATCCACCCACCGATGGCTCCCTTGCAAAATGCTCGTCGAGTCTCCCATTGAACGCGCGTGCCCTGGCCGAAAAAAGCGCGAAACGCAAAAAACGTACACACACGCGACGTGAAACACACGCCAAAACGCTATTACTCCAGCGGGAAAACATGGAACAAAAACGCGCCAAAACGTCAGTTTTTCATCGCATGCACTCCTGAGTGAAAGCAACGCTCGTGGGAAGGGCGAGGGTTATCGTTCAAGGCACTGACTCCCCCGAATATCGATTTAAAAACTTCTTTGCAATGAGTAGAGGCCCTCCTGACCGTCTCCGCTAGCTGCGCGCTCCGCCTCCGGGGCTCCAAAAAAATCTAAAGATATTTACGATGCACCCTCATAGATATTCCCCCATGTTCATTGCATTAAGCCTAAAAGCTACCCATAACGGTAACACCATGCTACTGAATTCAACACAAAAAAATTAAACTAATGATTAAAAAAAATAACATAAAAAACAATGTTATTTCGGATATCACCCCAACGATTGGGTATCGAGTGGAATTGACACATAGCATCAGCTATCTCTACTACACGAGGAGCGTAGCACAAGGGGCAGGTGGAATGCAACTTTAGCCTCTGCTGGGCCAGCGTGTCAGGGGGCCCCAGAAATCTGAGGTAGGGGTTAGGCGGTAGTGTGATGGTGGTGTATATGGATTGTAAGAATGTGTGTATTTTTCCTGTATGTGGTTTATGTGATCTGTATAGGTGGCCGGCGCTTAATAATAAATACTAATCATAACAATTATTATCCCCACGGGAGGGAAAGGAGAGTGTCACAAAAGCTGTAAAACACCATGTTAAATACTTAAAATCACATGGACATTCCACCCAATCAAGCAGACAATCCGGTTAGTAAAACTATAATACTTCCTCTTCATATACTAATAAAACACTCAAGATACAAATAAACACCTCGGGGAAATAACCGCTCACAAAGTTCCGTATTCATTAATAAATCTAAGCCCCCTTCCGTGTTTGGCATAGATGGTTACCATAGTGTATGGTTGTATATGCTGCGTATGTCAGTGTAAGTCATATACAAGTGTTATATATCTGTGACATAAAGTGGGTAATTTGTAGAACTGAATGTTGAGTATGCATGATCATATTTTCTTCGGGAGAAGGGGGCCCTCATTCTGAAGTCTGCTAGGGGCAGCCCTCTCCTGTTACGCCACGTCTCTACTTACCTAAATCATCATTCATCTACAACTCCCTTGTCCCCCCTAACGGACGTTACTCATGTTAAGTTACATGTTTGTGCAGCCGTCTTATAGTGTATTGTGCTTCGGCTCGTAGGAGAGTTCAGTATCTGAAAAAAAATATTAAAGACGATTTATTAACCTTCCAGGCAAATGGGGTCATTTATAAGGGCCCGCATTAGCGTTTCCGAGACGTAGTTACCCGATATTTCCGATTTGCGCCGATTTGCCCTGTCATTGCCCGGGTTTTGGCGCAGCCTAGCATCGGTTGTGGCGCACGGCGCCGGAGCACGCGAAGGAAATCGGGAGGGGCGTTGGGCACCCGAACAAAAAACCCGACGGATTCGGCAAAAACTGCCCGCATTTTTTAAAAAAAAGTGTCGAGGGCCCGGCACGCGCTTACCTTCACTCAGCACCGCTCGGTGTACTCCAGTGGTTCCGATCTGCTCTTCAGAGCAGCAGCGAACATCTTGTGGAGGCGGCGGAAACACTGTGAATTGCTGGAAGGACCCGAATATCCACCGCAGAGATAACGCTGGGCCAGCTGGATCGCGAACTGGGCCCGGGTAAGTACATCTGACCCATTGTACATAAGGTTTACATGATGAAGTTTTTTATCTCAAGATAATGTCTAGAATTGGAGGTCATTTATAGGGCCGAAATCGGGTTTTTCCGCGCAGTGTTACATGATATTTCGCATTTGCGCACGATGTTACCTGAAGCCGCTGGATGTGCGTCGCACGCGATCGGAGTGTGGCGCATCCGGCGCGGATCGCGGCGCGACGGAATCGGGGGGGCGTGGCCGAACGACAAACCCGACGATATCGGAAACAAACCGCCGCATTAAAAACCCAAGAGTGTCGCTTGGTGACCTTACTTAACTGGTACGAGGTGGTTGCTTCCGCGCAGTGTGAGAGCGATCAGCGCAGCAAGCGCACCTGGTGGGAGGCGGGAGGAGAACTCGCCTTCCTGAATCGGCGGAGCCCAGAACCGAGATGCAGAGAGACGCGCCGCTGGATCGCGAATGGGCCCGGGTAAGTAATTGCCCATTGTGTTGGAGTAGTATTCTCACGATCTCCTTTCCTATCATTTGTTCTCAATTGCTGTGCATGAGGCACATATGGAACGTGAAAGAAACCTTGTGTGCAGTCCTGTCTCTAGGATTGTTAAGCGCGTACCTGTGACAGTCGCATAATTTAGAGGCTTATTCTTCTTCCCAGCTCCGTGGTGATAGTGGACGGAACAATACAGGGTCCTGAAATCCAGCAACCGCAAGAAGGGTTAGAACAGGGCAGCGATTCCTTTACCAAACAACAACACAACAGAGTGGCTTGTTACAGCACTCTACTGGAGCTGGCTGTATTGCTCAATTTACCGTAGTAACACTAAGCTGTCCATCACCAAATACTGTTTATACAGCGGCAGTGGGATGTACTCATAACATCATATCTGGTATTCTAGCCCCGATTACCATTACTATAACATTACTAAAGAGGGATCACCAAGGATTAGAGACATATAACTACTTTTAGCAAGAAACAGCGCCACATCTGTCAACAGGTGATATCGGGAATAGCAATGAAAGTGGATGAGACTGAGCTAAAAGACAACAGTGGACATAGATTTCTATATTTTAGTAGGAATCTGGCATGTTAGGCTATGCAAAAATAATAGTACCATGGGATAATAGCGTGTGACATGGAAATTTTAGGCTGGTATGTGTAAAATGCAGCCTAGAAAGAACTTTTAAAAATTGTGTTAATATTTTATATGTATCTTTGTCTTTTTGACTGTCTGTCTGGACTGTCTCTCTGTACATGTCTGTCTCTGACTGTCTCTATGTAAGTGACTGGCTCTGACTGTCTCTCTTTCTCTGACCTGTCTTTATGTCTGTCTCTGTACTGTATTCCTGTCTGTCTCTCTGTATGTGACTGTCTTTGACAGTCTGTTTGTCTCTGGACTGTCTCTCTGCCTGTCTATCCGTATGTGACAGTCTCTGTATGTCCCTGACTGTCTCTCTGTATCTGTCTCTGATTGTCTGTATGTGACTGTTGCTGACTGTTTCCTTTCTGTCTGTCTGTGGACTGTCTCTCTGTCTCTGTACATGACTGTCTGTGTTTGACTGTCTCAAGACTGTCTACCTGTCTGTCTCCCTGCCTCTATCCATATTACCTCACACATAAGCTGTCTTATACTTGGCGAAGATTTATTATAAGTGTGGTAAAACTGTTTCAGTTGCCTATGGAAACCAATCAGAGCTCTTTTTTAGTTTTATAAACAGCTGTGGGAAAATGATAATTTATTTCTAATATGATAAATATCTGATATGTATTATTTTGGAAAGCACAGGGTGAAAACCCGAGTCTATGACATCTCCTGAGTCACAAAGAGTGGCTGTGCAAATTTAACGGCTCTTAGCTATAACACAATAGAATGGGTTGACCAAAAATATTTTATATGTATCTATAGACTGTCTCAGACTATCTCTGACCATCTCTTTCACTGATCGTCTCTGTTACTGACTGTCCCTTTTTTATAAACTTTTTGACCTTCTCTGTTTCTGACCATCTCTTTCAGTGACTGTCTGTCTCTGGCAGTCTCTTTCAGTGACTGTCTGTATCTGGCAGTCTCTTTCAGTGACTGTCTCTGGCAGTCTCTTTCAGTGACTGTCTGTCTCTGGCAGTCTCTTTCAGTGAAAGTCTGTCTCTGGCAGTCTCTTTCATTGACTGTCTGTCTCTGGCAGTCTCTTTCAGTGACTGTCTGTCTCTGGCAGTCTCTTTCAGTGACTTTCTGTCTCTGGCAGTCTCATTTCATTGACTGTCTGTCTCTGGCAGTCTCTCTCATTACCATGGCGGCAAGATAGTAATATACACCTCTACGCAGTAAACATAGATTCGAGGTGATTTGCGCCAAGTGCCCACTATGGTGATGCATCACCTAATGAGAGATAGGTAAAGCACATAAGAATGCGCGCCAGTGGGATATTTAGTGAGTATAATCACATCCCAAGGAGGTGGTAAGATCCCACAGGGAAAATGGAGCATATATCACGCTCACACCCTCCAACGTGGGCAGCACTCCATGGTTCAAATTTCAAAATAAAAGGTGAACTTTATTGAACAAGTGGCGACGTTTCGGTGTGTGACACCTTCATCAAGCAACAGACAAGCGACCCACATTGGATATATATAGCAAAACATAGTAAGTGATTAGCATAAAGAGGCGTCTAAAAAATTAGTGACTTTATAACTGCACATGGTTACATTGGGGTAATACTATAAAGCCCCCTCAGATGAGGTGGTAACTATGAAAAAACGAACTAAATTGGACTCCTAGACCAAAAAATGACACTTAACTGGATTCTTAGACTAAACCCCCTCAAGCTGCATTAGTTTAACCTGGATAATGTTTTATAAGGAATGTATATAATCTCCCCGGAACACCACCCAGCAGGAGCCCAAAATAACATACCCCCTTATTTCACTAAGAATAAGGGTTTCTGTGACAGGCCGCACTGTCCCCCTTTTATCCCCTCACCACTAACTCCAAGGACCCCCTGACCAGCCTCTGCTGCTATGACGCTTTGCCCTAACTAGACCCTCCTAACATTTTCGACTAATTCCCCCTACCTTGCTCGTACAGACCCCTCCCATTTTTTTCTTTCACCTCACTGTTTCCCCACCACCAAACTTAGAGCGGATGGGATCTCCTCATGCTGGTAAGACCGTTGCAAAATCGCACCCAGCACTGTGGGTGCGCTACTTTTATTTACCCCCCTAGTGACCGATGCTTGCCCCTTAGCAACTGACTCCACCCTCCATGCCTTATCATGCCGGCCTCCCCCTCTACTCTGTTTCGTGTCCAGCCTCTCCTTTATTACCCATCTAGTTCTGTGAGCTGACAATGTGGTTAGATTATCAGGGTACAGGTTTATATACACTTTCATTTAGCTTCTGAATATTGTACCAATATCTCACACATAGAAAGAGAGATGAGACAGATCAGATCACATCATGAGATCCATGAGATGCATATTATACAATGTCAGCTCTGCTACATATCTGTTCTTACAGATATGTGCCCACCTCACCCTTCCCCCGGTGGGGCTAGAGTGCAGGGAGCAGAGAGACAGAAACTCAGCATCACGGCCGTCACACAGAAATCCAAGATGGCCGCCACCTGACCCTAAGCCAGAAGTTACAGGGTCGGGTCTAGGGGCAACTGAAATTGTGTACACCAGGACTCATAGAGACAGGTTGCAATTGTATCTGTGAAATGCTGTTTTTGTTAATAACAGTAAATTAGAGAATGTGTTATCATGTTATCCTGAGTATATTTAAGATACTTATCTTTGTGGGAATACCCCTTTAAGGTTTTAAAAGAGTATACTTTAATATAAAATGAAGATGCTCTCCTGTGACAGATCTGCCTCTATATTTTATTAATGGAAGCTTTGGTGTTGGCAGCTTTTCATTTGACTACTTTTTATATCTCATCTTGCCTGGCACATTGTAACTGGAATCAATACAAACTTTTATCTAGGTGACAGACATCCCCGGTCTCCAATATGCTTCATTTTACTGATCCAGTCTTTTATATACAGAACATTAGTCATTCTGTGGTGCCAAGTGTGCAGTAATGATTAATGGGACGCCATTGGATCATGATATTAATCACATATTTGCTAATAATGTAATGTCATTTTGTTTGTTAAGCCATATTGCAGCATTATTCCTCATCCACACAGCAGAGCCATATGTAAGGAGTCTGCATAGACACACATGGAGCAGTACATATGGTAGTATAATACTAACTTATCTCCCCTAGAAACTCAGTGCACAAATCTATAGGCCTTAAAGGGGTTGGCCACTAGTGCCAGTTTCAACAGGGTAGTTATAAAACCCTAAATAAATTTCTCTGTAGCCACCAGGTGCAGGACTCAGGACTTCCAATGACTTCATGAGTCCTGTTGGCCGATGAAGGTGGCTTTGCAGTCATTACTGTATGAATGCCCCTTCAGTGATAACTGCTCCCATAATAGTGGTTCAAGGTTAAGTCCATAACCCTCCAACCATTGACTGCATGGCCCGTACCTGAGACGCCTGCAGAACATGGCACGTCACATGGTGTCCTGATTCCTGCTTATGGCAGAACACATGACTCGGAGCAACGAGTGGCTACAGATGACTTGATGTCCAAACTTTGAATGTTTCTGTGAATAAAGAGCCCATCTTTGATTTCACCAATAAGGAGTTCTGCTGCTTTCCTTCATACGGGATAACTTGTGGTCCTGGTAACAGGGACCCATAGCCAGGGCCACCCGGATTTTCCTTCCTATTTCGTAGACCCTGTTGGGCGAGTGCTGTCTCTTTCCCCATTTCTCTTCAATTGTCAGTACACAGTGATCAAAACAATGCTGGCTTCATGAGGTGACAAATAAATATGAGATGAAAAGGGGTCTGTGCAGGGACCCTCTACTGTCATAGTCTACCTCTGCATATAAGTGTATCTATTACTAAAAGGGGATATCCAGATCTTTTTAGTTATCCACTATCTGCAGGATATGGGATTACAAGCTGACAAGTCTCGACTTTTGTCCCAACTTTTGTATGGAAGTGATGGAAATAGCCAAGCACTAAGCTCTGGTATCTCCAGAGCTTCCATTCACTATCTATATCAGTGCTAGAGATTCCCAAATGCCGTTCTCGACTATTTCCAACACTTTCTTACAAGTGAATGGAGTGGTAGGACAACTGCTTGACCTGCCCCTTCACCAAGTGGTGAGAACTGAATCCCCGTCCTGTGGATTGCTAGGGGTCCCCAGTTTTAGTTTTATGATGCAAATAGCTACAGTGCAGTACAATATGCAGCTCACCCTAGGTTTCCTGTGATCCCATAAGTCAGGCCCTCACTGATCAGCTTATTATCTCCTATCCCGTGGAGTAGGGCGGAACGGTGGCTGAGTGAGTAGCACTTCGTCCTTGCAGCGCTGGGGACATGGGTTCGAGTCCCACCCAGGTCAACATCTGCAAAGAGTTTGTATGTTCTCTCTGTGTTTGCATGGGTTTCCTCCAGGTCCTCCAGTTTCCTCCCACACTACAAAAACATGCTGTTTAGATTGTGAGCCCCATAGTTCTTTGCAGCACTGCGTAATCTGTGTGCGCTATATAAAGAATTATTATTATTAGAACTACTTGAGATGTTGTGTCAAACCCCTTTAAGTCAAACTTTTAGCACAAGGTGGATAATCATAGTAACTGACTTGGAAAATCTATGTCAGAATTACCCCGACTGATGTGAACACTTTAATGTTGCTTTCCTAGATCATTACCCATGACTTCTCCAGGAACCATGAACGCCAGGATGGGTCCTGTGTGACTATTAGAATTTGATGAAATATAACAGAAGTTTTATGATGCAAATAGCTACAAGGTAGTAAAGTGGTACAATATGTCGAAGAATAAGAGTTCACTGTCGACGGCCTAAGCTATAATTGGATCTGGTGATTTCTATTCAGTTCAATTTAGAAAAGTCATTGTCACGTTGACCCGAGGTGAGAAGGTTTTAGTCAACATCTTAACGCCGAGTAAAAACAGCCTCACCGATAAAAATAAAAGATGCTGGTTACCTAGGCAACAAGGGACCATGTGCAATTCCTTATAACAACTCCACCTACACTCTGGTTACCATAGTAACTGCTTGATTATGATTAGCTCGGAGCGCAGATTGAAATATTGTTTAGCCGCATAAACTACAGGAAAAGCGGAAAGTGTCCTACAACAGTGACTGATGATCCCCGTCTAGAAACCATGCAAGATGTTTTGTCTTATGTTACATACTGCGCTCTGGATAACAGTCTGCTCCGCTGTTACTCCACTTAATGCGATCATACACTTGGAGAAATGAGCCATGAGACAAGCGCTCAACCAAGCTTTAAGTAATGATTAAGTAATGATTATCACCATCACTTGTTTTTCCACGGAAGTCAATGTTAAGCTCCAAAACATCAATATCACATTACAGTAAAAAATTCTTATGTTTTTCAGCAGGTTGTTCAGCCATCTTCTTAAAATTGAATTTAAAAGGGTAGCACCAAGTTTGCTTGTTGTCACTAATTCAAAGGATGGCTGTGTATGACTCGCTGAAGAGAGATCAGCTCCCTCATTTCCCATCCCCCGGGAATTCTCTTCAGCGAGTGACACACATCAAATGTCTAAACTTCCTGATATGGATTTTTTTATACAAAAAAACACATGGAACGCAGTTTGAAAACTTCTGTGGGGACCTGTCATTAGGTTTAATGTTCAAAACTATAGTCTAGACTTCATTCAATAGGAATTCAATTAATGAGAACTGTTCTTGGCTATCGCCAGCACTCTCATAGACCTCCACCGTTATCTTTTAGGATAGGAGATGATAATCAGACTTGGTAACAGTTATGGCTAGGCTACAAGTGTCAGCAGTCACAGAACCCGCTGCAGCCAATCAGTGATCTCAGTGGCGCCTGGGAGACGTATAACAAGTGAGATAGAGCAGCAAATTCATATACCATTTGTGGATAACCAGTTAAAGGACACCTGCCACCAGGATGAAGGCTGACAATTATTCAAATTAGCCTAAAGGGCTTCATGCTCCATTAAAACCTATGGAGCCCGGAGGCCAGGGGTGTAACTTTAGGGGGTGCAGAGGTTGCGATTGCACCTGGGCCCAATAGGTTTAGGGGGACCTTATGGTGTCACTTTCGCATATGAGTAGACCATTACTATAAACCATAAATTATAGTTGGGGCCTGGCAAAGGCTTTGTACTGGGGCCCATCAGCTTCTAGTTACGCCACTGAGGGAGCCCCTCAGGCTCATTTGCACAATTAAAAATCAGGGAATAACAAGCTAAAAGAAGAGGGGATTCTGGTAGAGGGGGCACACACCAGTAGGTCTGTTTGCTTGCTTTACAATCCTTCATCCTGGTGTTAGATGTCCTTTAATGTAAGGGAAAGAAAACAAATCCCAAAAATATTAATTAAAACTAAAAATGTGAAAAAAGAAAATCTAAATGAAATCTGTTGCTAGCAAGGTCAGTTATTAAAACAGTCGGTTTCTTTTCTAGCCTGTGATTTCAGCTGTAAACTTACTATTCATTAAACCCAATACATGTGAGGGCAGTCATGAAAATGTTAATTACGCTGTGCCACCCTTGCTTATAATAATACTACGCTGCAGCTTATAATGTCATGTTCTGGCGTATAATGGTACGTTGTAGAGATCTACTACTACATATGCTGTAACTAATTGCAATGTGCTACTATGCGGCTCACAATTGAGTATAAACAATGAAAAAAACCCTATATTTTTGCCATTTTAGATAGTACAGCAAGTACCGGTATATTCTAAGTAGAAGTTATTTGAATAAAACTCTCTTGGTCAACTTATTTAGCAAACAGGGCAGACAATGGTGGAGTGACTTATATACATGGGAAATTTTCACAAATCCTAAAAATATGATCTTTTTATAATGTAAATATAGAGTTAATATTTTCTGTATCTCTCTAGGCTTAGGTGATTGATCGATCTCCTTAACCACAGCTAGGAATTAATCCACAAAAGTGGCATAGGTAGACATCCTTCTGTTAGGATTCTCCTGTCTTTGGATACAAAAAACCTTTAATATTGCCTGGTGTGAATAAGACCCAAACGTCACTTTGATAGGAAACTTCACTTCTCCTATCTCAGAAAAACTGAGCAGAGGCAGAGCTGGTTACTTGGTCCCCTAGAAACATCTAAAACATCAGTCTATAAAGAAACCCTATTATAATACCTTATGAATAGAAGTGAACAGCCAAATCGAAAAATCATCTCCTGTGGTTTTTGACTTGCAGAGGGAGGAGGTGACACATGATGGAGAAGATGATCTCAGCAGGAATCTGCTTTCTGCCTTCCTTGACCTGTGACACCTATTTTCTAAATCGTCCCCTTATTACTCATTCACTCCCCAATGAACCATAGGAAGTTCTGTTTTTTGGCTTCAGAATCAGGTCATTATTTTTACACAGAGCTGGCCCATGTTGGCTGTTTTGGCCATAGACAGAGGTGCTATTGTTATCAGGAAGGTAGGTTGGAAAGGTTTTAAGCACTGCAGTTCTTCTTGTGGAATTGGGCAAATAGACTGGGAACTAAAATCCATGCTCAGGTGCCCAGATCCAAGGATGTCCAAAAGGAACACAAAGATTACAGAAATGCATGCTTAAAACAAAGGGGTTGACTTATAAATTATTTGGCACACAATGGATTTGGCACATTATGGAAGATCATGTGAGATACTTTTATTACCTACAGTATCGCACCCCCTCTTTGTCTTTCTTTATATCAGAACTGTGGCTTATAATGGCCGTTAATAGATATGTGATATTATAAGGATCCTTTTAGCTACGAACAATTGTAGACGCCTTTCAGCATAACCTAGTTAGGGCCAAAAAGTATCAAAAACTCTTAACATTTCATCTTTAAAGTTCCACAAAAATTCCATATGTGTTCCACAATTTGAGCCAACATTGAAGCTAAGCTCCCACAAAATGTTCCATCAGAGGTGTACCTTATACAGAGGACAAAATAAAGAGATGATGTAGGGAATGGGAACAGATGACACTCACAGTCATGTCAAGAAAATGTGGATCAAGTTTTCTCACCTATGTGAATTCAATCTTGGGGCTTATCCAGTTGGCCGAGTTCAGCCTGGGAATGATGGTCCATCATTTGTTGACCTTGTTTAATGGATTATTATCTGATCTAATCTCGCAATATCAGTTTAGTAGTAGTAATTTCCCATACTTGAATAGCCTTCTGAGTCAAGAATGCTGTGGAACACACTTCACTTCTCAACTAAAATATCAAATACAGGCGGTCCCCTACTTAAGGACACCCGACTTACAGACAAGCCATAGTTACAGACAGACCCCTCTGACCTCTGGTGAAGCTTTCTGAATGCTTTACTATAGTCCCTTATTGCAATAATCAGCTGTAAGGTTTGTACACCATTGACCAAATTATCTGTCCTATAGAGATTGTTTGTATTCTATGTGATATATGGTTTACAGTTCATGAATTAAAGGGATTGTCCAGGATTCTAACATCGATCGTCTCTAGGTCGGCAGCTGCTCAGTTGGAGTCATGGGTCCTTAGCAACTGTTTAACACCAAAAGCCTGGACATCCCCTATATACATGTGTTATTTTCCAATCTTCCTGAAAGAACATATATAAAAGCAAACATAACTACAGCTTAGATAATGCGATCAGACAATGTAACAAGAAATCTTCTTTTGTTTGTTTATTGAATTTTTTTTTATAGATAATTCATTTATATAAGAAATAATCTAGATAACATCAATTCTGGTGTAATAAACCATCTAAAACTTACAATGGGCAGTAAAAAGTTCACAGTTCTCTCTTAGGTAACAACTTTAGACTTTATAACTTATAACAAAAATATTGTTCCAATATTTATTATGTGACTTCTATTTGGTGAGATATAAACATCATCTTCAAAGAAGGATTCGGGCCCTCATTCATTTTTAGCAGATTTCTCTCCAAAACTTTAAAGGTTCATGGATACCAGTCTGCTGCATCTTACGTTTCATGTTCAAAGTCAATAGAAAGTTTTTCTTTTGGTAAAAAAACAACAAACAACTAAAATATATCCCAACATCATACCAGACGCTATGATGACATTTTGACTTCTTTGTATTTTCTGTGTAAAATTTTCTGTCCAAATGCAAAAGCTTTCGATTATTGGTTGTCAATAGGCTACAGGAGATATATTGTACTGTACATAATGTCCCATCTACAGGCAGCATGTTATGGAGCTGGATGAGCTGAGCAGATGTATATAGTGTGCTAATTACAGGCAGCATATTTTAGTGCAGGAGGTATGTAGATTGTATGTAGTGTCCTATCTACATACAGCATGTTATAGAACAGGAGTAGCTGAGCAGATTGTATATAGTGTCCTAATTACAGGCAGTATATTATAGAGCAGGTAGAGCAGAGCAGATTGTATCAAGTGTCATAATTACAGGTAGGATATTATAGTGCAGGAGGAGCAGAGCAGATTTATGTAGTGTCCTATCTACAAGCAGCATTTTATAGAGCAGGAGTAGCTGAGCCAATTGTATATAGTGTCCTAATTACAGGCAGTATATTAAAGAGCGGGAGGAGCAGAGCAGATTGTACACAGTGTTCTTTATACAGGCAGCATGTTATACAGCAGGATGAGCAGAGCAAATTGTATATAGAGTCCTAATTACAGGAAGCATGTTATAGAGCAGACGGAGCTGAGAAGATTGTACATAGTGTCCTATCTGCAGGCAGTGGTTATACATATTGAGGGCATTACATCAAGACAGCTCTTAATGTAATCCCCGGCTCACATTTCACGTCAGATATTCTTAGAGGCTCCAAAGAATCCTGTGCCAGACCTAGGAATTGGCGCAAGTTCTAGCTAATTTACTGGCCGGGTACAACCCACTCCACACCCCTTGGCACCCACCTAGCCACTACAAGCCTTGCAAAATCCACCCCATTGCCCTAACTGCAGGCAGAATGTTATAGAGCAGGAGGATCCGGGAAAATTGTACATAGTGGGGCAGATTTACTTACCCGGTCCATTCGCGATTCAGCGGCGCGTTCTCTGCGGTGGATTCGGGTCCGGCCGGGATTCACTAAGGTAGTTCCTCCAACGTCCACCAGGTGGCGCTGCTGCGCTGAAGTTCCCCGAGGCCCGCTGGAATGCACTGAAGTTCACCGGCCTATTCCTAGTGAAGGTAAGCGCGAGTCCCGCAACACTTTTTTTTAAAAAATGCGGCGGTTTTTCCGAATCCGTCGGGTTTTCGTTCGGCCACGCCCCCCGATTTCCGTCGCGTGCATGCCAGCGCCGATGCGCCACAATCCGATCGCGTGCGCCAAAATCCCGGGGCAATTCAGGGAAAATTGGTGCAAATCGGAAATATTCGGGTAACACGTCGGGAAAACGCGAATCGGGCCTTAGTAAATGACCCCCAGTGTTTCTCCATGTATTTGTTACATGGTATACAATTGCACTATAACCTGCCCCAGTTCCTGATGCCGGGTATGGCTACAGGAGGGCCCCACACTGGCCTACTCTGCCGCTGGGCATGCCTACCTCCATACCCCTCCACCACCACTTGGTGTGAAGGTGTCGTAGGGGGGGATTAGGGGCAATTACTGTCAGAAAATGGGTGCACAAACCCTGGTAAATCTCCCCATTGATTTATTTTCTTATAGAAACCATATAATAACACAGAATTCTAAGAATTTTTCTTAGGGATTTGTTGTTTAATACCTACTTCAAGAAGATATTATAGACGAGTTGCTTCGGAATGCTAAAATTATGGATTTTATGAATTATGTTTAACATTAAGTTTACTATATTGAATTGTACCTGAAGTTTGGTCTTTACCTCAATTGCCCCATTTCTTTACCTTATTAGACCCTGGCATTTTGTCTTCCGCAAGTTCCAGGTGACTGGGTGTTTCTCTACAACATGGATAATGCATTAAGCAAACGCAGCAAGGCGTTCCAACCATTTATCAATGCAATGACCTTGTGCTGTGACCTTGAAGTGACAATAGAATGATGACATTTTTCCTCACCGCACACAAGGAAAATGACATTCTGTTGTCCAACACTTTTGGTATTTGGTTGAATCACTGACACATTGGAGGCTTTTCCCAGAATGGAATAGTTCACAGATTAGTTGGTAAGTATTAAATGGGATGCTGTCTGACCCCTAGAAACCCAATGACCTTGAGTTAAGGGGTTCTGGTGTCCCCTCTGAGAATGGATGCCTGTTGCCCTTTGGGATTGATTGGGGTCCCTGTGGTTGATCAGGTGCTCCCTAAACTTTTTAAAGGTGATTATCATTCTGAATATATCCCTTTTATCAGCCTTTCCATCATTTTAAAGGTTTGTATTAAATCAGTATTTTACAATGTACACAAGTAGCTGGCATCACACAGAATGTAATGCTGTGTTTTCTCTACTACAGTCTACAATATATGTAATGGATGGGACATGGAAAACCTCTTACGCTACCTTGTAGCTTTCAGGAAGACTAATGACATGATGGGGGATCAAAGCTAAACGAGTATTTCTATTACTGTAAATACACTCAGTCTAACTGTGGACTACGCTGTTTCGATGTGGTTGCGTCTCTTCAGTACAGTGTAGGGAACTGGTTTAGCTGAGTAAGAGGCTTTTGACAAGGGTCAGGGAGTAAGAGGTCTCTTTAACCCTTTTCTGACCGGACCTTAAAAGGAGCCATTTTAACAAATTTTCATACTTATTGGTCTCAGGACCATAACTTCCTTTTTTAGTGCAATACCTTAAACATTTTGTGGTGCTTTTTTTCGAGACACATAGGGGTTCATTTGCTAAGGGTGGAGCACGCACTTTAGTCGGACTGTGTATCTTTTTCTGGGGTAAAACGGCTTACACGGTTGTTTAAGAAGTTTATGTGCTGGGATTGTGGCGCACGTGACACTTTCGTGGCCCATGCTTTCAAATTGTGTCGCACACCCTTTGATAAAAGTGTACCACAGAAAAGATGGTGAACTCCAGCGACCTGAGTGGGGAAGTGACACATGTAGGACATCGGGCACATGATCTTAGTGAATCACTGCAAGCTGCATTATAGTCGGATGATGCACTTTTTGCGAACTCTGGTGACCCTGTAATTAAATGTGCCACATAGTGATAGTTAAAAATAAAAAATGTTAAAAGACCTTTTAAATTTTTATTTTTGGGGGTTAAAGTTACAAAAACTGGAGAAAATGTTTGTTTGTTTTTTGTAACGTATATTCATTTTTTTAGTTTTCAAATTAACTAAAAATTATCATTATAATTTAATTCCTCAGTATGCAATGGTCATTTTGATATATAATATATACAGTTAGGGCCAGAAATATTTGGACAGTGACACAATTTTGACAAGTTGGGCTCTGCATGCCACCACATTGGATTTGAAATGAAACCTCTACAACGGAACTCAAGTGCAGATTGTAACGTTTAATTTGAAGGGTTGAACAAAAATATCTGATAGAAAATGTAGGAATTGTACACATTTCTTTACAAACACTCCACATTTTAGGCAGGAGGAGCAGAGCAAATTGTACACAGTGGGGCACATTTACTTACCTGGTCCATTCGCGTTCCAGCGGCGGCTTCTCCGACGAGTGTTCGGGTCTTGCGGTGATTCATGAAGGTCCTGCGCCCGATGTCCACCAGGTGTCGCTGCTGCGCCGAAGTCCGCCGAGGTGCCCCGGAGTTCATCGTCTTCATCGTGGTGCATGTGAGTATGGCCCGTGCGACCAATTTTTTTTTTTTTAAATACGGCGTTTTTTTCCGAATCCGTCGGGTTTTTGTTCGGCCACGCCCCCCCGATTTCCATCGCGTGCATGCCAGCGCCGATGCGCCACAAACTGATCGCGTGCGCCAAAATCCTGGGTCAATTCAGGGGAAATCGGCGCAAATCGGAAATATTCAGGTAACATGTCGGGAAAACGCGAATCGGGCCCTTAGTAAATGACCCCCAGTGTTCTTTATACAGCCAGCGTGTTATACAGCAGGATGAGCTGAGCAAATTATATATAGAGTCCTAATTACAGGAAGCATGTTATAGAGCAGACGGAGCTGAGACGATTGTACATAGTGTCCTATCTGCAGGCAGTGGTTATACATATTCGGGCTCTTAATGTAATCCCCGGCTCACAGGTCACGTCAGATATTCTTAGAGGCTCCAAAGAATCCTGTGCCAGACCTAGGAATTGGCGTAAGTTCTAGCTAATGTACTGGCCGGAAACAACCCACTCCACACCCCTTGGCACCCACCTAGCCACTACAAGCCTTGCAAAATCCACCCCATTGCCCTAGCTGCAGGCATCATGTTATAGTGCAGGAGGATCCGGGAAAATTGTACATAGTGTTTCTCCATGTCTTTGTTATCTGGTATACAATTGCACTATAACCTACCCCAGTTCCTGATGCCGGCTATGGGTACAGGACATGCCTACCTCCATACCCCTCTACCACCACTTGGTGTGAAGGTGTCGTAAGGGGGGATTAGGGGCAATTACTGGCAGAAAATGGGTGCACAAACCCTGGTAAATCTCCCCATTGACTTATTTTCTTAGAAAAACAGTATAATAACACAGAAGTTTTGTCTTTACCTCAATTGCCCCATTTCTTTACCTTATTAGACCCTGGCATTTTGTCTTTTGCAAGTTCCAGGTGACTGGGTGTTTCTCTATGACATGGATAATGCATTAAGCAAACGCAGCAAGGCGTTCCAACCATTTATCAATGCAATGACCTTGTGCTGTGACCTTGAAGTGACAATAGAATGATGACATTTTTCCTCACCGCATACAAGAAAAATGACATTCTGTTGTCCAACACTTTTGGTATTTGGTCGAATAACTGACACATTGGAGGCTTTTCCCAGAATGGAATTGCTTAAACATAATAATAATTCTTTATTTATATAGCGCACACAGATTACGCAGCGCTGCACAAAGCATGGCAAATTGGTCCCTGTCCCCGTATGACTCACAATCTAAACAACCTACCTGTATGTTTTGGAGTTTGGGAGGAAACCGGAGGACCCAGAGGAAACCCATGCAAACACGGAGAGAACATACAATTAGTTGGTAAGTATTAGTTGGTAAGCATGGGATGCTGTCTGACCCCTAGAAACCCAGTGACCGTGAGTTAAGGGGTTCTGGTGTCCCCTCTGAGAATGGATGCCTGTTGTATCCTGGGATTGATTGGGGTCCCTGTGGTTGATCAGGTACTCCCTATACTTTTTAAAGGGGTTTGTCATTCTGAATATATCCCTTTTATCAGCCTTTCCATCATTTTAAAGGTTTGTATTAAATCAGTATTTTACAATGTACACGAGTAGCTGGCATCACACAGAATGTAATGCTGTGTTTTCTCTATTACAGACTATAATATATGTGAAGAAGTTTTCCAGGATGGGACAAGGAAAACCTCTTACGCTACCTTGCAGCTTTCCGGAAGACTAATGACATGATGGGGGATTAAAGCTAAACGAGTATTTCTATTACTGTGAATACACTCAGTCTAACGGTGGACTACTCTGATTCGATGTGGTTGCGTCTCTTCAGTACAGAGTAGGGAACTGGTTTAGCTGAGTGAGAGGCTTTTGACAAGGGTCAGGGAGTGAGAGCTCTCCTTAACCCTTTTCTGATCAGACCTTAAAAGGAGCCTTTTTTAACAAATTTTCATACTTATTGGTCTCAGGGCCATAACTTCTTTTTTTAGTACAATACCTTCTGTGGTGCTTTATTTCAAGACACTTAGGGGTTCATTTACTAAGGGTCGCGCACGCACTTTAGTTGGACTGTGCACCTTTTTGTGGGGTTATACGGCTTACACAGTTGTTTAAAAAGTGTGTGTGCTGGGATTGTGGCACATGTGACCCTTTTGTGGTGCAGCTTCTCTGGCTCCCATGCAGCACAAAATAAGGGACTATGCCGTCGGATGCTCTGACTGATCCGGACCAAGCGTGGGATTTAACTTTCAAATTGTGTTGCACACCCTATGTTAAAGGTGCTCCACAAAAAAGATGGTGAACTCTGTCGGACCAGTGCAGGGAAGTGACACATGTAGGATATCAGGCGCATTATCTTAGTGAATCGCTGCACAGTACATTATAGTGATAGTTAAAAATAAAAAAATGTTAAAGGACATTTTAAAATTTTTAGTTTTTGGGATTAAAGTTACAAACTGGAGAACATTTTTTTGTTTGTTATGTATATACATTTTTTTTTTTTAGTTTTCAAATTAACTAAAAATTATCATTATAATTTAATTCCTCAGTGTGTGACGGTCATTTTGACACATAATATATATGTTCTTGGGAAAAAGGGGGGGAGACTATGTCGATGGTTTTACAGGGTGTAGAGCGGGATTTATTATCTTATTGGGCAATATTAATATTTATTTATAAATATTTATTAATATGTTATCTGTGTGTGTTTTTTTTGCATTTTATTTTTATTTTCTGATTTTCCCCATTAACTGCGGCATTTTTTGAACCCCATTTATGGGGGGAAACAACCCGCTGTGAAGGCAGAGGTTTGTTGCGAACTTTACTGGGACTTTTTTTGAAAGGTGAATACCATTAAATTAAAGGGTTTATAAGGAGAGAATTCTACCTGACATCTGGCATAGTTCTGCTTTCCAAGGCTAGGAAGCAGTGCCACCCAGGTCCCGACCTAATACTTGCACACATTGAAGCTACTAGATGTATTGTGGAATATGAACTAGAATAAATGTTATTTGGGGGGCTCAAAGAACTCCAATCCGACAATTCTAGCGGATACAAAGTGATTCATTCTTGATTTGATTAGCTGAAACTTTTTCAAAGTAAAAGGTGGTTTCCAACAGAAGGTGAAATGATAAAGGGATTTCGAGAGGATTTGAAGACTAGGTGTATGTTGGAGCAGGAGAATTGATGGTAGTTAGGGAAGCGACATAAAGTTGGGACGATTTGGGGCCAATAGTGAAAAAAGTAGGCGGAGGTGAAGGCAGACGGGAAAGAGAAGTGCGTTCACAAATTCATCTGTCCAAACCAATGTTAATCCAGTTGATCAAGTTGTTATATAAACCCTCTAGTCGTCTAAAACACAGATTTTTTTTTATAAAAAGATCCACTCTCATTTTGAACCCTATCCATAACCCTAATGAAAAATCTGTATAATATGAACAAAACAAGATATGAACTTTTATAAAAAAAAAATTCAGTGTTTTAGAGAACTAGAGGTGTAATAATACCAATTTTCAGCAAAAAAAAACATGGGTTTGTCTAATGGATCAAAAAATTTTGATTCCATTCAACACTGAAGACATCCGCAGATGGCGTCGGGCTGGCATCTATACTACAGTTGAATGGTTAGCCTTTTTTAAGGAATAAGTTTATAAAAGAACCTTCATTTTGACACTAACGTCTAAAAACATATAATTATTGCGATTTAGCCATCCTCATTTTAGGTATTAATGATAGAATGTATGGAAAGAATCACTAATGCAGAACAATAGAAATGGTTTAATGCGTTTTCTATCTTAATATGTTTTGCGGTTGGTATTACCGTGTGACAGCAATGAGATGATATCATGATTAATAATGGAGATGTTGGATGAACAGGGCGTTTTCACTAATTAATGCCCCTCTATAAGAAACACTTCGGGGTCCATGGACATTTTTCCAAATGGGACAATTAGTTTTTACCTGTGAATGAAGTGTGCTCTCCCAGCTCCTCGTCTTCATGGTGCTCTGCCGGGATACAACAAACATCATCGTTGAGATTTTCAGAATAATCCTTCATTAGATTGATGAAAATGTGAGTCCCAAATTATTAGCAAACCAGAGTCTCAGCTGCCTGCAGTCACTCAAACCTGCCGGAGATTACGGGACTTCGATTGATGAGATTTTATTAAAAATATAGCTTGCCCTGTTATGGACTTCTCTAATGCTAACCCTATCAGTGTGGTTACTTTCAATACAGATGTAATACAACATAAGAAGTCATCATCTCTGCTGTAGAAGCAAAATCTCCCAGATCCTGGGACATGCAAAGGCCATAGCAGATTTGTTGGTTAAAGAGGTTGATAATCTAGTTTGCAAGCTATCCCTTTCCACAGTTGAGGAGCTGACTGCTGGAACCAGCCATCGATCTGCTAGAACCGCCATCTCGATCCTTCTGCAATCCGAGAACAGGCGTCTATTTCTCACTAATTGTATGGGCTGCGCAGTCGAGCATTTGTCCTGCCACCACATTAACAATGGTGTGGGAACCATGTTGTAAATTGGAACGCATCATCCTCATCTATCCCAAGTCCCATTCCACTAAGGAAGTGCTTGAGATAAGGAGGCTGTCTCATTATTTCCGAATAACCCACAAAGTATTAATGGGAGTTACAAAAAAACATATTTGCAACCTCTCGCTCCACCCCCCCAGACAGATAGGGATACCCCCCCGTCTGATCTCATACTCAATAGGGTCGTCTGCAGTCGGACTCTCCTCAATCATGTGTGGTTATCTCATAGTCCACTGGTTACAATCCTGTAAGTTCAAATGTAATTAATGAATTTTAATCTTGAAAAATTGGGCAGGAAATCAGAGTTTTTTTTTTTATGCAAATGGTTTCCATGATTCTACATCACAATAGATGGAACGCAGCCTCTTATTCATCATAGGAGTTTTGTGCATAGTCTGGCAGTAAATATGGTTTTCCTATCTAATATATAATCTATCTGTTGAGCATCAAGGTTTATCACATTTCTATTAATTTGTTTCAATTTCGCTTTCCTATTTTTCAATCCCCACATTAAAAAATCTTAACTTTTAAATTTTTTTCATGTAAAGCGCTGTCGCTGAGAAGCTTGTTTTCTGCCTAACAATTGCCGTGGGTAGTGATGTATTTATAGCCCTGTTTGGTACTGGAGCAGGAAAAAAATGAAAAAAGGCATTTGCACCATTTTTTGTTCAGGCTAGTTTTTTACTGCTTTCACTGTGCGTTCCAAATAACTGTTCCCTTTTTTCTTTGGATTCGAACAATCACGGGACACAAATTAATACAGGTTTTATTGTGTTTTGTGAATACTTTTAGAAAAAGTAATTATCCTTCTGTACAAAATAAATCTCCCATGTTTGCCATCTTCTACCACTATCAACGTTTTCACCTTCGCTATACAGAGTGGTGAATTGTTTTTGCGACGATAAGACGATGTTTTCATGCTACCATTTTGAGGGGACTGTTAACGTCCTTTTTGGTCACTTTTTAAATTTCATTTTTATGTTGTCGAAAAAAAAAGGTTTGTTTTTGATATTTGATAGGTTTAGAAAAACAAACGGAGGCCCGGAGCACCCGCCCTGGCTGAACCGCCCGAAAAGGACCCCCTGTTGGTGGGGTCGCAGAAAGGACACTATCCAACACCTACCTTGAAGGGTGACCCACTTTGGCTTTAATTTCTAAATTTGCTTTTCACTCTGTATTCCTCTTGCTAGAAAGATGGGCAGATTTGTGCTTTTGTTTCAGGTTTACTCTCATGCAGGGAGTGAATCATGGGAGCAATTTCTTCTCCCTGTGCTTTTGGCTGTATACCTGTCCAGCGCAGATCCTCACGGGTGCACCCATATGGCGTATATGGGATTTTACGATCATCCATTACATTTTAACAATGATCAGACACCATACAACAGCCGCCTGTGTTTACAAAGATCCAAGGCTGTCATGGCTGGTCATGCTATGAGGTAATGGCGACCAACGATATAAGCCAAGATGCGGCTTCCACGAGCTTGGCCTTCTTGATCAAAGGGTTAAAACAATATGCTACAGACACCCACCTCACTCCTTGAGCCCCTCCTCACCCCCGCCAGCCATGTGTGATGTACTAATACTCCATTCGGTAAGGGGTTTAATACAATCAAATGACTAGTCCTCTTTATTAGTCTAATGTGTAGTAAAATAATTCCTTATGTGATTAGTGGCACACATGATTACGCAGCGCTGCACAGAGCCTTTTCCAAATAACGGTCCCTGTCCCCTAAGGGCTCGCAATCCACAACCTACCAGTATGTTTTTTGGTAGTGTTGGAGGAAACCGAGGACCTGAGGAAACCCATGCAATACTGGAATAGAACATACAAACTCTTTTGCGAATGTTTTTCCTGGATGGGACTTCAACCCAGGACCCCCACGCTGCAAGGCTGTAGCGCTACCCACTGAGCACTTGCTTTTCATACATGACCTATTTTGATTAATCTCTTTTAGCTCTAAAGATTCCATAGGGAAATGGACATTAAAACTGTATGTGTTTGGATAAAGCTGTTAGCTGATAACATTGTTATTGGGCTTTGCTTCCAATAAATAGCATAATAGGGTCCCTTGAAACGGTATCACATTCACTCTAAAGCTCAGAGATCCAAAAAAAGATCTTGGACTGGATTGTCAGCAAATTAAAGTTTTGTAGTGCAATATACAGCCGGTCACCCTACGTACGGAACACCCGACTTCGGCAACCCATAGTTACGACAGACCCTCTGACCTCTGGTGAGACTTTTCTGCTTTGCCCTTTACTATGTCCCAATAGCAATAATCAGCTGTAAGGTGGTCTGTGAATGAAAGCTTTATTGATAATCCTTGTTCCCCCATTACAAGACAACAAAATGTTTAAACTCCATTGTTCACTGAGGCAAAAAAAATTTGTCTGATCTACAATATACAAAATATACAGTTTCGCTTACATACAATTCAAACTTAAGAATTGCCTGTATTTAAGAACATGTCTGTAACACTGTCCTCTGTTCAGACTAACTACATCCTTTCACATCTCAACTCAAGCAGTTCCCACTCATCCTCCTGCTATATCTTGATAAAGACTATGAAAAAATATTAGATGGAGAGGTTGAATCAAGGTCACCCCACTAGAAAAATATTTGCTGGAAATGTGATGCTGTACTAACGACATCATGGATAGAGAGAGTAATCCAAAATCAAGATGAAGTCTTTGTTTTAAGCAGAAGACACGATGGCTACTCATGAAAAGAAGATGCACTACATATGTATAAACGAATATTTGAAGAAGGTCAGCCAAACAACTGCCACTCTATGTGAGCTCCCTAACGTTTGTCCCCAACTATTGATCTGTTCTGAGGAAAGCTATGCCAACTAAATTTAATTAGAACACAGCATAGTCCAGAGTCGATAATGACATACTATATTAATGGGGGGGGGGGGAAAAGGCAGTCCCCGGGTTTACATCACAGAAGGGTCTGTAGTGTTTGTTCTTACGATTGAATTTGTTTTAAGTCGAACTGTAATATTTTTCATTGTAATGCCCAGCCAGAAACTTTTGGTCTCTTGGACAATTGGATTTAAAATGTTGGTTTGTCTATACGAACCAGGACTACACTAAGCTCATTACAGACACTGTGATAACTGTTACAGCTGACTCATTGTAGCCGGTAGGGGACTTGTACAGTAATCATTACAATTCCGCAGGCCGTTTGTAACTAGGGGTCGATAGTAAGTCGGGTGTTGCTAAGTAGGGTACCGCCTGTATTTACTTACATGTTAATTACTAAATTTTAACATGGATAAAGAGCTTTTACTCATTTTAGAGTTTTTTAGGACAAGCTAGATTTTTCTTTCTCATTTCTAGGATTCCTCTATATCTTTGTTTTTACACTGCTAGACATGTCAGAAATAAACAGAACATCAGTCCTACCAATTTTCTTCATACTTCTCCTCGGTCAATTTGTTCTGAGATTTACTACAGATGGTCAGAAATTATTTAACTTTCATCACAAACATCAATGTTAGAAATGGAACCCCCCCCCACAATTGTTTTCCCGCTTGCTTGTCACAAAGCAAAATTCACTATTAACAAATTTCCATAAATACATGTGCTCATTCCTTTATTCTAGGTATTTTGTTAAAGACAAACAGCCTCAATATTTTAAATATATCATAAGTTTATGAATTTGAAAAAAAACCTGTTCTCATGTTTATTGCCTGTTTATGTGGACCCTATGTGGCCCCTAGTGAGGCAAAACTGCACATAGCCCTGCCACTAATAGTAAATCGTGAGCCATGGGGCAGATTTATACTTACCGCGTCCCATTCGCGATCCGCGGTGCGCTCTCTGCCTGGATTCGGGTCCGGATGGGATTTATAAGGCGTTCCCCCCGGTCCGACGTCCACCAGGTGGCGCTGCTGCGCTGAAGTCCCTGTAACGCACTGGAATACACCGATCTGGGCGGTTGAAGGTAAGTGGGCAGAGCTCCTGACACATTGTTTGTTTGAATCGCGGGGGTTTTTCCGACATCCGTCGGGTTTTCGTTCGGCCACGCCCCCCGATTTCCGCCGCTTGCATGCCAGCGCCGGTGGCGCCAAAATCCGCGATCGCGTGCTCAAAATCCCGGGGCAATTCAAGGGGAAATAGCGCCAATCGGGAAATATTCAGGTAACACGTCGGGAAATGCGAATCGGGCCCTAGTATGACCCCAATGTCATTATCCAAAATGCGCTTTGACTAGTTTGCTTTTATGAACCAAACTTTTAGGGGTCTTTCTAAAGTAGGCGGAGTTATTTCTAAGTGAGCCCTCATTTAACTCCCATAAGCCTCAAAATTTCTCGTAAGCTCCTCCCTCTCATGCTCTACTCCCAGTTATGTTCTTTTTGGGGTCACCAGAACTGGTCCTGCTTTGAGTCCCATTAATGTCCATCAGTGTGAATTTCAGAGAATAAAAAATAACACTTGTATTCACCCTGTAATAATATTGCCAATGAATCCTGAAATTTTTGCAGAAATTCTGTGTAATTTGCAATTAAACACTGTCGTGCCACATTTATAAAGGGGTTTAGACAGTTTTCTGGGCACTCCTATTATAATATTCTAGTTTGACAAAAGGGGTGTGGCCTTTTGAAAAAGGTCTGTGCGCCAAAATATGCTGACCCTACAGAATTTTTGTCCTCTTTTCTGTCGTAACTAAGCCAACGAATGGGAGGTGCGAGAGACAACTAGACATGTCTTAGACATGCAGCCCCGGGTTACGACAAGATAGGTCCGGAGGTTGTGTGTCTTAAGTTGATTTGTAGTAAATCGAAACTGTAATATTTTTAATTGTAGATCCAGACCAAACAATTTTGGCCCCAGTAGAAGAGTTTAAACATTTTTTTGCTGTAATGGGACCGCAAGGATTATCATAAAGCCACCGTCACGCTGATTATTGCAATCTGTGACTATAGTAAGGCATTAGAGATCTCACCAGGGCGAGGGGCTGTCTGACACTATGGGTTGTCTGTAAGTCGGGTGTCGCTAACTAGGGGACCTCTGTACTAGGACGACATTTTATCATCCAGCACCAGACACTTTCTTGTGCAGGATAAGACCGTCTAGTCCGTGATGGCCAACCTATACACGCTGTCAGCACTGACACACGTGCCATTTTCAGTTGACACCGCTTGCTTGTAGAAACATTGCTGCAAATGTCTGTTGTCTGGTTACCAGGTCAGAACAGGCTCGTCGGTTGTGAGTGTGGTCGCAGCGAGCCGGCTGCATCTCAGTTCGAAACGATCTGCAGCTGCCTGCTCCTGTCCTCCCGTCCTGCTCTGCGGAGGCCGCGCAATGACTCCAGAGTGGGTAGCAGACCCACTGCAAGTACGCAACCTATGCTGTGCCTGCGCGGGAACATCTACACAGGAGATGCAAGCGGCCTGAAGAGGAGTAACGGAGGCTCGTGGTGTCGTTGGATGCCTGGGCAGTTAGGTAAGTTCATATTTATTGAGTTGAGCTCTGCCGGGCTGGGCTGTATGTACACTGCTTTTGGGGGGGCACTTCTCAGACACAAATTCCTTAAAACTAATTTGTTTGCTGGACTTGTCCACAGGTTCGGCCTCACTGGAATAATCCCCCTCCCCCTCACTTATCTTAGTTCATGCACCACCACCAAGTTAATAAGGTGCAGGCAGACCAACAAAAGAAACCAACTGACGCAATAACAAAGAAGTCACTAACAGGTAAGTTAATAACGTATACATATTGTTATTTAAACTCTAAATATCACAAAATAAGTGTTTATTTTTCTAAGGTGGACACACCTCCCCGCAGTTATTGCTTGGTTTTTTGGCGAAATATTTTACCACCCAAGTTCAAATGGTTCCATCACTGGTCTAGTCTAACTCTCGACACTGACTACTTTAGGCACATTTCAAAATTGCCCACCTGTTTTTTTACACAACATAAAGTAAATTTTCCTTCCACTAAAGGTGTTTTTGGCTTCTTAATTGCAGAATTGTTACTGGGAATATAAAAGTTATTTTCTCAAGCATCCAATAAATCACAAGTTTTTAAATGTAAGTAAAACCCACAGTGGCCTCACTCCAGTGCTCCAACAGGGCCGGCAAAAAGTTGCAGTCCTCTACCTCAGGGAAAAAAATCATAGGTAGTATAAACTTGGGCAACAGAAGGGGATACACTAAAAAAGACACTCATTTTAGGAGGCACAAATGGAGGCAAAGAGGTACTATAAAGGTGACAATAAATATGGCGGACATTATTTGAAATAACTATAAAGAATATTTTTTTTTTGTGGAATCAAATACGGTCATATTAGAGATGATGCGCGTATACTTCGTTCGATATTAAGGTACTGCGAAACGGCTCGTTGCTCGGACGAGTAATTTCCCCTGCTCAGATCCGAGCATTAATTAAAAAAAACAGTGAAGAACCATGAAGAAGTAAATAAAACCAGTGTAACACGGATCATTTAAGTGAAAAACCAGTGAAAAATACAGTGAAGAATAGATTACATGTTTCGGCACAATCTGCTTACTTGTCGGAAGACCCGGCAGAACGTGCGAACAAAATAGTAATGTGAAGAACACATAGAAGACAGGTGAGCAGGACAGAGACACCAGGGAGCAGCACAGAGACACCAGGGGATCAGCACAGGCAGCGGCAGGCACGAACAGCGGGGCAGGGCAGACGGGACCGGAGCGGAGACGGGACGGGGTGCGGGCAGGCACGGAGACAGCGGGGCAAGCGGCCAGGCACGAGACACTACCGGGGCAGCGCGGCACGGAGACACCGCGCTGCGGTGACAGGTCAGCGGCGGGCACGGAGACACCGTGGGCAGCGGCGGCCATGGAGACAGCGGGGGAGCTGGCAGGCACGGAGACCCGGGGCAGCGGCATGCACGGAGACACCGGGGCAGCTCGGCGCACGGAGACACAGGGGCAGCGGCAGGCACTGAGACACCGGGGAGCGGCAGCATCGGAGACACCGTGAGCACGCGGGCACGTAACAGCGGGAGCGAGCAGCGTCACGGGAGACAGCGGGGAGCGGCAGCCGAGACCATTGTTGACGAATCACAGTGGTGCACCAGCAATCACAGCCCAGAGCATCCTGTCCACCATTGCTTCATTTGCTTAAAGATCAAAGTGGGATTGCGTGGGAAACAAGTGGCTGAGTGGGTGGCACTTCTGCTTTGCATGCGCTGGGGTCCCTGGGTTTGAATTCCACCCGGTCACAATCTGTAAAGAGTTTGTATGTTCTCTCATGTTTGTGTGGGTTTCCTCTGGGTACTCCGGCTTCCCCCACACTCCCAACCTACTGATTAGGTTTTTTATTGTTAGCCCCATGGGACAGGACTGATTGTCATGTCTTTGTGCATAATCATGATATGTGCGTGATATAAATAAGCGATTATTATAGTTATTTCTCATTAATTTGCAAATGGCATGAACTGGTTGCTCACCTTCACTCATAACTCAATATGGCCTGCATAGTAATGTAAGACACCAGTAATTGTACCTTTCGTTCCTTAGTTTTCTCAGATTTTTGAGCTTACGTTCACATTTTTTGAAAACTTTTTCTTAATAGTTCTAGTGTTTTTTTTACAGGTGACGGATTCTAACTTTTGCCTTTTTATAAGACCCCTAAGATGTATTTTTATATCTCCATCACGTTACTACAAGATGATATTTATATTGTATAATTGTGATCTAACAGTTTTATGGGTAATTGGAAGCCTCATCTATCTTCAAACCTTTGTATCTATTTGTTTTGAACTGCGTCAACAGTTTGAAATTAATGATGTTGTCGGTGAAAAGGTGATTATTATGTTATGTACATGAGCTGTAAGTGGTATCTGTAATTTGCATTCTCCAAGGGAAGACCAACTTTAGGATCTTAATTAAATGCTGCAACATGGTTCAATGAGGCATGTACTGTATAATTGCCAGGACAATTGGTCAGAATGGAGCTTCTATTGTAGAGCTCGGTGCATGCCATTCCTGCCTTTGACATGCTTGACGCTCACCATTAAATTAAGTTTGTGAAGCATATGAAGATAAGAGAGGATGTTAACAGCATTTTATTACCAAATCAATGAACAGAAGGTGAAAAGGATTGTCCGAGATACTTAGAGATAAAAAAGTTTGTGTTGAAAAGTTATGTCTCACAAAACATCACGCATTTCAGGGTCAAGGTACCCATTTATAAGCATACACAGCTTATGTTTTTCTGCATATAGGTAGAGAAGAAAATTAATTCCATGTGGGGAAATGGCCTCAGACAAGAACAACAGGAGCTACGTGAACCCTAAGGCTAATATATGTAGGCTGTCCCTACCTAATTTCCAACATACCCTAAGCGGCGTATGCAACTGTCAACTTCTCCACTTCCTGGGCCAATTTAACAGATATCCAAACACAGACTAAAAAATACAAGCATATAAGTAGTGCAACAGATATACATTGTAGGTATATCAAAGAGAAATGCAGGCAAACCTTATATGATCCCAGTCCAGAGTTGATGGCACCAGTTGGAGCAGTCATGTACATAGCATCTACCAACACAGAATTACCTCATGTTTTTAAAATGATCATACGCAGTACATTTAATGTTGGCTTCCTTGTGTTTTCCGTAAGCACAATGTTACACAATGTTAATGCCAATGACATTGGGCAAACTCTCCTCTTCACAGCTGTTGAATTGTGTTTCAAAAACATCAATGTAAACTCAGCATGTTGACCCACCCTACCCATCCAGACAAGCAGATAAGGAAGGGAGAGTGGAGGACATATTCTTTCCATCACAGCTAGCTTAAAGCGGTTGGTCACCATTTGCCTAAAATATATAAATAAGTCAAAATGCACCCCAGTGACCCAATTGTGGGTGTTACTCGCCTACCACATCTTTCCTTCCTTCTTTATGCTGTCCCTCATGTGTATATATAGCGCTATAAATAAACATATTATTATCCACTAATTTACCACATGCCCGCACACACACAACCAGTGTAGAGGGAATGTTGTGCAGAAAGTAAATGTGAGGAGTAAATCCTGCATCATGTGAAGTACACAGGGATAGGAGGAGACACACTTGTTCCACCCAGTGAGAGCGACGTGGAGAGAGTCGGAAAAAAAAAGAAGATTGGTACAACGCCAAGAATTCCTAATGAAGGTAATTGAAAATTTTCATGGCTGTCCTGCCCCCAAACATAGTTAACATTTTTATTAAAGGGAACCTTCAGCAGAACAGCTTATTAGTCATTTTTTTTCATGGTCCACTTGGGTGAATCATCCGAAATCAACTTCGAATTGAGATGTTATTGTCTTTATCAATTAAGGAATGGCAAGTTTATCAGCCAAGCGGGCCCATAGCTAGGTTTGCAGTAGGGCCCCCTTGGGCTACAGACCTTAGTGGTATCCCTTAATACATAAACTCAGTAGCGGGCATGCATTATTATATGCAGGCCTCATCACCCCCCATAGATTCATTATATACAAGCCCGGTTAACCCTAGTATGGATTATATTGAAGCCCTTTCCCTTGGTCTATTGCAGGCCCCCGCTTCCCCCCTTAATTATATGCAGCCCACGGATTATTCAGCGCCTAACCCCCATAGTATTTATTATATGCAACCCCATGATTACATTATAGCAGCCCACTCCGCCCCCATGGATGATATGCAGACATTGCCAGTTGCCCAGACTGAGATGTGTGCCACAAGTGGGACCCCGGGCGCGGCACTTGGGCTTTGCACTTGCCCAGTATGCCGGTGCTGGTGCCTTCCTGCACGGAAGTCCACATTTCCTCCTCTGACACCACATCATTCAACGGGTTGTCAAGGAGATCGGGCCAATGATGTCCCTGCATAGACCATTCATCCGTGCAGGGGGTGTCTTGACAGGAGAAAGGCGAGATTTTTAGTGTACTCTCTCACTCTCACTGACTTCATTAACCCTATTATCTCATTTCAAAGTTGATTTTCTGGATGATGCCGCACACCACGCCATTAAAGAAACATGGTCATAAAGCTTCTGCAGCTTTGATAACTTATAGTGTGTTTATCAGGCACAATTTCTGATGACATGTTTTTTAAAGGGGTTGTCCGGTTTTGAAAAAAAAAAACTTATGGTGGCCGGAGCGGGCCTGCTAAACCAACAATAAAGATGTCATTCTTACTTCCGTGTGCCCTCCGGCCTCCCATAGCAGCGCTGCATTCAGCTTCCGGCCGACCCAGAACAACCTTCCAGCCCCATAACACATGCTGTGTATGGTCCGCGATATGCGTACCCGGCCACGGCCGTCCGGAACTGAATGCGGAGGGTCCGGAAGGTAAGTACTCTCTTATGTTTAAGCAGCCCGCGACCGTGCCACATATAGTTTTTTTTTCAAATCCTTCAGTGTTACAACCAGAGCAAATTATAGTAGACCATGAGTGTTGTGGAAATTAGTAGCCAAAGGAATGAATAAGGAGTGTTTCACGCCTAGTTCATACTAGTAAGGACATGTAACCAAAAGAGCAAGATCACACACCACTTCGTAGGCCGGCCCCAACAGTATGATTGGCCTGAGCCCAGACAGCTACAGATTTACAGTAACGTATAGCTGGTTTTGTTACTTTCAGCATGACGCAGCACATGGGAGAAATATCATTTCAACTTCCCTTTAAGCACTAAATACCATCCATTCTTTTTTAATAACTTGAAAAACAGCACTTTTTTTTTTTGTCCTGTTATACTATTCTGCAAACCATTAGTCCAAGGCTGATCGTTAGTTTTGTAATCGTTTGTCTGAGTGTTTACTGTATCAGGGCTGTTGTTACACTCTCCACTTCGGTCTTTGCTATGGATATGTGTGCCACTAAGAGCTAAACACAACGGTAGCAAGTCCCCCTGCTAATTCCTCACAAAATGGTAAAAGATGCAAATTAAAATAAAAAAAGTAGAACGTTATTGTAGCCCTAAGAAGGGCTGTTGGGTTCTTTGAGAATCACTCCTGCCTAACAGTAAGCTAATAGAACACCCTAACGCTTTCCCTGACCAGCAGCAGCTCTCTCCCTAGCGGCATCCAGAGACAGAATGATCCGAGCAGCGCGGCCAGCGGCTAGTCTATCCCAGGGTCACCTGATCTGGCCAGCCAACCACTGCTATCGACGTGTAAGGGTACCACGTCATGCTGGGTGGAGTGCAGAGTCTCCTGGCTTGTGATTGGCTCTGTTTCTGGCCGCCAAAAAGCAAAACGGCGGGAGCTGCCATTTTCTCGAGCGGGCGAAGTATTCGTCCGAGTAACGAGCAGTTTCGAGTACCCTAATGCTCGACCGAGCATCAAGCTCGGACGAGCATGTTCGCTCATCTCTATTATAGAACCTTCAGTATTTGACACTAATGACTAAAAACATATAATTATTGCGATTTAGCCATCCTCATTTCAGGTATTAATGATAGAGAATGTAATGGAAAGAATCAGCTAATGCAGAGACAATAGTAAAATGGTTAAAATGCGTTTCTTATCTTAATAGGTTTTGCGGTTGGTAATTACCGTGTGAAGCAATGAGATGAGTATAATATAAATAATGGAGATGTGGTATGAACAGGGCGTTTTACTAATTAATGCCCCTCTATAAGACACTTTTGGGGTCACATGGACATTTTTTCCAAATGGGCAATTAGTTTTTACCTAGTGAATGAAGTGTGTTCTCCAGCTCCTCGTCTTTCATGGTGCCTGCTGCCGGAGATACAACAAACATCATCGGTGGGATTTTCAGATATAAAGTCCTTCATTAGATTGATAACTTGTCCCAAGTTATTAGCAAACACAGAGTCTCAGCATCTGCAGTCACTCAAAGCCTGCTAGAGAGTGGTAGGATTTTACAATTTATGAGATTTTATTAAAAGATACTTGGCCCTGTTATAGGACTGCTTCCAATGCTACCTATCTGTGTGTTACTTTCTATGACAAATGCAGCACAACATTAAGTGTCATCCTCTTTAGGCTACATTTACAAGAACATATGTGGGACGTATATACATTCCCCATAGGCTGTGACAAAGGCATCCACTGTATATTCCTATAGAGAGGGGCTGGGGTGAGCTGCGCTCATCCCCTGCTCCTCTGTGCAGCGCCGATGTATGCTGGCCGTACTACGGTACGGCATGCATACATTGTGTGAATGTAGCCTAACAAGTAGTAGAACAACAAGGCTCACCAGCTCTCAGAACATAGCTGGCATTAAATTACGGTGGAGCCTGATGGTGCTCGCAAGAGCACCACAGGCAAATTTGCATAACTTATGAACTTGTTTTTTTACAGAAATGCGACCATGCAAAGATATAAGAAATGAACCTTGGAACATAAAGGGATGGGGCGGGAGGTACATAATAGTCATTTACCATCAGGTAATCTGGTATATGTAGATGGCCTTTAAGAGTAGGCTCTTGAATTAAAAGGGGGTATAGTTCTTAATAATACCAACATTCTGGTGATATTGTGCAACATATGCTGTACTATAGACTAGTGAATATCTTTTCTTCCTGTCTGTAGTTTTCCGATTGCCATTTTTCCTATTAGCATTCGTTTTTTGGGAAATATTTTCCAGCTCTCCTTTTAAAATACAATGATTTCTCTAGAAATTTTGTCTACGGAATCATTTGGGTTTTTTTTCAATTTCGTGTTTCCATTTTTCACTCCCCACATTAAAAAATCTATAACTTTTTTGTTTTTCCATGTAAAGCGCTGTCTGCATCACAAATTGCACTTGGTAGTGATGGTATTTAATAGTCCATGCCATGTACTGGGAAGCATCAGAAATGATCAGAAACTATACAGCCACAGGTCTTACAGAGACCCGAGGCTGTCATGGCTGTCATGCCTATGGCGTAATGGGGACCAACGAACTAAGCCAAGACGGCGGCTCTTACGAGCTGCTGGCTTCTTGATCAAAGGGTTAAAACATGTGATCAGTGCTAGCACCGATCGCAGGTGTTACCTGCAATATGCAGCAAACACCCGCTTTGTATGTGGAAGACTCAGCCTGTGAGCCCTCTCCATACACCCGCAGCCAATTTGTGATGTACTAATACTTCACATGTTGGTAAGGGGTTAATGCAGATAAACGATATCCTCTATCTATCAGTCTATGTGTAGTATTAATAATTCCTTTATTTATATAGTGCACACAGATTATGCAGAGCTTGCCAATTCGGTCCCTATTCCCACGTGGATAACAATCCAATCAACCTACCAGTATGTTTTGGAGTGTGAGAGGAAACCGGAGGACCCGGAGGAAACCCACAAAAGCACAGAGAGAACATACAAACAAAAATAATGCTGACCCGACAGAATTTTGTCTTAGTTTTCTGGCGTAAGGTAAGCAAACTAATAGGAGGTGCAGAGTACAACTAGACAGTCTTATACAGGCAGTCCCCGGTTTACGTACAAGATATGGCCAGAGGTTTGTTCTTAACTTAAATTTGTATGCAAGTCTAAACTGTATATTTTATAATTGTGGATCCAGACCAAAAAATTTTTGGCCCCAGTGACAATTGGAGTTGAAACATTTTTTGCTGTAATGGGACCAAGGATTATCAATAAAGCTTCATTACAGACACCTTACAGCTGATTATTGCAATCTGGGACTATAGTAAAGCATTCAGAGAGCTTCACCAGAGGTCAGAGGGGTCTGTCTGTAACTATTGGTTGTTTGGTTAAAGAGGTTGTATCTAGTTTGCAAGCCCCTATCCACAGTGAGGAGCTGACTGCTGGAACCGCCATCGATCTGCTGGAACCGACATCGATCGATCCCTTCTGCAATCCGGAGAACAGGCGTCTATTTCTCACTAATTGATGGAGCAGCAGGTCGAGCATTTGTCCTGCCACTGCATTCAATGGTGTGGGAGTGTTGGAAATTGGAAAGCACATCTCTCAGCTATTCCCAGAGTCCCATTCACTAAGGAAGTGCTTGAGATAAGCAAGGGCTGTGCTCAGTCATTTCTGACACTCCCACAGTATTAAATGGAGTGACAGAACATATTTGCAACCTGCCACTCCACCCACCAGACAGAATGGGATCCCTGTTCTGTGTCTTGCCATGAGTCCTGATCTCATAATCATAAGGGTCTCTGCAGTCGGACTCTCCTCCATCAGTTTGTTATCTCATATCCACTTGGTACAATCCTTGTAAGTTCAAATGTAGGAGTTTAAAGCTGGAAAAAATTGGGGTCAGGAAATCACCTCCTGATTTGGAAATATTTCCATTTCGCGTTTCCATTTTTCATTCCCCACATTAAATAATCTATAACATTTTTATTTTTTCATGTAAAGCGCTGTCTGAGGGCTTGTTTTCTGCATAACCAATTGCACTTGGTAGTGATAGTATTTAATAGTCCATGTTGTGTACTGGGAAGCAGGAGAAAAATTCCCAATGCAGTGAAATTGGTGAAAAAAAGGCATTTACACCAATTTCAGGTGGGCTTGTTTTTTACGGCTTTCACTGTGTGTTCCAAATAACATGTTCCCTTTTTTCTTTGGGTTCAAACAATCAAGCGGACACTGAAATTAATACAGGTTTTATTGTGTTTTAATACATTTTTAAAAAAATTAAATACCTTCTGTACAAAAATACATCTTCTGGCACTAATAACTTTTTCACGCTTCGCTATACAGAGGTGTAATTTTTTGCAAGATAAGATGATGTTTTCAATGCTACCATTTTAAGGACTGTACGTCCTTTTGATCACTTTTTATTTAATTTTTTATGTATTTGGTAGGTGTAGAAAAAAACGGAGCCTACCAACAACACTAACTTGACGGGTGACCCCACTTTGGCTTTTATATTCTTAATTTGCTTTTCACTCTGTATTCCATCTTGCTAGAAGGATGGGCAGATTTGTGCTTTTGTTTCAGGTTACATCTCAATGCAGGGAGTGAATCACAGCAGCAATTTATTCTCCCTGTAGCTTTGCTGTATGAACCGAGTCCAGCGCAGATCCTCAGGGGGTGCACCCAGTATGGCAGTATATGGGGATTTTACTGATCATCTATTACATTGTAACAAATGATCAGACACCATACAGCCACAGGTGTTACAAAGATCCAAGGCTGTCATGGCTGTCATGCTGATGAGGTAATGGCGACCAACGATATAAGCCAAAATGGCGGCTTCCACGAGCTGCTGGCTTCTTGATCAAAGGGTTAAAACAATATGCAGCAAACACCCACCTCAGCCTTTGAGCCCTCTCCATACATCCGCAGCCAATGTGTGATGTACTAATACTTCACATGTCGGTAAGGGGTTAATACAGATAAATTATATCCTCTATCTATTAGTCTATGTGTAGTAATATTAATTCCTTATATACATAGTGCACACAGATTACGCAGCGCTGCACAGAGCTTTGCCAAATCGGTCCCTGTCCCGAAGTGGCTCACAATCCAATCAACCTACCAGTATGTTTTTGGAGTGTGGGAGGAAACCGGAGGACCTGAAGGAAACCCATGCAATTATGGATAGAACATACAAACTCTTTGCAGATGTTTTCCTGGACGGGACCTCAACCCAGGACCCCAGCGCTGCAAGGCTGTAGCGCTACCCACTGAGCCACATTGCTTTTCATACATGACCTTATTTGATTAAATCTCTTTTAGCTCTAAGAGATTCTCCATATGGAATGGACGTTAATGTATGTGTTGGATGAAAGCTGTTAGCTGATAAAATTGTATTGGCTTTGCTTCCAATAAATAGCATAAATAGTGTCCACTTGAAACGTATTCACATTAACTCTAAGCTCAAGATCCAAAAAAATGGATAATGTGACTGGATTTTCAGCTAAATTAAAGTTGTTGTAGTTAACATACAGGCGGTCCCCTACTTAAGGACACCTGACTTGCAGGCAACCCATAGTTACAGACAGACCCCTCTGACCTCTGGTGAAGCTCTCTGGATGTTACTATAGTCCCAGACTGCAATGATCAGCTGTAAGGTGTCTGTAATGAAGCTTTATTGATAATCCTTGTTCCCATTACAGCAAAAATGTTTAAACTCCAATTGTCACTGGGGCAAAAAAATTTTTTGTCTGGATCTACAATTAAAAAATATACAGTTTCGACTTACATACAAATTCAACTTAAGAATTGCATGTATTAATGTAAACGTCTGTGAAATACGTGTCCTCTGTCAGACTAACAGTAATCCTATTTAGAAAGATCACATAAACTAAAGCATGTTCCCAGCTTCAGCCTCCCTGACTATATACTTGAGAAGCGTATGAAAGATATAGATGGAGGAGGGTAAATCATAGTGCACCCCCCAGCTAGAAGAAAGAATTGTATTGGAAATGTGAGCTGACTAAGACAATCATGGAAGAGAGTAATCCAAAAATCAAGTGAAGACTTGTTTTAAGCAGAAGAGACGATGAGCTACATCGAAAAGAAGGGCACTACATATGTATAAACGATATGTGAGAAGGTCAGCCAAACAACTGACGATCTATGGGGACGACTCTAAGTTTGTCCCTAGCTTATTGAGTCTGTTTGAGAAAGCTATGCCGAAACTACTTAGATTTCGGAAACAGGGAGTATCCGAAGTCAGACTGTTGAATACTATATATCACAGGCAGCTCCCCGGGTTAATACGAAGATAGGTGTCTGTAGGTTTGTTCTTAGTTGAATTTGTATGTAAGTCGGAACCGGTATATTTTACATTTGTAATCCCAGCCAGCAACTTTTTTGGTCTCTTTGACAATTGGATTTAAAAATGTTGGTTTGTCATAAGTAACCAGGAATATACACTTAAAGCTTCATTACAGACACCTTGATAACTGTTAAAGCTGTCATTGTAAGCCTAGGACTAATGTACAGTCAACAATATCCAGAGGTCCGTTTGTAACTAGGGGTCGTTATTGTTAAGTCGGGTGGTTGTTTTAAGTGGGGACCGACTGGTATTTACATTATGTTAATTACTAAAATTTTTTTAAATGGGATAAGCAGAGACTTCCTCATTAGTGGTTTTTAGGACAAAACGTATGAGTTTTTTCCACTTTCTAGGATTCCTCTTATCTTTTACTGGCAGAGAATGTCAGAAATCAACAGAAAATCAGTTACCAATTTCCATTCTACTTCATCCATCTGGGCAATTTGTTCTGAGATTTTTACTAACAGATGGTCAGGAAATTATTTTTATCTTTCATCACAAACATCAAGGTAGGAAAGTGGACCCCTCCCCCACAATTGTTTTTCCTGACTTTGTCAGACAAAGCAGAAAAATTCACTATTAAACATGTCCATTAAATACAATGTGCTTCATTCTTATTTAGGGTTTATTTGTAAAAGGACAAACCGCCTCAAATTTTAACTAGTATACATAAAGTTTAGGTGTGAATGTGAAACAAAAACGTTGGTTCCATACTCGTGTTATGCCTGTTTATGTGGGGACTCTAAGTGTGTGTACACTAATAGTTCGGGAGGAAAAGGTGCAACATAGCACTGTTCACTAATAGTAAATAGTTGAGCCAATTGGGAAGATTACCTGTACCCCGTCAATTCGCGATCCAGCGGTGCTGCCGCTCTCTGCGGCTGGTTCGGTACGGATGGGATCTATTATTGGCAGTTCCTCCGACTTCCAACCATGGTGGCGATGACCTGCGTGATAGTTCCCTGGAACAGCACTGGTGAATACATCCGAGAGGGGCTGGGTTGAAGGTATAAGTGCAAGCTCGGTCGACACATTTTTTGTTTGAAATAGCTGGCGGTTTTCCGAAATCGCGTTCGGGTTTAGTTCGGCACACGCCCCCCGATTTCGCAGCGTGATGCCCAGCGACGGTGCCGCCAAAATCGATCGATTGGTTTTGATTGTCGCGCCAAAATCCCGGGGGCATTCAGGGGAGGAAATTAGGCGCACAGCGGAAATGGAAATATCAGGTCCACGTCGCGGAGAAATGCGAATCGGCCCTTCGTGTAAATGACCCCCAATGTCATTTAATCACAAAATGTCGCTTTGATAGTTGATTTTATTGATACCAAAACTTTTAGGGGTCTTTCTAAAGTAGGCCGGAGTTATTTCGAGTAGGAGCCCTCAGTTAACTCCCATCATAAGCCATCATTTCTCAGAAAGCTCGACAATGGTTTAGATCAAATAAATTCTCACCTGAACCAAGTCTTTTGAGAAACTTGGTAAAGTTTTTGAAGATCTTGGATGATTACACAGGTTCCTATTAGACAGCTCAACTAAAGCAGTTCCCAGCTCAGCCTCCCTGACTATATACTTGATAAGTTATGGAAGATATAGATGGAGAGGTTAATCATAGTGCACCCCCAGCTAGAATAAATATTTCCTTGGAAATGTGATGCTGTACTAAGACATCATGGAATAGATAGTAATCCAAAAATCAAGTCTTTGTTTTAAGCAGAAGAGACGATGGCTACATTGAAAAGAAGTGCACTACATATGTATAAACGAATATTTGAAGAAGGTCAGCCAAACAACTTACCACTCTATGTAGACAAGATTGTCCCAACTTATTGATCTGTTCTGAGGAAAGCTATGCCAACTAAATTCAGATTTAGAACACAGCATGAGTACTGAAGTCAGAATGAATACTATATATATATACAGGCAGTCCCTGGGTTACATACAAGATAGGGTCTCTAGGTTTGTTCTTAAGTTGAATTTGTATGTAAGTCGGAACTGTATATTTTATCATTGTAACCCCAGCCACAACTTTTTTGGTCTCTGTGACAATTGGATTTTAAAAATGTTGGGTTGTCATAAGAACCAGGATTAACACTAAAGCTTCATTACAGACACTTGTGATAACTGTTATAGCTGATTATTGTAGCCTAGGTCTAAAGTACAGTAAATTACAAACATCTAGAAGTCTGTTTGTAACTAGGGGTCGTATGTAAGTCGGGTGTTCTTAAGTAGGGGACCGACTGGTATTTACATTATGTTAATTACTAAAATTTTTTTAAATGGGATAAGCAGAGACTTCCTCATTAGTGGTTTTTAGGACAAAACGTATGAGTTTTTTCCACTTTCTAGGATTCCTCTTATCTTTTACTGGCAGAGAATGTCAGAAATCAACAGAAAATCAGTTACCAATTTCCATTCTACTTCATCCATCTGGGCAATTTGTTCTGAGATTTTTACTAACAGATGGTCAGGAAATTATTTTTATCTTTCATCACAAACATCAAGGTAGGAAAGTGGACCCCTCCCCCACAATTGTTTTTCCCTGCTTTGTCACAAAGCAAAAATTCACTATTAAACATATCCATATATACTCTCTATGAATAATGTGCTCCATTCTTTATTCTAGGTATTTTTAAAGACAAACACCCTCAAATTTTAAATATATACATAAAGTTTAGTGAATGTGAAAAAAACCTGGTATACTCAGTTTATGCCTGTTTATGTGGACTCTGCACACTACTGAGGCAAACTGCACATAGTACTGCACTAATAGTAAATCTGAGCCAATGTCATTAATCACAAAATGGCACTTTAATAGTCTGCTTTTATGATTCAAAAATTGTTTGGGTCTTTCTAAAGTAGGCGGAGTTATTTCTAAGATGAGTCCTCAGTTAACTCCCATAAGCCCTCATTTCTCAGTAATAGCTCCTCCCTCTCATGCTCTACTCCCAGTTATGATCTAACAGACTGTCCTGCTGGTGAGTCCATTTAATTTCAATTATGTGAGATATTCAAAGAAGTAAAAAATAACACTTGATATTCACCCTGTAATAATATTCCAAGGAATCCTGAAATTTTGCAGAAATTCTGTTGTAATTTGCATTAAACACTGTCTGCCCCACATTTATAAAGGGGTTTAGACAGTTTTCTGGCTTTTCTATGACTAGTTTGACAAAAGGGTTGTGGCCTTTGAAAAAGGTCTGTGCGCCAAAAATAATGCTGACCCGACAGAATTTTGGCTTAGTTTTCTGGCGTAAGGTAAGCAAACTAATAGGAGGTGCAGAGTACAACTAGACAGTCTTATACAGGCAGTCCCCGGTTTACGTACAAGATAGGGCCGGAGGTTTGTTCTTAACTTAAATTTGTATGCAAGTCTAAACTGTATATTTTATAATTGTGGATCCAGACCAAAAAATTTTTGGCCCCAGTGACAATTGGAGTTGAAACATTTTTTGCGGTGGTAGGTTCTCTTTAAGTAGAGGACCGGCTGTACTAAGACAGATTTATCATCCAGCACCAGACACTTTCTTGTGCAGGATAAGACCGTCTAGTCTAACTCTGCACTGCCTAACCTTAGGACACATTTCATAAATCTGCCCCACTGTTTTTAGACCATAAAGTAAATGTTCCTTCCACATAAAGGTGGTTTTTGGCTTCTTTAATTGCAGAAATTGTTACCTGAGGAATATAAAAGTTATTCTTACCAAGCATCCAATAAATCAAAGTTTTTAAAAGTAAGTAAACACCAGTGCCATCATTCTGGTGCTCCACCAGGGCCGGCAAAAATTAATGCAGCTCCTCTACCTCAGGGAAAAAAAATCATAGGTAAGTATTAATTGGGGCAACAGAAGGGGGTACACAAAAAAAGACACTATTTAGGAGGCACAAATGGAGGCAAAGAGGTACTATAAAAGGGGACAATAAATATAGCAGGACATTATTTGAAATAACTAATAAAGAATATGTTTGTGGAATCAAATATGTCATATTTGATTTGAATGACTCCCCAAATACATGTGCATCCCACTTCCTGACCGGGGTTGATATCCCTGGATAGTGTCTGTACTAAAAAACTTAAATGAAGTCTTCTAACTGCTAAATCACCCTACCATTAAAATCAGCAGTGTTTAACACAACTTTTTTTAAAATTTCAAACATTTTTATTGGATTTTTCAACAACAAAAGGAAACAGTAGGTGGGGTAACCGGACGCAATCAGAGAATGGTTACAGTATCTGTACAATTAACACTATGCAATGTAGGCACAAAATTGTATTATGTTGACTCGGACGAGTATTTCCCCTGCTCGAGATCGAGCATTTAATTAAAAATACACTGTGAAGAACAATGAAGAATAGAATAAAAACAGTGATCACAGTGAACACAGGATCATTTAAGTGAAAAACACAGTGAAAAATACAGTGAAGAATAGATTACAGATGTTTGGCACATCTGCTTACTTGTCGGGAGATACGCGCGGAACAAAATAGTATGTGAAGAACACATTGAAGAACACGGGGAGCAGCACAGAGACACCAGGGAGCAGCACAGAGACACCGGGGAGCAGCACAGAGACATCGGGGGAACAGCAGCACGGAGACACCGGGGGAACAGCAGCACGGAGACACCGGG